>JAYKAV010001134.1:115981-402486 GCA_035582835.1 Phoebastria nigripes | reverse complement strand
CCCCACCCCCCCGGACACTTCCTTAATGGAAATAAAAAATTAAAAAAAAAATTAAAATAATAACATGCATATTATCTTATTTATATCTAACATATAATACTTAATTTTATATTTACATAGTAAATTATATAATATATAAATTTATATTAAAATTTTAAAAATAATAATACATTTTACTTTTTTTATATACACACATACCGTGATGAAGCTTTTCTCAAAGAAAATCAATTAAAAAACCAAAAAGGCAGGCAGGGCGGTACCAGCCCGGTTAATAACGGTGCCGTGCCTCTGGGAGAAAGCCCTGCCGCCCAGGTCCTCCCTCCCAGCGCCGTGCCCAGCCGGGAGGGGGTCTCCGTCCCTTGGCTCTCCTGCCCCGTGCTTCCCGCCTGCTCCTGAGGGAAGGGGACGGGTGCTGGCGCTACCGGGGGATGCTCGAGTCGCAGCAGTATAACAATAATCAGTAGACAATAATAACGGTAGTAGCAAATAATAACAAAAGATAGTCCGTATGAGATAGCCGCAAGCTGATACAACACGGGAGAGGGKTTTGTATTTCTGTAATTGCTCCAGTTTTAATTAATTTCAGTTTAGATTTTTACTGCAAGTCCCTGAGTTTGGGATAGTGAAGTGGGTAAAAATCAGTGGCTCGCCTAGTTTAACGAGAAAGTGCATTTTGATGAAAATATCAGGCAACTAAATAAATCCGCATGCACACGTACACGCAGACACAGGCACACAAGGCTGGCCTTTGTACCTTGCGCGTCCACCTCTGCGGAGATCTGTGCTCGTGTGACATCAGGGCTTATGCCCAGCAAGACAGGCTCAGCCTGGCACCGTTCCTCTCTCTGACAAGCTGCTGCTTGCAGTCAAGTGCACTAATGTGTCCAGACAGGTAGGCTTCGCTTCATACCGTGTCCTCCAGACTCCTCCTTCCTCACATCATCATCCCTTCTCTGAACGCTTCCCTCTAGCATTACCGCTTCTGCGGGACTAACGCCAGGAAGGAGCTCGCTGCACTGCCCGTGTACACGTCGTGCAACACCCACCTCGCTCCCTGGGCAGGTTTCCACTTAGAGCCAATGCTGGCTCTGGTCGCTCAGCTCACTTTTATGCTACCGCATCTTTGCAAGGGCCATCATTACAGCCAACAAGAATCACTTATTAAAAAAAAAAAAGTAAAAATGAAAATTAGAGATCTCTTTTCTGTCAAAAATCTAAATTACTTCTGAAAGCTACTACCTGCCTCAAAACCAGGCTTCCAAAAATCCTTACTATGTATATGTGAAACAATTACAAAATACTCAAACTACATTTAACACCAAGCTAGGAAAAAAGGCAAACCTAGATTGTCCAGAACAGTAGCTAATCACCAGAATCAGAATTTAAGTACAAACCTATCCTTTGACAGCAGTAACCTTTTCTTTAAACAAGGTTTTTTTCTGTGCTCTTCAAATTAAGTGACTGACTAATCATGAATTCAAAAAGAAAAAAGAAAAAGAAGACAAGTGCAGATTATTTTCCCCCCTTCAGCATATGAAAAAATACCAGCAGACCCCCTTAAACAAAAAGGCAGTATCAGAGAGGGTGAGAATGACTAATTCTCAGTCAGTGTCCTGATACAACCAGGTGAGTTGTCTAACCACAGAAAGTACCTCTTCTCGTTAAGCAAGCTGGTTTCTTTTCCATACAAGTGTATTTTTGGTCTGTATTTTCTCTGTACATCTAACACATTTAAAAATAGACTTTTTAATTAAATGAATTATCCTCTTACCTTAATTAAAAATAGATTAATCAAAATTTTTAATAAATGTGTGAATGTAAGGTTTCCATCTAAGATACAGACCATATAAAAATGACAGAAACACAGCATCACTTTCAGCAGAAACACGAGTATAATGGTTCAGTATCCCCAAGATGAACAGGCACAGCTAAGCTCTCATCAATTAGCAAGAAGTACTGCTAGGTCAGAACTGCCGATAAGAATAAATCTTTCTCCGAGAATACCTCTTTCCTCTCCATAAAATGCTAATAAGATTAATATTGCTTATGTAAATCAGTGTTTCCTGCTTGCTGATTTGGATCTTGATTAAAACTCAATTACCCTGTCCACCACCTCACTCCAGCTCCCTGCTCCCTCTGCCTTTGGAGCTGATAAACTTTCTTTTTAGCTCTTGTCCTGCTATTTCTATTAACTGCATTGGGAACACAGCAGGGATGGGGAGAAGAACAGTCGAAGTAGCTTTGCAGGTAGCCTGGTGGCAATGCTGTCTCCCTAAGTTTACTTGGAAGAATACCCACAAAGGTATCACACAACCCAAGCCGTACTTGTGTCCCATCACACAAGGTGAAGGCACATCAGGTAAGGGGGTGATATGCAGAAGACTTCAGCCAGTCACCAACATCCCTATTCCCTCGCTCTCGCTATCGTTTTCCACCTTGTAATCCTCTCACCCTTCTTCTGCACCCATACTATCCCCCAGTGCAGCACGCCACCATCACCTGGCCTCCTGCTTCTCCAGCCATCCAGCCTCTGCCTCCTGTGCCCCAGATGTTTTCCCAAGGATAATCAGTCCCTGCTCATCAGCAGGGGTTTCCTCCCAGCCGCAAGCGACTGACACCCAGGAGCTGAACTTCCCAGATGCCTGTCCCAGGGTAAGCACCTCAGCACGGAGCAGCTGAGCAGGCAGGACCTGGGGCAAACGGTCCCAAGGAGAAAGTCACGGGCAGCAACTGCTTACACTTACTGCAATTGCTCCGCGCTGCTCAGCAGTTCACAGCAGCTCGTTCAGGGTGACAACATACATCTGGGGCAAAAAAGCATCAAAGCCCATCAAGCTAGGGGTGGTAGCAGATGTTTGCAACAACTGATCTAAACTAACCACCTAATCAAGAGAAAATTGCCAATACACAGCAATTAACCTGCATTGTTTATCAGCAAGAGAGGCTCATTCTTGCATGTCAACAGTCACTGCTGATTATGACTCCCAGTGAATCCTACAGCCCTTGTACATGTACACCATTTCCCAAGCTCCTCAATGCTCTTGACCTCACTTCTGGAAGCACAACCAATCTCAAAATCTTTGCAGAGGAATAATTCTGATACCCCAAACCCAGCCCACCGTCTCTTAACTCCCCAGGCAATCAGCTCCCACTGGCTAAGAGGCACTGGCTCATTCCTGGCGGATGCTTTGGCCTGCAGAGGTGAAACAGTACAAACAAGTTATTTATCCACATGCTGTGCTTGGCCAAAGAAAGTCCTTGGTGGGCATTGTGTGGTCAGGGAGGCTGTGCATTGCATAGGCCTGATGTAAATGTTTTGAAGGACCAAGGGAGCCTAGGACTGGAAAGGACCTCAGAGCCCACGGAGTTTAGTCCTTGTTCTGCCAGATAATAGCATCGTACAATCCTGTTTGTAAACTGGCTTAGCTCTATTTTAAAACAAGTGAGAGTTTTTTTGCCTATGCTACTCTGAAAGTTAGTTCCTTGCCTAGGATCATGAACTTTTTTCATAGTCAGCCTATATTTATTTATAGCTCGTTCATACCAGGGTGTTCCTGTGCCAGCATTGTCCTTTAGATGAAATACTCTTTTCCTC
Source organism: Phoebastria nigripes (assembly GCA_035582835.1). Classification (NCBI taxonomy): domain Eukaryota; kingdom Metazoa; phylum Chordata; class Aves; order Procellariiformes; family Diomedeidae; genus Phoebastria; species Phoebastria nigripes. The sequence continues at coordinate 398,891 of JAYKAV010001134.1, read as the reverse complement.
TCTGACAGTATTTAGAGGTAGCAGTGGCATCCTTTCTTGGCTTTTGCTCTGCTAGACTAAACAAGCCAACAGCTCCCGTTCATTCACGGGCACCATCCCACAAATCTTCTTCACAAACCAGACTGGCAAATAAAAAAAATCAATCATCCTCTCATCCATTCACACACAGCTGAGCAGCAAATGCATTTTAACGCCTGCACACCTTAGTCACCTTATCCCTGATGTTAAATGCATCCCTAAAATGGGATTAGCATCTTGTCTAAGAGTTTGACTGTTTTGCAGATGTTTCTCTTTCCATTCATGTCACAGACAACTACTTCCCTTCTGTGGCCCTGACATGGAAAGATGATGTTATGTATGCATTCAGTTTGTTTGGGTTTTTTTAAGTGTGATTTGCTTACTGGCAACCAAAGCAATCTACAGCAAGTGACTGCCCTGCTTGGTAGAGTCCAGAAATAGGCACTCTGCAAACCAAAGTCTGACCCACACACCTCTGTGCCACACTTTTTTCTCTTCTATACCACTCAAGTAATACAGGACTATTTGCAGGTGGGGAAAGTGACCCCTCAGAAGCAGCTTTGTTCCTCTATTTTTCTCTACTTCTCATTCCTCACTTATATTTTCTCCCGTTTCAAGGACTTCACTAGAACCAGGCTTGTTTTCTTCAGAGCTTCCTGTTTCAGATAGGTATTTTACAACAGCAGCTGAAGTTGGGTCATCAGAGGATGCTAATATCTGGAAGCAGTAAGGGAAAACAAAGAAGCTGCCCGAGGGAAGAAATACCAGCCCAGCTAACGCAGTCATTTGAGCGGGAAAAGCTGAGCCTCCAGGTTTACTGTTTTAAGACCTGCACTGGCCATGTTGAGTTTTGCTGCCTTCTGTCATTTAGAAATGGTTTAACTAAATCTTTTCATCTTGTGAAAATGGCGTGTACACACTTTGTTGTGATGCTGGGTTTTACATGGAATAAAAATAACCCTTCAGGAGTCACTGTAGCCCTCATCAAAATTGCTCTATTCTGTTCCATTCCTTCAAATGGAAGTGTGGCCATATATTTGACTTACTGTACTGGTTTTGGCTGGGATGGAGTTAATTTTCTTCATAGTAGCTCCTACAGTGCTGTGTTTTGGATTTGTGCTGAAAACAGTGTTGATAACATGGGGATGTTTTAGCTATTGCTGAGCAGTGCTTACACAGCGTCAAGGCCCTTTCTGCTTCTCACACCACCCCACCAGCAAGTAGGCTGGAGGTGCACAAGAAGTTGGGAGGGGACACGGCTGGGACAGCTGACCCCAACTGACCAAAGGGATATTCCATGCCATATGACATCATGCTCGGCATATAAAGCTGGGGGAAAGAAGGAGAAGAGGGGATGTTCGGTGTTACGGTGTTTGTCTTCCCAAGTGACTGTTAAGCGTGATGGAGCCCTGCTTTACTGGAGATGGCTGAACATATTCCTGGTGATGGCAAGTAGTGAATTAATTCCTTATTTTGCTTTGCCTGTGCTCACATCTTTTGCTTTACCTATTAAATTGTCTTTATCTTGACCCACGAGTTTTCTCACTTTTACCCTTCCGATTCTCTCCCCCATCCCACTGGGTGGGAGTGGGCGAGTGGCTGTGTGGGGCTCAGCTCCCTACCAGGGCTAAACCACAACACTTATCCAATCCAAGATGCTTTTTCCAACCTTTAGCCTCTTTTTTTTGTTCTTGTTTGGGGAAATCTAAAACTATATAAGTTTTTCCCTTCCAATCACATTCAAAGACTGCACTGAGACTCTTTGATTTAATGCTTGTTCAATAATAATTAGTAGGCGCTCAGAGCCAGTGTACAGCAATGGAGGGTACTGTAGCACAGCTGACTTCGAGACATCAGACAAAACCTGGAAAATCAGAGCAGCTTTTACTGCACAGTGTATGGTGTATACAAAACAAAGGAAAAAAAGAGTTTTACTGTAGGCTACCAAACTCCACTCAGTATAGCACTGCCATTTGTGTTAGTCCTGAATTTGGCCACCATGATTTACAGCAAACACTAGTTATTTTAGTGTGTCATTTGTATCTCAAGTGTATCACTTAACTTGCCATGTAAATGTAGTTTTCTCATTTACATTCCACTGTTAACGCTATCTATAATCCACCCCAAAAAAAGACACTCATATGTACGACCCCCTAAGAGACTCCCAAAGCTCAGAATAGAGCATGTTGTATTTTGACAGCTGTCCTTTGAATCCTAAACTATAACCCCTCAGGGGACATAGCATTTATATAATTTTAGTGACAGCACAATTGTCATTCAGCTAGAAAGAAGGATATTGTGATCTCAATGGAAAAGAAAAGCGATACTGCCATCTGTAAGCTTATAGCCCTTTTTCTTTGGTAATTTGTACCTCTCATGAAGGGTTGGGAGTGGAAATTACTACAAGCTGTTGAATAAAATGACATCATTTTGCCACCCACAAAATGTTACGAGTCTGACAGCCTAGAAAATGGCACAGCAGTAAGGAAAGAGCAATCTCATGTCAAGTGAGCGCTCTTCTTTCTGGAGGAAACGTATGCTCATTGTGTCGGCTGACCACTGTCTCTGTGGGACTCTGACCACCCTGGCCACAAACCGCGATTTCAATAGTTGCCCTCTCCACTGGCTGCAGGAGAGGAATATATAATTGCTGGAAATGCTACTCACCCCATAGTCCTCCGATTCTTATGGTCCAGTCACATGAAACAGAATTTTGCTTTCAGGCAATTTACTCTCAATTGTAAGTCACTATGCTGCAAAATTAATAAACAGGGAAATTCAGTTATGCAATTAGAAGTTGTTAGGAAGAATAGGATAATATAGATTGAAGTTTTCATGGATCATAAAGAAAGAATTTCCTGTCTATTAATTCTGCAGCTGCTTTAATGTGTTCCTCTTAATGATGGAATACTGGAGGCTATTTTTTTCCATGGTTGAATTCTCTTCCATTACACTGCACACACCCTCTTAAGTAACCTGCAGCTGCTTTTATCTGCCAGTACGAATGCTGGTCCATTGTGATATTTGACACATTACAGAGCCCCTGTGATTTCTCACCATACCCTAAATAAAACCAACCTGAAGTACAAGAAACAGGGGCTGCAGGCATGAGCAGAATTTTAAAATGTCCTGAGATATCCAGAAGGTGAATGAAGATTAGGGAAAAAAGAAACCAAAAAAACCTTGTGTAGACAGAGTTACTCACTCATAGTTTCTGGCCAACTCCACATGCTGTATAGCAAGAAAACTGGTTTTAATTATTTTTTAATCAGCACTTTCTGCCTGATCTGCCCTGTACCCTTCTGGTGGCTCATAACCAGCATACTCCAATATCCACCCAAAGAAAAGTTGGACTCTGATGTTGCTCTTTCAAAGCCAGCTGCAATTTAGGGGACCAATAAGACCAATTTTTTTCCCTTCGTTTTTTTCTTCTGAACTGCGACACCACCTCTCTTTAGAAAAGAAGACCCAAAACTATGGAGGACTGTAATTCTAACTGACAGGGCTGCCATTACTTAATGTTTGTTTTATACTTTCAGTATGTCACATAATCTAATTTGGATGTTTTGGAGCAGTAATGAACTTCTTTTCCCTGTAACAGCTGATGTCAAATGCAGTATTTACGGTTTCACAGAAGCAAAGAGGAACATAAAGAGATTCAAGAATAAAGCAAATAGCCAACCTTTTAAACGGGAGTTAGCTGATTAGGATTTAAACACAAATGCCTTCCTTATGTACAATTCACTCCCTTCAAACTTGGGTCTTCTGTCCTACAATCTACAATTTTGCACTTCTGGTACAAGGGACTCTTCTTTCTAGCTCTCACCAAGCCAACAGCTTCTTTCTTTATTTTTAGCTCTTCATCTTACTGCTTKGTCTTACTTTTTATACCCATACTTCTCAGTATTTCCCTTCTTTTGCTACAGAAGCATATTAATTGAGAAATTGCTGTATTACACTATCTGTTCTATGGATTATAAAATTAATTCTCTAGATATCATGTGATAAATGAAAGAAATTAAAAAAAMCATGTTAAATACTCATTGTGTTTCTTTCTAAATCAGGCTAACATTCAACCCCCTTTCTATTTCACATACATAACAAACCCATCCAAGACACAGAAAAATAACCTACTGGTCGTGGTTCCCTTAGGTTCACAAAAGGAATAGGTCTACAGACAGGACTTTACTACACACCACCAGAGGAACAGCACAGCACTGGTAGGAAGAAAGTTTGGAGACAGTTAAGGAAAATAATTTGTAAAATAGATAAGGTGGGAGCAGCAGGGTAAGACAAGAAGAAAGGTAATTAGACATGGTTTGCAGTAAAGCACAAGAATTTGTGAGAGGAAGAGAAGAAACATCCAAGGTAGAAAGGCATGAAGACATGCCCRTGGTCTGGGGGAGCCAGGGTGTCTATCCATACAGACAAAGGGAGAAGCAATCTAAAAGAAGGTACCTGAGTCCAGCAACCTGCATGTGCCTGCTGCAGGACCTAGGATATATTGCAGGAGAGATGGCACCCGGCCAGGTCTCTTGTTCTTAATCTGTCAACCGACTGGGGGCCAAGTGGTCACCCGCTTAACTTAAGAGCATGAGAGCAGCTGTAAATTACCCTGGCTGGGAGACCCCACCTGCGTCTGCTGCATGAATTGGGGACCGCAGGGCACACCACGCTCCGCACTGCAAAATGGTACTTGCTGGGGAGCAACCGGTCTACAGTGAGAGGAGCTCTCAGAAGGAGCTGTCAATACTTACACCTTTTTGTTGATATACTCATGAATAAGGCAAAGGTCATCAGAGTGGCAAATACTTTAGAGGATGCTAGTTCCTTGGTAAGCTGGACATTTTATCAAAAAGTCAAATATAAAGCCATGCACTTTAAAACAAGGATCACGCCATAACCTAGAGAGTAAAGAATACGTTCAGGAGGCAAGAGCTTCACAAGTGCTCAGGAAGCATTTGGCTATATGGCGAGAAGGCCAAAGACAGAACACGGTGGGACATTTCCCTAGAAACCAAGGAGAGGGAAGGGAGAGCCCTCATGGACAAAGAAGGCAGGAAAAGAAAGAGGAAACAGGAAAGAATAATGTTACAAAACCCAAGAAAAGACAAATCTTCAAACAAGATGAAGTCATCAAGGAGGCCAAAGCTAGCAGTGAAGCATGCCATCATTCCCCTGAACACAGAGAGTTGTCTAGGAACTCTTCGGAAATGGCTATAACTGTATTTCTGAAGAGAGACAAAAAATGAGAGGACTGCAGATAACAGTGATTAAATATAACTAATTTAGCTAGACAACGATTTAGCCAAATTAGCTTTTTCTAGCTCACCCTGAGCGATCTGTTAATTCCCTCGTGGTGGAGAAAGACATCAAAACATCATGCATGTTAAGCACTGTGTTCAACAAATTTATTACCACTACCCCTTCACGAGATAGGAAGAGTGGCTGTGGTAGGATCTTTGGAGTTTGTTTTCGATGCCTGTAGCCAGTGTAGTTTCATCATCTTTTCTGTTGTTCTCCTTATGTGTCCAAATGGCTCCCAAGCAGAGACTTCTGTTTTAGGAGCAGTAACTGTGTCCTTGCCATTTCAGTTCGCTCTAAATTGCATTAGCTATCAGAGATTTTGGAACCATCATTCTCAATGAGAAAAGTTGCTCTTTTTGTAGACAGAAATTAATCTTATCTAGTGAAACATGTGTTTCTAGCACATTTAGTATGCTAGAAAAGTATTAGGTACCTATATTTCTGATCTAATCCTTGGGTAAATACAACCAAATCAGTGACTGTAGCTTTAGGCATTCAGCCAGGGAGAAATTAATTTTCTGTGCTGATGTTCTCAATGAAAAGCTCAGGTACCTCAAACAGTTTAACAAAACCAAACATGCTAGTTTTTCTGTGAAGGCTCAGTCTATGTGATAAAAAACAAATCGGCCTTCCTTGATTGCCATCTCGCCAAGATATATAGACTGTATATGCGCCTACTACTAAAAAGTATTAAGTCAAATATTTTGATTATGAGCTTGAACACAATTTGATAAAGCTCTGCATGTAGAAAACGATTAAAAATCTTGTAATTAGGCAGTTATAGTTCAATACATTTTGAACAACTTACATTTTATAGAAACCCTAAGCAGCCAACCACACAAGTGCAGCTACTCTAGAATTGCTATTTGTCTTCTTTTCCTCTTCCCAGAYGGATCCATGGCAATGAATTCTTCCTCAAGAGAGATGAGAAATACTCTGAAAACAAAGGAAAGACAACCAATTATCTGGGCATAACGCTGAAGCTGTCACTAAGGTATATAGACTCCAGCATGGCATCCTGCAGGAAAACATCAGTAGCCTGCAAAGAAGCTGGAGCAGCAGCAGTCACTGACGGCTCAGAACATCATACCACCAACCTTTGAATGGTTTAATCTATTTTCTTCCTCCATCTTATGCAGAAGAACATGTCATTGGACCCACTGCTATGAAACAGGGAGGTGCCAAGGGTAGCCAGGGAGCATTTAGCCGGTGGCATAACCCACCACAAGCCTGTTTCTATCGAGCCTGGTCCTAACTGAAAACCCTTCACGAGGGGCTACTGTCAGTTCCTCACACTCTGTTGGGGGTCATAAGGTTCCTCTTAAAGACAGTCAGTCACCAGCAAAACACCTCTCTGAGGCTTCATTCTCTACAAAATTTCCATGTAAATAAAGTGCCTTTTATTCCACGTATTCTGCTACTCATCTTCCTGCTTGAGAAGGGGAAGGGGGAAAATCTTAATCTTTTTTTACGATATTAAAAATTTATTTATCCTCACATATTGCTTACTGAACTTGTATTATTCATACTGATCGATGATTTCATGTACTCAAAACCAGCAGTTGGCTCAGGGTCTAACTTTCTTTTACACTAAAGAACTCTCAACCTCTGCAAACAACAGAAACTGAGCCATAACTACTTGCTTTTCATGTGTACAAAGCACTACGTGGAGTCTGCGATGGCAAGCAGGTCATATCGCTAAATCAATAATACACGTAGGCATTTAACAGTCATTCCCACTGGCACAGGGCACATAAGGCAGTGTAAACCAGGCGTGTGTCTCACCCTCTAGAAAAAGAGGAAAGCACCTTTTCTCTCACACCAGCAAGATGGAGAGTATATCCACCCTGCAAAGTGGATACACTTTTTATCCAAATTACAATGTTATCTTCAAGAAATATGAAATTCTTTGGGAAGACTGACTCAACTTTGAAACAGTATCTTGGGGTTTTACACTGCCCTCCACAAACATTAGGACAGTAACAGGCAAGGGCTAAGCATGTTTTGGATGATGGGAGCAGGAGAGGGGAAACCCAGGGTTAAGATGCAGCACTTGTTCACTCGACATTTAGTCAGTGTCACGCTTAGTTCAGACATAATGAACATTCTGCATATATTTTATTCCAATTCTAGTGTGAATTTGAAATAACTCAAGCAAAGAACAGAACTGGGTCTTCTGCCTGCAGAGTACCCATGCTTTAAAGTATTGCTGGGAAAACAACTGGGAAGAAGTGATAAACATTCACCGTTCAGGTTTATGTGTCAAGGAATATTTCTACTTAAAGACCCATGTGACAGCCTTTCTTTGCTTAAAAATATATACCTGGTTCTAGGACCTGCAGAAGCTCTCAGCAAAAAAGGAATCTCAGACTTTGAATTAACCACATTAAAATGAAAGGACATAAAACAATCAATGAAACCACCTTTTTCCTCCACGTGTGAATGAGACGGATCCAAATGAAGGCTGCCTGAAACAACTGTCAGCATGTTGGTGTAAGTACCAGAAGATCGGAAAGACATTTCGGCTGTACCTCAGGGAACGCAGAAGCCATCCATCCCGCATGTCTACAGGCTCTGGATCCTGTTTGATGCACAGCAGATCCTCCCTGAGCGGGCAGCACCTGTGACAAGGCTGCTTGTTTCATCCGCTGAAATGTGGTCCTGGCTACGGTTTATTTCTCTGTTATCTCCAAGTGGAGGCAATATAGGGTTCTCTAGATAAGGCTGCGTACATAGAGCTTGTTTAGAAATGGAAGTTATTTTTTAATGGAAGATCCTGCTTTTCAAGTGGATCTTTTATTGCCAGCATATGACTGACAGGCAGCTGACTTGAGCCTCCAGCTCTCTCAGTGCTACTTCAGTTGACATCAGCCAAGGCATCTGAAATGAAGCCTCTAGTGCTACCAGGTTTGGAGAGACACAATAAACACAAAACCTTCCTGATGAGTCACTGTACAGTGACAAGTTTGTACTTTTGCTTCACTGGCTCAGTTTCCCCCTGGAAAAGAAATTTATACTCAATTTGCATGAGTAATGTGAGGATTAATTTTTGAATACTTGCGAATTACTTTGGAAAAAAGGTATCATAAATAGTGAATATGTTCTACTGAGCACTCCAGCTAGCAAATATAGGAACAGCTTCTAGCATATGATTAACTTTTGTTTTATTCTTCCTTTAAGTTAGCTGTTTCCTGTTCTTGTAACATATTCACTCAAACTATGGTGAGGTTACAGCTGTCACACAATTCTACTTGGACATCGCTACTGTGCAGGGAAAGATCAAAATATGGATTTAAAAAAATATACTTATGAGAAATCATGCTGAAAAATAAGCTTTTTAATATCTGTTATTACTATTAACATCTGTTGTCACAGTGACATCTGGCTTGGGACCTCTGTTTGCTGATATAGTTCAGATACCAGAAGGAAGTGTAGTTCCTCGATACAGCTCCATAAGTCAATACACGTCACTGGCTTTATTGGAGTGAGTCACTCTTTCAAGCCTTTGCACGTTCAACATCTGATGGTGAAAGGAGACTTAACCGTTTCGGGTACTCTAATGTAACAATTACTACTGTTGGACTACAGTTACTACTGATTGGAACCTGAGTCATAAATTCGAGATGGATATTCAAACTTCTACAAAGTTGGAGGGCACACCACAATCAAGGGCTTTGTGTCACTCCCATCTTTAGAGGCACCGCACTGCCTCTAGCTGCTTACAACTTCAGCGGTTGTCCAAAATGAGACACGGAGAAGAAGGAGGTGGGGATTTATATGCTGCATTTCTCATACTGACATGCCTGGAGGCCCACTGAAGCAAATGGACCTGGTCTTAGGATGTAAACTATTAATTTTACATGGTAATACTGTGCAATATTGCCTGTTTATAACCATTCTTACAAGGTGCCTGATACACCAGGTACCTTAAGACACTGCTTTTCCAGTCACTGAGCATCACTAAAATAGTAGTTAGAAAGGTCAGATGGCGGAACAATTTTCTAACTTTATCAAAGAAAACAGGGAGGAAAAGGAGAAAGGAATTAGTTCATAAAATGTACTTGAGTTTTGAAAAAGGCTTTGACAGAAAGCCACTCTCAGTGGATGATGGAAGACACCAGCCACTGACGGAGGAAGAAGAAAAATGTTGTTGTCTTGAATCAGAAATCAACAAAGAGATGGAAGAAAACTCAAAGCCACAACAGTCTGCAGAAAAGAGCGGTCGATGGTCAGAGGCGTCCTCCTGCGCTTCTGTGTACGTTCAGCACATGGCACAGATGTGACGTGCTCCGTGGCCGGAGCCTCACGTGCTATTACAAACTGTAGTGTAAAGCAACAAACAATACAAACTACGCGTAAAACATGGATAGCTGGGATGAGTTAAGATTGCAAAGCCTCCGTATTGGACTTTTAAATTAATAGCCTGAAAAAAAGAATTCTATGGTGGCAAAATTTGCCAATGACAAAAAAGTCCTTATATGAGTGAAGAGTAGAGATGGTCACATGGAACTTTAATCAGCTGAACTTATACGTTAATTAAATTTTTTCAGACAAGTGCATGTATTTAAATTAATGAAATATTTTTAATTATCAGGCATCTGGAATATTTCATTTAATGGACTTCAGCAGAATACTTCTTCAGGTATATGTATATATATATCTTAATATTTATCTATCTCTATAGATATCTATATATAGATATATACCACAACTGTGTTATATATATTTTATTTTTATATATATGTATCTCTCAATATACCACAAAAGTGTTAATATTCAAGAGAGCAAAGCACTGGCCACAGAAGTTTATTTCCGTAAAGGATAAAACTAAATATTAACAGAAAAACCTTTCTTGCAATTATTTTTAAGCTTTAATATGTTTTCAAATGTTAATTAATGAAAGCTGCTTGAAGAGGTGGAAGAATCATTCTCTCTCTTTATGCCCTGGGACAGTGAGGTGGAGGATAAGGCTGGTGTGCTGAGTCCCAGGCTGACCTAGTAAAAGCTCTATCAGATGCTGAACTCTGCAGCGGTGTCCCAGAACAACACCTGCAGAAATATCAAAGTAGCATCTTCTCCCTCATTCCTTGCAGCTTCATTCCCTTCCACCTCACGAGGCAGCCTGGAAGGGGCACGAAGGCCTGATCTACCCACAACAGGCATTTTCAAGAGTACCCTGTAAATGCAGTCCTGACATTGGGGATCTCATCTTTTCAGAGGTGAGGGGGACACTTGGGGTTTGTAGCCCTCCTCGCATGCTCACGTGCTAGGGAACCACAGCAACTTGTTTAAGGCCAGTATCAGAAATGCAACCGCGACATTGGCCTCCCCACCATCTTATCAGGGCGCTAGATTATGCTATTTCTTGGAACATTACAACAACGTAGACATGTTATTCTTGTGCTGAGCCCTGCACAGTCAATGGTAATAACTAAACACCTTTTAACGCTCTAAAACAGTATCCTTCCAATGCTGGACCACGCACAGTTTATGAACAGAAGTATTCCCTGAACTAAAGGCAAAGCTCTGTGAGATGAAGCCCAATTCAAGCTGATGTTTCAGCAGCTTCCAGCCACCACCTTCTGAACCATCCCTCAAAATCAGCTGCCATCCCACACATGGCTTTCTTTTCGCTGGGGGCTCTCCTGGTGCTGTGTATGCACCATGTTCRAAACTCTGGGTAACCTTCAGTGTCCTCTGCATCAAGAAAGAAAATTGCTTCTTCACAAGTGTATTTAATTATTAAGAGGAAGGCATTGTCCACAGGCAGCTCAGAATAGCAGTATTTGTTGAAAAGTTAAGAGATCTCACAGATCTCCAGGTCTCTGATCTGTTTGGATCCATTAGGGGACAGATTCCACTAAAACCTACAGGGCTGGGTTAAATTAGAGGAGGTCTCGACTTGTAGTTGGAGGAAGGGTTATTTGCCTTTGCCACTTTCAAATGCTATTTTGAAGTAACAGCAGGTGCTCTTCAAGCAGCACAGTTAGCACGTTCAGTGCTGTTTGCTCCTCAGTCTCAGACACGCATACCAGGTGCATTTGCTGAGTGTTAGCCGATTAATGCACCAGGGAGGGGAGAAAAACCACAAACAGCTGCATCTGCCYATGTAGAAAGGAAGTGAGAAGGCAGCTGTAAGTGTTACCCAAATTCTAGAGTCCTTTACTCTGTAAAAAACCAGAAAGGCTACTACCTAGCATAGCTACCAGATATGCATTTTAGGTGTGATCTTAACTAATCTGTGGTGAGAAAGGGCTTGGAGAAAGATGAGCTGACTGCTTAGAGTCCTCTTTGAGCCACTCTTACTGCTGTACGTGAAGAAGCAACCCTAAAAGAAGAAGCTGAGGGTCCAAGTGGAAGATTCACTGATGGTATCCACCCAAAACTGAAATACCAGGATGCTGTCAATGCCAACAGTGGTAGGAAGAGTCCCTCGAGCTCTTTGACATAGCTCTGGTGTGAATATAGCACAGTAATCTGTGAAAGGATAAAAAGTGTTATCAGCTGCCAAACCTATCCTGAGGGTGTAGATGGAGAAATGACAAATTACAGTCCAATATGTCTGGTAATCATGACTGCAGTGGAAACAACTGACAGTCTTGGCACTGCGCTTCCAAATCTCCTCCATCCTGAAACATACCTTCTCTGTGGGCTCCTTCCTGCTGTTATTTGGGACTGACCGGTGTTTCTTGGCCTTTCCAGGTCAGAAAGCTCAATCCCCTCGTCCAGATCATTGATAAAGATATTAAACAGAACTGGCCCCAATACTCCATGGCCCTGGGGAACACCACTTGAGACCAGCCGCCAACTGGATTTAACTCCATTCACCACCACTCTTCGGGCCTGGCCATCCAGCCAGTTTTTTACCCAGTGAAGAGTGCAGCCATCCAAGCCATGAGCAGCCAGTTTCTCCAGGGGAATGCTGTGGGAAATGGAGTCAAAGCCTTTACTAAAGTCTAGGTAGACARYATCYGCAGCCTTTCCCTCATCYACTAAGCGGGTCACCTTGTCATAGAAGGAGATGAGGTTAGTCAAGCAGGACCTGCCTTTCATAAACCCATGCTGGCTGGGCCTGATCACCTGGTTGTCCTGTATGTGCCGTGTGATGGCAGTCAAGATGATCTGCTCCATAACCTTCCCCGGCACTGAGATCGGACAGAGAGGCCTGTAGTTCCCTGGATCCTCCTTCCGGCCCTTCCTGTAGATGGGCGTCACATTTGCTAACCTCCAGTCAACTGGGACCTCCCTGGTTAGCCAGGACTGCTGATAAAGGATTGAAAGTGGCTTGGTGAGCACTTCCGCCAGGTCCCTCAGTACCCTTGGGTGGATCCCATCTGGCCCCATAGACTTGTGTGTGTCTAAGTGGTGTAGCAGGTCGCTAACCATTTCCCCTTGGATTATGGGGGCTTCGTTCTGCTCCCTGTCCCTGTCTTCCTGCTCAGGGGGCTGGGTACCCCGAGAACAACCAGTCTTACTACTGAAGACTGAGGCAAAGAAGGCATTAAGTACCTCAGCCTTTTCCTCATTCTTTGTCACTATGTTTCCCCCCACATCCAATAAAGGATGGGAGATTCTCCTTAGCCCTCCTTTTGTTGCTACAGTATTTGTAGAAACATTTTTTGTTGTCTTTTACTGCAGTAGCCAGATTAAGTTCTAGTTGGGCTTTTAATTTTCTCCCTGCATAACCTCATGACATCCTTGTAGGCCTCCTGAGTTGCCTGCCCCTTCTTCCAAAGGTCATAAACTCTCCTTTTTTGCCTGAGTTCCAGCCAAAGCTCTCTGTTCAGCCAGGCCGGTCCTCTTCCCCGCCGGCTCGTCTTTCGGCACATGGGGACGGCCTGCTCCTGCGCCTTTAAGATTTCCTTCTTGAGGTCAATACGACACTGCAAAAAGGAGGCTTAAGGAGATATTAGGCAGGAAGGAAAGAGACACAGTGAAAACTCAATAGGCAAATCGATTTGATAGCACATCATTAAAATAAAAGTAGTTGTTTTACATCAAATGCCAAACAAGTTGCGGCGCTGCTAATGCTTATATGGCTGAATGCTTAGAAACACTAAGTAAGATTATGGGCTGCAAACTCCAATACCTTAAAGCGAATGAATACTAATGGTTTTTAAAGCCATGTTGGTGACACGTGGACTCTGGACTAACACTTGGGGACAAGCAAGAGACTCAGCCACCACTTACCACACTGACATAAGTAGAAAGTCATGCTGATGTGAGCAGCTCCTGGCCCCGCCACTCGTTCTCACCTCTGCTCCTCCCTTTCCTCTTGTGCAGACACAGCCATGCGTACCCTCGCCTGGCAGAGCCCGTCGGGGCACGAATCCTGCTGGCAAGCACCCAGCACAAGGGAAGGGCACCACAGCAAAAAGTAGCTGAGGGTGGGGGTCACTGCCGGTCCCCACCTGGAGTTTTGGCAGCTCATGGAGCATCTCTAGCCTTGGCCCTGCAGCCGCTGCCTGCCGGCGGCTTGCAAGGTGGCACTCAGTGAACAGCCCATAGCGCTGGTCTGCCTGGTCATTTAGGTGCCCCGAATGTCCTTGCACATCGTGACAGTGTCTTTAGTCAGGAACAGGGGTGCTACAGCAAAGAGATGAGTTTCTTTCACAGAACACCGAATGCATTGATTTCTCCCAAGAGTGGTTGCATTTTGTAAGAAAAATATTTATTTTTAAGTTTGTCGATTTCTTATTTTGCTTTGTGAGCCAAAGTAGTTTTTTCCTTTCCTTCTCTGGCACCACACTGGCTATTATTTATTTATAGAGCAAGCAAAAATGGGCTAAGTTTAAAAAAAAAAAAAGATATGGGAAAGGTGTGGTCTCTTCCTCTAGTGCTAACAGTCTAACTTTAGATGTGATGGGATAAAGTGGGAGTGAGAAGACAGGAGGTTGAGATGGGCTAATGGACAAAGATTACAGCGTAAGTACATTTTAGATGTTCAAATTTTATAATAATATTGTTGATTCACAGGAAATCATTACTTTGCCACCCTGAACTCAGATATACCTCGGAAATCAGTAACTTTCTCATCTCTTGGTCTAGTGGTTCTGAAAAATTTTATTGCAAGCCGTCTCCGTGTTGTTTTTTACCCCTCTCCTTTCTGTTGCGAAACAAAAATAACGTTAATGGCTCAGTAAAGCCTAACTTTAGAATTCAAAATACCAGGAAATTTAAAGTTTAAAAAGCAACAGTAATTTTGTGTCCTTGCATTGGGGGAACTAGAGTCTTAAATCGGATGTGACACTACATGGGAGCCAGCTCTGAGATCTGAAGTGAGAAGTAGCATGATCAAACAAATAAAAACAGAGTTTGAATTTAACACCTGTTTTTGGGGGAAAGCATGTGTCTCCCTGACACTTGCAAAGAGTGTGTTGCAAGAGCTGAAGAGCAACACATGGTACAATAAAAGCTCAAATGAGAGATTTTGTTGAAGTTATGGAAAAGACAGATCCACAGAAAAAGAAGTGGAAGGATCTCAATACGGTCTAGCTGTATAGATGGGGGAGAGGAAAGAATAACAAAAAATTATCTCTACCAAGCCAGACTGGAAAGATGGTTTCTGACATTGCGTCAGCTCATGAAGAAAATTTGGGTAAAGCACATAAAGAAATGCAGAACAAATTAACAGGCTCCAATTTCTCCTTAATCTGAAGGGGGCTTAGCAGTATGAAGGCCAGCCGTCGTAGCCAATCCACAACATACCATTTCATGCTGCTTCCCACTCTAAAATCCCAAGTTTGCCGTATTCTTTTGTTAAATTAAACATATTGAGTCATATTTCATTAACCATAATGAGTTTTGTGTCACATAGAATTCTATCTTCATGGGTGTTTTAATTAGATTCAAAATGCTGTTTAATAAGATGTCTGCTTTGTCCAAAAAGCCGTGCAAATACAGCTGTATTGTACAGCTGTAACGGTCTGAGAGTTATCACGTTTGCGAAGCCTGGATTTATTTGGCTAGCTAACAGGGGGATCTTCTCTCAGAGAGAACCATGATGCAGTCACAAGGTCAAACTTTGAATTTGCCTCAGGCGTTCCTATTTTTTACTCTCAAGCAAAAGAGCCATCAGGATCAAACGCAGCTGAGTTGATATGAACAGGTGCTCACCGTTTTGCAGAATAAGACTCAAGAGAAGCAGTTTGAAATATCAAATATGAACTGTTGTGAGCCGATTTCACATCACCCATAACGCAGGATCTGACGACTCGCTCATGTTTAAAAATACAGCTCTTTGTCGGAGAAGTGCTTAACCAATTCAAGGAYGCGTTTGCATTCATGAACAATACATACCTCAGGACCGAACTATCTTCAGGGATTTGTCAGTGTGGATTTAGCACTTGAAAAAAGCCTGCTGCATTAGTCAGCTGTGTCGTAGGCTACTTAAAGTAACTGGCTGGTTATCACAGAGCGTTAAGTTAACTGATGGGTGCCTGCCGCCGCCTCCGCCAGGTAAAGCCCGCAATGTGAGCTTGGCTCTTGGTCGCATCCTGCTGTTTATCTGCGGCAGGCAAGCAGCAACCCTGTGCTTCCAGTGCTTCAGCCTCTCCCTGCGCTGGTGATAAGTTACTCCCCGAGTCCTTTCTGCCAATTGTTCTTGGCAAACGGACCGGGGAAGACTATTGTTGTTGCTGGCTGTTATCTCTGCCTCTGAGTCCACTTGGCGGGGGTGCAAATCCATCTCTCTGGTGTGGAAACAAGCTGCTGGACTCTGGATGAGTCAACTCATTAATAAACAAAGAGTTACAAAGGAAACGGGAATCAGCCTTAACAAAATAAATGCATACAAAGTTTATTGGATGCTAGGCTGTTTGTCCTCCCCAGCATGACACTGCTTTATCTCGGGCCCCAGCCTTCCTATCAGAAAACGGGGAAGTTAGTAGTTTATCAAATTTTAATCAGCTGAAACGTTGATGTATTACTTACATAGCATGGAAAGTATTTTCTCTGTTGTTGCTGGTGAAGGTAGGTTATTTTTAATTATTAATTTATATCTGTTTCTCTGTTTCTATACCTTCTCCGCTTTGTGGAGTGTGCCAATGCTAACTGGAAAACCTTCCATCACCTACTGCTTACCCTGTCTCTGAGAAGGAGCCTGAGCCAGCTGCTCTGCGGGAAGCTCAAGACTGAAGTATTAAATTCTCAGGAAATTTTCTTCTGTGTTGAAGCAGAAGTATGTGATCAGATTCAGGAACACTGGGCTTGGGACTTGGGGGGAGTTGCAGCTTTTTGGCAGGGGGGTTGGGGGGGAGTTGCTTTGTTGTTTGGTGTGGTTTTTTGTTGTGTGTGGTTTTTTTTTTTTTTTTTTTTTTTTAAAAAAAAAGAGGATTTTTGTATTTTCTCCTTAACAGCAGCCTTGTCCATAACTCACTGCAGGCCAGGGAAGATTTCATTTGAGTTGGGCGTTAGTGTTTGGCCAGCAATACCATTATAGTGGTAAAAAGAAAGCCTGGCTCTTCTCAGGTCGCTTGAGGCTCCTTATACCCCTAAGGACAGCACTACCGCTTTTCTTGCAGCAACATTGGGAAAGCCTCACAGTTGCCTCATCTGCGAGATGTCCACAGCCACATGCCCTTCTCTCACGATCAGAAGCCAATCTTGCTCTCCAAGAGGCACTTCAACAGTCGGTCCCCACACAAGTGCACAATTATTCCAGTGGTGTTAAAATAAAGCAAGATAGATACATTACACTTCAGAAGAAAAGCTAGAAGCTTTTCAGAAACCAGCTGTAGGCAAACATACACTGTTGGACTATTAAGTTCCACACAAAGCAAAGCCAGCTAGATAGAAAGCTTATTTACAGTGAACTCTTACTGAGCAAGAGCAACAAAGTATTACAAGTTTGGCACAGACAGCAGCCACCTTGTCTTTCAGTACCTTTGCAAGGTAAATTTATTTCAAGGCCCCAGAAAGTCTGTCGAATGGCATGGATCTACTTGCTTTACAGGAAAAAATGGGATTCTTTGTATTTTCCGAATAGAAGCACGCTTGCTCTCTCCCCCCAGTCACTGTACCATGTAGTTACCCCATGTACCACCTTCCAAAGCCATGCAGGATCCAAAGCCACCCCACCTCCCACAAGGTATTTCTAACAAACAGCACTGCCTTAGTTCTTCTTCCTGCCCAATATTCACCGACAAGTTTAACTCTGGAAATAAATCAAAGATGACCAGCCATATGCATTCTCCTCATTCAGCATTTTGTGAAATACACATGAATCTGTATCTACCCAGAAAAACATCAAGCTGGAATAGGATGGGGGATTCTTAAAGAAAAAAAGAATACAACAGCATACTTCTGGTAAATTTTTTTTTTTTTTTTTTTTTGTGTTAATGCATTCCCAGCATTCCCTAACTAATTGTGAATTAGATAGCAGTTGTTACACAAACACATAGTGTGAAATACATTCTTTGAACAAGTAAAATCCATGGAAAACACACACCTAAAGCTAAGTGTCTGATGAGGTGCCCTCATCTGTGTTAGAAAGCGTTGTGCAAAGGATAGTACTCAAGAGGAGTTAGGAAAGTTCATGATGACATTTGCCTAAAAAAGCCAATGGAAAGTTTCCTAAGTGGAGTCCTTCAATGAAGTGTGGGCAATTTTCCCAGAAAGTTCACCTAGAAAGCAGTCGGTCAATGGCAACCTGTAGTGTAGACTACAAATCAATTGTGTATTACGTAAAAAACAATTTCTTTATTCAGTTGTAAAAGTCAAATAGATTTAATCCATTTTTCTCTCTACTCTTGAATAATAAAGAAATGTGAATAGACGTATGATTTACTTTCTCTGCACTGTTTACTGTATTAAAGACTTTTTCTTTACTCTCCAAGTTAGACCTCTAAAGGTTTCTCCCTACATACACACTTCTCCAAACTTCATTTTATTTTCACTGTCCTTTTCTTTTCCCACCTCAGTCATATCCCTTCTGAGATGAAGCAGACTGTATTTAGTAGTCTATGTGGGTACATACTATACGTCATGGTATTACATTATTTTATTTTTAGTATTGTTCTTGACTCTTCTTGTCATACTACCTAATTTCCCATATATCTCTGCTTTTCAGCCAGCACTGCATGACGAAGAGATGTTTTCACTCAGTTCTTCACAGCAACATGTGCATCTTTTCCCCTGCTGCTTTCAGTAAATTTAAAATCTAGTATGTATAAATAGTCAACATTTTTCTCTATATCGCATTACACTGCAATCGCAGCTCCATCGTCATGTCAGATTGCCTGCTCTTTATTAGGTCCTTCTACATTTCCTTCTCTTCCCTTCTAAATGTTACGGAGTAATTTTTTTTGGTCATGTGTTGATTTTACCATCCCACTGCTTGTGCCTTCCTCCAAGTCAAACATTAGACAGCGCCAGCACCAGTCCAAACCTTGGGGGAACACTGCTTAACCTTACTTAAACTCTACGAAAACAGCTTGCATCCACCTTTTCCATTAAAGTCTTAGACCTTCTACCATAAAGTAAACCAAACCGAGTTTTTCATGGTAAAGAAAGAAAAAAACCAAAATTAAATCAGAACTCAGCTGTGCAACCCCTGATTCAGGCTTGTTGAGGAAAAGCACGGTCAGGGACAAGGTGGGTAAAAGAGGAATGTTAGAGCTCAGAGGGCGTCGTTGTTCACTAGGAAGCCAAGCACAGAACAGAAACGAGAAGAGGGAAATCACAGAAGTGAACGCGCCCCTTGGGAAACAACTCTTGACGGCAAGTCCCACATCACGCAAGGAGGCCGTACACATGATGTCCCGCTTTCTCGGTTGTACCTCTGACATACTGTGTGGTGAAAGAGGGGACTGATCATTGCTGGAAGTGTACGTGTCCTAGAGGATCTCGTCTCCTGCGAGTGCAAAGGCAGCTGTTGTACCCATTGCCAAGGGTTTATGAAATGCAAAAACCAAGTCATAAAAAAGAAAAAAAAAAGTGAGGAAAAAAAAAAGGCGCTAGAACTCTCCAATCCTCCCAGGTATAATTACAGAAAATAACAACAAAAATAAGGTGGCTTCTGGCACTTTTGGTGTTCCGAGGCGTTTACTGTTTTGTGTCTCGACTGCGGTAACGTGTAGGACGCATAAACAGTGAAGTTGGCCAACCAGATAGGGCACGCAACCTGCTAATTGGGGAAAGTCTGCCCTAGCATCCGGCCACCGGTTGACAACACAACAGCCCCCAGAAAGTCAAGTTTTATTTTGATTTTTTTAATTATTATTTTAAATGCTGGCTCAACCACCGATCTCAAAATTAAATGAATTTGCATTTGGTAGGCAAAAGAAAATTCTTTTCTGAATATGTATTAGCTTTCATCACTTCTCTGGTTATAGCATTTAATAGCAAGAAGTACAGGAAGAGAATCTAACTGCAAATGCCTTATCTATCTACGTAGTACCACTATCCCTACAGCTTTGGTTTTATCCTTTTCCTTACTTACACAGAAGTTATACAGATCCGAGGAGCAAGATATTATACTTGTCACAAAACACAGCTACTCCAGTAAGAGATTCAGGAAAAAAGCAACCAAAAAAACCCCCCAAAACCCTACTACCCTTGGATGCACAGTACAGTTACCTGTTGGAAAGAAGCATGATTTGAGACCTTTTCTTTCCCTTTCAATTTTATAGAAAATAAATTCTGAGCCTTCATGACTCAATTATTTGCACTGTAAGAAAAGGTGACAATCCTGTTTTCTACAGACATTAAAATAACAGATAATAAATTCCACTCTTCTCTAATAAATTCCATGTTGTTTTTTTTTTAAAAATACATTGCCTAAGGTTTCCGGACCATATGTCCTACAATATACTCTGTTTTCAAGCAAGCTGACACTTGAGTCTTCTAATCTAATCTTTAGCTGTTTACCACTCAGCTCAATTTCTTCTGATCAAAGGGCTTAGCAAAATATCAATACAGATATTATAGAATACCAAGACATAATAATGACTCTTAGTTTGCTTTACTCGACTCTCTGGGTCTGCTTTTTTTCTCTTTCTTCTTTATGATTCTGTAATGGAGTGAAGATCTGATTATCAGGCAGGGTTTCAGTTAATAATCCTTCGTGCACGCCAAATTGCATGGGGCCACAAACACTCGGAGTATTATGTAGGTAAATTACGTACTTGTAATTGTGAAAGGTAGCAACTTCAATTATGTTCCACACTGTAAATTATCTGACCTTTCAGTTAAACATCTGTTACYGGCTTAATGGCCACTGAGGGCGTTTAGTAATAGAAACAGTTTACTACCTTTTACTCTTTTAAGATTACATTGCCAACTCAGCAATGAGCCAAAATGAAGCCRAAGGGACAGTACTGGTGAAAAGCAGAGCATTGAGTCCTACGGCAGGCCTTAATCCTATCATCAGTGACAACTCTGAGGCCATTTGAAAAGGATGGGGGGTGAAGCCTGTTGGGCTCCACCAAAACAACTGTGGAAACTATTAGCATATCACCTCTTTACTGTGAGCAAGAGTACAGAAAGCAAAATGAAAATAAGAAATTCACCTTCATATAGCCCTGTTTATGCATCCAGGGCTGGCAGGTAGGAAAAGAAAGATCTGTTTAACGGTAAACGAAATTTAAACTTCATTATTTTTCAGTTTATATAAAAGTCACTGAACTACCACAAAACCGGTAAGCCCATTGTGACATTTTGGTAGTCTTACTATCCACACCTCATGGGTAGTACCCAACACAGTCTGATGTTCACAAGGCATGTTATGAGCCATGAAGTATGCTAAAGGCGTTTGACCTCATTATTGATGAGATGCCTAGCAATTATTTTAAACGCTTAGATAAAGTTAGTGTCGAGTTGCGATGAACTAATTAACACTTGATACAGCAAACAGCATCACACTTTTCATTATTTCATAAAACAGAAATAAGTAGATAAATTACAAACCTGAAACAATAGATTCAATTTGAAAAAAATCTAAGTAGTATGGGCATGAAAGTTGTTGGTATAAGAATAGCGATTACATTAATCACATTTCTTTACCATAGTTGAGTGTCGCTATTAAAAAAAGGGACTGCTTGCGTTCATCCTTGAAGAGGCGTGCCCGATTCCAAAAACGCTAGCTAAATTCTAGCTGCAGTGAAGTTAATGGGAATTTTGCTAAAGATTTCTGCAGGAGCAGGATTTCATCCTTCCGTTTTCCCTGGCACAAACAGAACGCACTGTGGGTACGTGCAAACCTCTCTGCCGAGACTAGGTCTTTCTGGCCAAGTGATCCCTTGTGAATGCTGAATCCCCTTCAAGATGCTAAGTACAGAGCTAGACTCTGCAACCTCTGCTGGCATGTGGCAAGTGCTTACGTAGGTACCCCCCAAAGCCGGTAGGACTACTCGGTCAAGTTCTCTCAAAGCAGCAACAAAAGAAAAACATCTCTTCGAAAAGCTATATGATACGCATATCTTCTCATTAAATCAGAACTATCACTTTTCTAAATCCATTAAGTATCATTTATATATTTCCCATTTATGACCACTTTCTTCAAACTTTATCCAGAAGCAAGAATGAGAGCAGGTGCCATTAAGAGCTTCCGGTTTAATAGTATTTCATTTTGATGGGCGTTGATTTGCTGTTTCCTTGCTATGATTTTGCGAATGTATTAATGGTGCAAGGTTCCCTGTGCTACCTTGCTAAAATGCTTCACTTCAGATCCAAGGACACGCTTCTTCAGAAGTATTTTCCATCTGCTTGAGTATTAAATACCAGAAGTGAGCTCTTCAAAGATCAAGAGCACCAACTCTTTTCCCAGGACCAGCATTTCACTTTTCTATACGCCCATATAATGTCTATCATAGGATCCAAATTTACAATCCCATCTAAGAACTATTCAAACATGAATTAATGAGTAAGCTGAAAATTACATTTGACAGAGAACCTGCAAAAGCAGTATCTGAATCCTCTTCAGTATGTTTACTCTTCTTTTCTTTACACTAACCGAAAAAATGCGTAAAATAAATATGGACAGCAGATGTAGCTAGTCATTTCAGAGTGACAGAAATGGGACCAGGATAATGCTGGTAAAAACTGCTTTCCTTGAGATGCAAGAGAAAAAGGTAAAGATGCTTTTTCACTACTCATTTTTTGAGCAGCAGTTCTCAGACCACGTTACTGGCTTTATTTCACAGAGGTAAAGTGGCGGGGACGGGGGGGGGAATCTTTATTATGCTTTCCTATCTCTAAATAAATTTGGTTCAAGGTACTTTGCTGTCAGGTTTCTGTTTCTTCTACGTCTAATTCATGCGATTGCTGCTGAAAGCCCATTAAGAAAGAAGCCATGCCTGTCACKGGACAAAGGAGGATGTAAAAGCACTTCATTGTTCCTGCTCCGAAGAAAAACAATTTGCCACAGCCAGACCCCCCTCCCAGCAGTGCCAAGTGCACGGTAATTTATTACCTCTGGATGTCTGATTCCAAGTGAAGGAAACTGAAATGTCATACCTTCATTCATACCACCGTCTCATGGAATTATTTTTTCCGGATTCCTGGGAAGTTGAAATATTTGAGAAGAATATCAGGAACTGTTGTTTTAGCCTGTTTGGTGAGTAGATAATTGCCTTCCAACTCTATTCTTTCAGGAAATGATGTGAGTGTTGCATTGTTCCTAGACGGGGGCAGCAATGTTTTTTAAYGAGACACATACATATATATTTTTAAAAGAAACAAAACACAACAAAAACATGCAGTCTCAGCCACTGTACTGAACCAGACTTATTGAATCTGGTGTAGATAAGAGGTTGGCCCAGACAACGTGTCCACATTTCACATAACTAAGAGCATTCTTTAGAAGGGATGTAAGCAACACTTTTTGTTGAAGAAAAAAAAAAGAAATCTAAAACAAAACCCTTTATGATGTGGGAGTAAAAAGCTCATTATGTTAAGTGATATCAAACATGACCAGAAAAGACCCTAGGGAGAAATTACACTTTTTTATTGGATTCGGTGGGACAAACTAGCCTGGGAACTTGAAAGCACAGGGAAGGTGCACGTGGAAATCACATCATATATGAAGAATAATTTCTTACCGTGTGAAAATTATTTGGAAATAGTTTTCAGCTAAAGCTTCTCTTTATGGCAGCTGTTTCAAAGGGAGCATACTGAGGCAATGACCTACAGTAGCACTAATACAATAGCTGCTGGATAACCTCCTTGCAGAGGTATGCGGTCTTAGTCCAGTTCTGTGTCGACAGGCAAAATGTAATGAGCGCTGAAACTAGTAACAACAGAGGCTCAGTTGGAGCCTCTTACTTTATTTTGACAAGATAATGGCAAAAATTCAACTCGGTTTTTGAATTTCAATTTAATTTTCGATAAAAAGTAAAATCGGGCCTGGAAAAAGCGTGAAGAGGGAACTACTGTTTCTTCTTCAGGAGGGGCTGCAAAGGACAAAGGGGCAGCATTCAGAAACTCTGCTATGACTTTCCACGCTCCAGTTTGACCGCTACACACTTCTCTAGGACTTGCATCCTCTAAAAACAAACTGAAGAAAGATTTTGCATTTTGTGATCCTGTGGTGATGGTGACTGCCACCTCAGTGACAAATACCAACCACCATCCTACAGCAACCCGATATAGTGGGCTGCACCATCCATTTCCTCCCTACTTCAACATCTGGCTAAGAAACAAAAAGCCAATAATTAGCCTTATTACATAAAATTCTATCTGTTCACGGATGTTTTAAAGGAAATTGCATTTGCTGTACCACCTGCAAGTCACAGCTGCAAGAAAATTTCAAAATACAATACATCCTGGTCACCCCACATTTATATATGTGTGTATATATATATTTTGGTGTTTTTACAACCAGAAATGGCAGCCTGTGTTTGAGCCCACTTCTCCTGGATACACGGATACACAAAAAGCCTTACACAAAATGAGAGAAAGGTACTGTCCTACACTGGGTATCTGTGCAGCGTTTGTATTCTGCACTCAGGGCGTTCCAGACAATGAATTCAACACATTTGCCTAATACAATGAGCGCCTCTAAACTTGCTCAGGACACAAGTATCAAAGTCCTACTACCTCCCAGTGCTTCTTGATTCCAGAAAACTTTTCCACTCTTGCGGTATATTGCGGGCTGCTTATGCTGAAAAAATTTTTGAACCATTTAGACTTTTGATAGTTTAAAGGATAATTCCTCCTTAGGATTCCAAACACTAATTAGTTGTTTGAAACCAAACTGCTAACTAGGTGTACTACTGTAATTCTACTTCACAATTTTTAACATTGTTTAGTAAATATTTTCTAAATTATGCTCAATTTTCTTTCAAATCAGTACATTGGAGGGATGCACAGTATTTCCTATTTATGTAATTCAGCTTAGAAGCTTTCTAGGTGACATAGTAAATATTGCACCAGATTTAGAGCCATCTGGAGAGGGGATTTTCAGGAACCGGAATTTATTTAATGAGGGCTAAAAACATCTGGAAAAGACAAACTTGGGTCCACTCATAAAGGACTTCCTATGACCTCAAGCAATCCGGAACTAACTTTCCCGAAGCTAAAGCTACTGAAAAGTGCTGTGCATATTCTAGAACACATTACTGCAAGAGGCGTTTTTGCATATCCTAGCTTGGGAGAGCCCTGGCTAGGTACCACCCCAAAAGCTTTGCAAAGCAAGCTTGCAACTTTATTTTACAGTTAACTCAAAGACAACTAAAAATGCTTATCCAGGTCCTGCAGTGTTTGCTGTGGCAAGAGCAAAGGTTATTTTTCTCCAGATTACAGAATATAGGGACCGTATGTCATGAAATGCTGGATAAGTTTATAGATTATATCTGTCTCAAAACGTTAGTATTGAGTAACAAGTGAAAGCCATAGATAGCGCTTCAGTTATCACCAACTTCCATTACATCAAGTTAAATGCAATGTCTGTTAAAAAACCAGTGATACTCAGTTGCAGGTCTCCTTGTATCCACCCAGTAAGCCATTAGCGGAGAAGGCTGAGGAAATGTAAGGTTTTATTTTAAATTACAGTTTTAAAATACAGCACTATCCATCCTTCAGTGCAATTGTCTTACAAGTTCATATTGAAAGGGTCAGCTTTTTCTTCACTGTCTATAAAATGATGTTAAATAAAAATCTGAACCATCCAGGTTCTGATTTGGCCCAGATAAAGCATTTAAGAAGGCAATCTGAAACCTAGGTGGATATCTCTGCTAGATTCCTAGTTAGGAAACACAAATCTGAGCCCCAGATTTTCAAAGCTACAGCTTTAAGCACTAGCAGGACTTCTGCAAGCCTTTCTTCTTTCTAATGCTTACCATTGTCTTGTATAAACTTGTTTCTACTTTGCTCATTACTATATATAAAACTACCACCTATCAAACTACAAAGGTATTGCACATAATACTGCACACTCTTCAGAACTGGAAGGTACATATATATATATGAGTACTGTATTTCTAAGTGTTGAAATAAATCTTTTATAAAACTCCCTTTGTTAATTGCACCAAAATAGATTTAAGCCTTTTTTACTTCTCCCTTCTCTTTTAAATGTCTATGTTATTTGGAATTTCTGAATAATCTTATGACTAAACTATTTATGAAAGTTGTGTTATTCATAAGCTAGACCAACAGCACTGAGTGCACTGTATCTTTACTACTTTAAGAAGTTCATTTAATTATAAACAATTAAAATAATTGGCTTGTTTAAAAGTGTGTGGTATGATAATTTTGTTCACAAAATTTTTTGCAGACGTCCCCATTTTTTTATTATGGCACGATCTCTTATCCATAAGCATAAACTTTTACCTCAAACCTTCAGAAAACCTGATCCACTAACCTGGACAGCAGTGTAAGAATGCAGCTCTTGAAGGTTTTCATCTCTGACACCGAGTCTAACTTCATACTTTAATAAATCTTAATTAGAACCCATAAGTATTGCAGACAACATTGTTCAGATCAGCACACCTTACATAAATAATTTTAAGTGACCTGTTGTAAGCTTTTTTGAGCACTAATGGGGCAAAATGCTGCTGATAAGCAGCATTTTTTATTTAAAAGCATGTGGTTTTATCCACAAAATGTTTCATACTTATACAAAATACTGTATAACAACTGAACATAAGCATTTACATTCCACACCTCATGTAAAAACAGGTTTTCTAACTTTCCTTCTCAGGCTTGCACTGACACCTACTGGGGAATATTCGTAAATCTCAAAATCCATAGCCTTGAGACATAGGAAGCTTTTCAACTCAGGAGTGAACTACATATGATTCAATTCATGGGCCGATTATGCCATGTATTTGCTATTTAATTTGACTACTGAAAAAAACTCCCCAGTTTTTGAGGAAAGATTTAACAAGCCATAAATTAAAATATCAGAGAAGATGCAATGTTCCAGCTGTAATTATGGATCTTTTCTATAAAATGTATTACCTAGTGTTAGCATAGAAAGAAGCAGAGTAAGAGCAAATAAAACAGCTTTCTCCTTCCTTCCTAAGATTAAAAAAATGTGATAGGCCTTAGATATAAAACATTCCAAGGAGAACAGCACATAGGTTCATTGCTAAAACAAGGCAGTTAAAAACAAAACAAACCCTTAAGTATTTCCTCAGTTCCACAGTTTGTTAATACTCCTAAATACAGCAGGACCAGCTTTCATATAGCAGTTCCAAGGAAGATACCAGTTTCTGGCTATGTATTCATGAGAAGAGAAAGACTAAGAAAATATTCCAGTAATTACAYGACACCCAAACCCACTTCAGTTACAAAGAAGAACAGTTAAACCTACAGTTCAGTATAATAAACAGCGCTAATAGTTAAGGAAAAAGTTATATGCATAGTCTGGTACAAAGACAGATTGCAAAACTCACCTGCCATACTAGAAGTTAAGTGTTGTGGACCCTTTCCAGCTCCTATTGGAATCCAATGCAAACTTTTATCGAGTTTAACAGGGATTAAATACATTCTCAAGATTTTTAAAATTATGAAATTCAGTCATGTAAATATTGCAAGTATAAGGTAAAACACTTTCTTCATGCGCCAATGACATAAAAACAACTTTTAAACTATTCATTTTTCTATTTCTCCCAAATGGTAGAGACTATTGAATAACAAGAATTTGAACCTTACAAAGGAAGTCCCGCTGTGGAGCACTATTGTGTCCAGACAGACCGTAGTCCCACCTTGCTAAAAAACCGCTGAAGATAGGAATCTTTTTTATCTGTCAGATGTGTTCTGTTTTGAGGTATTAGACACACCAGGTTTGTCTGGGTTTTTTTGAAGCATTTGGACAGAAAAAATAGTTTTTCCTGTAAATGTTGCCAAGTTGCTTCAAAGACAATTAAGCATTTCGAAGTACCTCAAAACCTACAGCATATCATATAAAAGAAGTGAAGGTTACTGAATAAAATAATTCAGCAACGGACAGTTTTCAGGTAGTCCCCACATTGAATAAGAGTGGGCCAACAGGCAGATATAGAGTATGAAGAAAAGTGTTTTCTAAAAGAGGAACACATTTTCAGTGTGAGTATTTAGAAGCTTTCCAAAGAATCAGGAGCACGCACCCCAGATGATTTTGGAAATACCGCTTTATTTTCCAGTGAATATCCAACTTGAAACACTTGTATCAGTGCTTAAGAGCCCTCAAATAGACGAAATACTAAAATCTACAGCTCCAGTGCACAGTTAATTAGATATCTAAATCTTAATAAAAATTATCAGTGCAAAAATAAAAATGAATTCAGTATGCAGTGAAATGCATTTTGTTATAAAGATATTTGGGCTTTGAGCACATATACATCAAATAATCTTGTAAGACAGAAGTCATTTTCAGTCTGCGCTCAAAACAATCAAAACTATTCCACACCCAATTCTAAACACAGGCAAGAACTAACTTCTTCTTTTTAAACGAAAGTCTGAGCTTAGTTACAACATTCATCATGGGTACATAAGCTGAAAAATATTACAGAGGCCACCTTCTATTCAAATAGGGGTTGTTCTAAAAGAGGCTTTCCTATTTTTCATGTGTGGGATACTTTTGAGACATCTACATTTTTTCCATCCACAACAGAGAATTAACAACATTCCGGCGTGCCCCAGTGTCGGCAAGTCCTCTTTTCAGTCCAGATACACGATGATGATTGATGAAGCTGTTGGGCCTACAGTAGCGGGCAGAGCAGCTTGGCAGGAATTCAGTGTTATTGAAAGAAATCTCAAATACTTATTCCATCTCCTCTACTAACTTTAATCACACTATCAACATGCTGCCAGGAACGGAGCCTTGACGCCAAGCCATAAACTTACACAAGCAACCATTGTTGGCATATTACTGTTGCAATACAGGTAAAGGGTAAATTCTGTTTATTTTTACCTGTTTCCATTCTATATTGGACACCAGCTAAATTATGGAAAGATATTTCCTGTACTAACGGTTAACTTGCAGCAAATTTCATTAAGGTACTGTGTCTCATTTTGCTTGGTTAATGAACTGATTAAGTTAACTTCTTCAGTTACACTGCTGTTAACTGCAAGTTTTAAATAAAAGAAAGCAATACAGGAGCTTCACACACCCCGTAAGAGTAACAGTTAGTAAGAAAGCAGATCAGTACTACAGGCGTTTTACCACTAATCTGCTCATTCGTTATGCTGACAAAAAAACAAAAACCTTTCCGCAATTGCTTCATAAAATTCTGACAAGCTTATCCTAAGTAAACCAACAGCATGTCAAATATTTAAGGTAAATACTGTACTAGCTACAAAGCTAATACAAAGACCAATATGCTTCTCATGATTACTTTTGAGCTTGTTTTGKCTTTGCTTAGAACAGTAAAGCTTAGAAAGAGAGGCCTGAGACATTTACAGGGAGAGAAAAGAAATTGTTGTTCAAGCTCACTTAGCCATTTTTACGTTAGCAAAAACCATTTAAATCTCAGCTCTACATTGTAATACTGAACATACAACCCAAAAGTTGGAATTACAACTGGATTTAAAACTCTGTTGAGATATTTCATTGCTAAAGCTTCGAAGTAAAGTATTCTGTAAAACAAGTTGGTTTTCCTGAAATCTATGAATGGGATTTACGGTTTTCCCAGTGAATTCTCAGCTAACTATGGCTGGAACCTATTACACCTACTTTTTGGGAAAGGGCTGTGGCTGCACACTGGGGTAGTTAGTATTACATTAGTCTCTGTTTTCCCAAACGATATGATACTCTCTGTAGATGGGAGAGAATTCCAGTTTGCAACTCCCTGAGCTGATGTAGTCACACAATGTAATTTCCAGTTCCACCTTCCAACAAATGAAGAAATACTGGCATTCTACCTGCCCTGAACAAAACAAGCAGAGATAGGCACTTAAGTTGAAAGCATGCAAACCTTTCCTTTCCATACCAAACCCGTAGAGGAAATTCTCCTTTTTTCTTACGTGTGTCAGCTTTCCAAAAGAATCTCAATTTAAGTCAGAAGCAACTGAGTATTGGCACAAACCCAGCATTATTAAAAAAGAAAGGTCTTAAAAAGAAACATATTTGGCCAGTTCCTTCTCCATCTCAGAATACTGCTCTTTGAGGCGCTCCATAGCTTTTCTGTGCTCTTCGTCCACCTCTGCTTGTTTGTTTTGTTGTTCTTTCATGAATTCCTCCCAGTGGGCCATGCGCTTCTCTTCACAAGCCATCAGCTTGTCCGCCTGAAGCTGAGAGGAGGAAAATGAGAAGTTTCAACAATCATTTCCAGATTAAAACAGAAGGTTTAATGAGATCTACATAATGTTAGAGTATCAGAGAAACTGGGCTTTTACTTCAGTAGAAGAAAGTGAAACTAGCAAGAAAACATGAAAAGGTGAAACTAAAAAGAAAACATTTATTTTTATAAAGTGTAGTCAATCCAAAACAAGTGGTAAAATGTCTACGATATTATTAATGTGATAGCATTAGCAACAATAGCTTTTCTATGCTACAGCCTGGTGAAAATTAATTAAATAATTAAATGGAAAGACACTTTAAAGTTACTAGTTCACCTAGTTCGCTTCTGCTAGTTTCAAAAGATCATACTTGTTGCATTACTTGCTCCTCTGACTACTGACAATGTTAGAAGTACCGTAAGCAGCTGATATAAATCTGTATTATCTCACAAAGATTTTCTTTTAAAATGAACTTCTGATTTTGGGAACATGGTATTCAGTGCTTTTAGCCCCTTAGTTATGGGTGGGGGCGGAAATCAGTAAATGGGCACTGCTTTTTTTTTTTTCCTTCTCTTTTCTTGCCTTTTTTTTTTTTTTCTTTTCTTGTGTTCACACAGAAAGAAGCTGCCTACTGACACAGACAGACTCAGGGAGTCCACTGTTCTGAAAGTAACCAAAAGAGAAATAATTTAAATAAAATGCATCTAATTTTCGATTAAGTGGTCTTAAAGAACCAAGAACCTGCATGTAGTACAGCAAGCGCAGGCAGGTCTGTGTTATATATGATATAGACTAAAAATGCACTGGAAGCATTACCACAGCTGATTTATGAGGAAAATCCTAGGCCCATTATATTTCGTATCTGTGAGTGCTAGAAAAAATAAAATTTTAGGGAGTTATGGATGTCCATATTTATGGACAATATTATCCATATTATGCATACATAATGCATATGCATTACTAGAGCTTAAAGGATCCACTTCAACAGTCAAGACAACATTTGAGGTTTTATGTCAAATACGTGTAAATAGAATGCTTCTGTGTTTCACAACAAATTATGATGGTTAATAAAACATGTATAAATTATATGTCAGCCAACCCTTCAACATATTGCTCTTCTTTTCTTGACATTTGCTACTTTCCCCTTGAATGTCTCATTTGTCGAAACAAAAGTATTTTTTACATTCTTGAATACATTTTTAAAACTAGAAACAAACCACATTTCTATTTTACCACAATGCTTACGTTCAGCATAGTCACCAGATACCAGTCTTGATGAAAAGCCTCTAACACAAAAAGGAAAGACTGAAATAGAATATAACAACATGAATATTCAATGTTTTTAAACTGGCAGTTTGTGTTTCTGCTTTAGCCAGCTAGCTCTCACTGTGATTAATGTCTTCCTTTATAAATAAGTTATTTTCTCCCCTTATACTTTCATAGTGCTTGGCTTCTGGTAAGTCCGATTCCTTTCACTCTCTTATCTTGAAAAAAAAAAAAAAAAAAAAAAAAAAAAATTTGTAAAATTAAATTGAAAAAAAAAAATGACAATTTATTAAAAAAAAAAAAAAAAAAAAAAAAACCAAACCATAAATCTAGCTATCTAGAAAGAGAGATCATACACATATCCAATATGCATGTCAAAATGAGATGTTCTTCTGTGGATTGCTTGCATGCAGTATTAACAGTCTGGCCTCCTTATATTATAAATGCTGAAGTCACAATAAATCTAGGCAGTTGTTGAAAATGATCAGGGGGATGGAACGCCTCTCCTATGAAGAAAGGTTGAGAGAGTTGGGGTTGTTCAGCCTGGAGAAGAGAAGGCTTCGGGGAGACCTTATTGCAGCCTATCAGTACTTAAAGGGGGCTAATAAGAAAGAGAGGACAAACTTTTTAGCAGGGCCTGTTGCGACAGGACGAGGGGGAATGGTTTTAAACTGAAAAAGGGCAGATTTAGACTAGATATAAGGAAGGAATTTTTTACGCTGAGGGTGGTGAAACACTGGAACAGGTTGCCCAGAGAGGCTGTAGATCCCCCATCCCTGGAAACATTCAAGGTCAGGTTGGATGGGGCTCTGAGCAAYCTGATCTAGTTGAAGATGTCCCTGACCATGGCAGGGGGGTTGGACTAGATGACCTTTAAAAGTCCCTTCCAACCCAAACCATTCTATGATTCTATAAAACAGAAAAATAAAATTAAGATATGCTAGAGCAAGCAAGAATGAATGACAAGAAATACCAACTAACAGACACCAAGGACTTGAATACTGTTTTCATTCTCCCACCCTGGTAACAATTTGGAAAACCCCACTGTAGAAGCTCAGTGCACACCTTAGGCACTGCAGCTGTCCTTCGTAGAAAACAAATTCAAACCCAAGTGTTCTCAGCAGCACTTCCAGATCATTAACAGCTGTTGAGTGGATATGTTTGTGTGTGCGAGACAGTCATAATCTTGAAACCAATATTCCTATTCCTACCAGACGAATAGCTGTGTGAATAGCAAAAATAACGAAGTGTGATTCTTAATGGATGCGTGCCTTAGGATACAGATCTTTCAACCAAAGTATATATTGCAGTGTAAACTTGCTTCTTATTAGAAATTAAAGAATCCATGCAGGAGAGACCTATGAATGCTATAGCTGTGGGGTAAGCTTCAACAGGCACTTCAATCTCGTTAGGCATCACAGAACAATATGAGAGAGAAATCCTGACCAAAGACAGGTTCCTCCTGCGCCCATATCCAACTGCCAGACCCAAGCTGCAACAGACCTCATCCCTGGCGCTAAGGTACTAAAAGGCTTCCCTCATCCAAGCCCTCTGCGCTGTCTTGTAACAGCTGCTACTGTGGCACAGCCTTTCGCTAGCAGGACATCACTAACAGTCTCTTGAGGATCCAGGCTCCCACGCAGGACTTTGACACCTAGCGCTCCAGCCACCAAAAAATTCAGTTTCTCAGCACAGAAAGATGACTTTCACACTGTAGCTCTGCAAGTACCCTTCAGGTTTGCCCTATATTGTGCTTTCTTACCACAACGCTCTCCACTCCTACCATATCCTCTTCATATCCAGTGCTATTAACTTCACTGCTTTATTCAATTGACCATAACACACAGGAGGAAAAACTAATGAAATCAAGACACTACACGAAAACATATTGTGCCCTAACTGTAGTTGTAGCTGTAGCACAGCTAGAAAGCATAGAGGTCCATATAGGTAGATGAAATAATCTCTCTTGTTAAACACGCCATTGGCAGTCATGAAAATCTTTAAAATACAAAGTTTTTCAAGATGTATAGACATCTTGGCCTGGATTTGTATTGGTTAAGTCAAAAGTCACTCTCAAAAAGCAAACAGTTTCCAAAAGTCAACATAATTACGTATATTAGTGATCTGTAGAGACAATACTGAGTGTATTTTATACTATCAATTCATAATTTCCAAATTTATAGATTTGCAAAAAGTTTTTTTTCCACAAAACAATACACATAGAATTTGACAGTGTGCCTGGCACATTCATTTCCAGGGTGATCTCATAAAGGTGAGGAAAATAACATCTTCATTTTAAGATAACAGAACTTCAGGTTATTTTCCATCAATTTGTTATTGAGGAAGCTTTCCAATGTCATATTACACTTCTCACTCCTCAAAGTCTGACTACTTAAAACCGAAGAAATAACCTCAATCAATTTAAATATTAATACAAATTGTGCTGCTATCTTAAGTGTCAGGATCCTTAGTTATGAAGCATTAATTCATTGCACATTTAAACTCATGCTGAGTAGAAAAGAGCATATGAACATCATTTAAGAGGAGCAATCTTTGAAAAACATACCTTCTCTTGCTAAATATAAACTGAAAATTGAAACAAAAAGTTAAGGCTCTAGGTATCTCCACTCTCCATCATTTATCAGCGGTCCTGGTTAACAGGGGAGGTCCCGGACGACTGGAGGCTTGCCAATGTGACGCCCACCTACAAGAAGGGCCGGAAGGAGGACCCGGGGAACCACAGGCCTGTCAGCCTGACCTCGGTGCCGGGGAAGATTATGGAGCGGTTCATCTTGGGGGCACTCGCAAGCCACGTGCGGGACAACCAGGGGATCAGGCCCAGCCAGCATGGGTTCATGAAGGGCAGGTCCTGCTTGACCAACCTGATCTCCTTCTATGACCAGGTGACCCGCCTAGTGGATGAGGGAAAGGCTGTGGATGTGGTCTACCTGGACTTCAGTAAAGCCTTCGACACTGTCTCCCACAGCATCCTCCTAGAGAAGCTGGCGGCTCATGGCCAAGACAGGTGTACTCTGCTCTGGGTAAAAAACTGGCTGGGCGGCCGGGCCCAGAGAGTTGTGGTGAATGGAGCAAAGTCCACTTGGCAGCTGGTCACAAGCGGTGTCCCCCAGGGCTCCATTTTGGGGCCGGTCTTGTTCAATATCTTTATCAACGATCAGGAAGAGGGGATTGAGTGCTCCCTCAGTCAGTTTGCAGACGACACCAAGCTGGCCGGCAGTGTCGATCTGCTCGAGGGTAGGAAGGCTCTGCAGAGGGACCTGGACAGGCTGGATCGATGGGCTGAGGCCAACTGCATGAGGTTCAACAAGGCCAAGTGCCGGGTCCTGCACTTTGGCCACAACAACCCCATGCAACGCTACAGGCTTGGGGAAGAGTGGCTGGAAAGCTGCCTGGCGGAAAAGGACCTGGGGGTGCTGGTTGACAGCCGGCTGAATATGAGCCGGCAGTGTGCCCAGGTGGCCAAGAAGGCCAACAGCATCCTGGCCTGTATCAGAAATAGTGTGGCCAGCAGGACTAGGGAAGTGATTGTCCCCCTGTACTCGGCACTGGTGAGGCCGCACCTTGAATACTGTGTTCAGTTTTGGGCCCCTCACTACAAGAAGGACATTGAGGTGCTGGAGCGTGTCCAGAGGAGGGCAACGAAGCTGGTGAAGGGTCTGGAGAGCAAGTCTTACGAGGAGTGGCTGAGGGAACTGGGACTGTTTAGTCTGGAGAAGAGGAGGCTCAGGGGAGACCTTATTGCCCTCTACAACTACCTGAAAGGAGGCTGCAGCAAGGTGGGTGTTGGTCTCTTCTGCCAAGCAACTAGCGATAGGACGAGAGGAAATGGCCTCAAGTTGCGCCAGGGGAGGTTTAGATTGGACATTAGGAAAAATTTCTTTACTGAAAGAGTGGTTAAGCATTGGAACAGGCTGCCCAGGGAAGTGGTGGAGTCACCATCCCTGGAAGCATTTAAAAGACGTGTAGATGAGGCACTTAGGGACATGGTTTAGTGGGCATGGTGGTGTTGGGTTGATGGTTGGACTTGATGATCTTAGAGGTCTTTTCCAACCTTAATGATTCTATGATTCTATGATTTCCTACAGCTTGCTGACACAAGTACGACAACAGTAAGAAGAATGATCGATCTCTAGAGATCTGTATCACCTCAGTGATGCTGATATACACAAAACTCCAATAATTCTTTTATAAGTTAAAAACAAGTTATCATGAATATAATAATTGTTAGTAATTCACACTCCAGCTTTTACATGTTCTCAGCAATTTTGCATTCAGGAAAGGTTTAACAGCATTCTGAGCAACCTCAAACATGTTACCATGTCTCAGTGGTTTAGGTTTAAAAAATTCACTCCTAATAGAAAAAATATCTCCTAGTGAATTATCCGTACATGCAAGGTAAAAAAGCCAGCCATATGCGGAGTAGTTCATGTTTTGAGATGTTAGTGATATATGATAAAGTATCTTTTTACTTAAAAAAATCTAATTCACACATCCCAACTCACAAGACAGTCTTGGTATTACAGAGCTACCAAATRTTCCGGGCTCAATCTCTACAGTTTCCCTAACCTGATGTATTCCCTGGACAAGCAAAAAGAAAGAACTGAAAACCTTTTGCTTATGGCATTTACCCTGATGGTGGAGACCTATTTCCAGTTCCTTATACATTGAATAATTAAGTTCTAGATAACTGATGCCAATAACTATCCTGAATATTAAAACAGTTTATTATTCTTAGATGCTTTTTTAGTCAGTTGTTTCAAAGGAACAGACACCCTTTATCTGCTTGGTTATTGTGCAGATTGAAGAGAGTAACACTGTCATTTCTATATATACATACATGTATTTATAAATCTGAAATCATCAAGTCAATGACTCATGTCAAATATCTTAACTTCCAAGTCAAACAACAATCCAAAGACCTTCAGTAGCTGGGCCCCCATAGGTGACATATGCCATATTAAGAGACATGTTATGGAGCAGATCATCTTGACTGCCATCACGYGGCACATACAGGACAACCAGGTGATCAGGCCCAGCCAGCATGGGTTTATGAAAGGCAGGTCCTGCTTGACTAACCTCATCTCCTTCTATGACAAGGTGACCCGCTTAGTRGATGAGGGAAAGGCTGCRGATRYTGTCTACCTAGACTTTAGTAAAGGCTTTGACTCCATTTCCCACAGCATTCCCCTGGAGAAACTGGCTGCTCATGGCTTGGATGGCTGCACTCTTCACTGGGTAAAAAACTGGCTGGATGGCCAGGCCCAAAGAGTGGTGGTGAATGGAGTTAAATCCAGTTGGCGGCTGGTCTCAAGTGGTGTTCCCCAGGGCCATGGAGTATTGGGGCCAGTTCTGTTTAATATCTTTATCAATGATCTGGACAAGGGGATCGAGTGCACCCTCAGTCAGTTTGCAGACAACACCAAGTTGGGCAGGAGTGTTGATCTGCCTGAGGGTAGGAAGGCTCTACAGAGGGATCTGGACAGGCTGGATCGATGGGCTGAGGCCAGTTGTATGAGATTCAACAAGGCCAAGTGCCGGGTCCTGCACTTYGGCCACAACAACCCCATGCAATGCTACAGGCTGGGGGAAGAGTGGCTGGAAAGCTGCCTGKCGGAAAAGGACCTGGGGGTGCTGGTTGACAGCCGGCTGAATATGAGCCAGCAGTGTGCCCAGGTGGCCAAGAAGGCCAACAGCATCCTGGCCTGTATCAGAAATAGTGTGGCCAGCAGGAGTAGGGAAGTGATCGTCCCCCTGTACTCGGCACTGGTGAGGCTGCACCTCCGATTCTGTGTTCAGTTTTGGGCCCCTCACTACAAGAAAGACATTGAGGTGCTGGAGCGTGTCCAGAGAAGGGCAACGAAGCTGGTGAAGGGTCTAGAGCACAAGTCTTACGAGGAACGGCTGAGGGAACTGGGGTTGTTTAGCCTGGAGAAAAGGAGGCTCAGGGGAGACCTTATCGCCCTCTACAACTACCTGAAAGGAGGTTGTAGCGAGGTGGGTGTCAGTCTCTTCTCCCAAGTAACAAGCGATAGGACAAGAGGAACTGGCCTCAAGTTGTGCCAGGGGAGGTTTAGATTGGACATTAGGAAAAATTTCTTTACTGAAAGAGTGGTTAAGCATTGGAACAGGCTGCCCAGGCAAGTGGTGGAGTCACCATCCCTGGAGGTATTTAAAAGACGTGTAGATGTGGTGCTTGGGGACATGGTTTAGTGGTGGATGTGGCAGTGTTAGGTTAACGGTTGGACTTGATGATCTTAAAGGTCTTTTCCAATCTAAACAATTTTATGATTCTAAGAACTTGAAATTGCCTTTGCATACTGATGCTTAGTTAGGAAGCACGTCCATCTTATCGCAGAACACAAAAATATAATATGCATTCTGAATAAATACATATTCATATTTCAGGAAGGTAGAAGAATGTTTTTTTTCTGAAGTCCAGAAAGCACTTGCAGTAGTAATAAATAACTTCTGATCTGTTAAAATTAATATTTTTTACTGTCATAAAGAAGGAAATAATGCCTGCATGTTTGAAAATGCAGGTACAGTTGCATGAGAAAGTAATCCCTTTTTCTCCTCTTTTAAAAAAAAGATATATATTTGGAAGAATAGTAATTCAGTGTTAATTTTCATTATTTCTAAACTTGTAACTTTGCAAGACCAACCCAACTATGTAAAAGATAAATTGAAATAAATTCTGGCCCACGCACAGTCAGCAAAACACTTAAAATGAAATAAAGATTTACAGAACTCCCAGATTGCTGAAAACTTCTAATTACAAATTTTGAATTGCTGGTAATCATTCAAAACTCAGAAACAGACACCTTGATTTTTACATTTCATTCTTTTGTTTCCAGGGCTGCCAACTGGAGAAACTGTAACTTGTAAACTAACAAAATATCACAAAGAACAGCACATACAAACATGAAAATCAGTATACTTTCATAGAATAGCTTTTCAGAGTATAGCCTGATTTTAATTCCTACCTTTTGTCATTTAAAATGACTGCTAAAACAAACAAACAAAAATCTGTAAAATAACTATAGTCTAAACTTACAAGTAAAAAAACCCAACCAATCAAACAGAAAGAACACAAGTTCTTTCTGTCAGACTTGATTAAGTCTGCCCCTTAAGTCAGACTTAATTATAAATTAGAAAACAGCACCTAATAAATGCAGCATAGCTATCTCAGAAAACAAATAAAGTTCCACTGTTCTCCTCTTCCAGTCAAGAAGTGTCAATGAAATTGCTTTGGTATTTAACTGTATAAATATACCAGTGCATGGTAACAAGACAGAAGCCAATATTATGATACCACATTCAGTCTCCAGAACAACACATTTTGYCTTAGGCAAAACCTCATGACCTTTGTAACATGGGAAAATTGCTGTATGAACAAAAGCATGCAGACAGATGTACCTGAGCCAAGAGGAAGCCTTAGGTAATTAATGATATTGTATGGTATCGGTACAATATTTAGCCAGGAACCAAAAAAGACAGTCTCAATAATTAGCTATAAATTGTAATGTTTTAAGCATTAGACAATCCAACATTTCCCTCCATGCTGTAGATTTCTATTTGAACCAAAAGATCGTTTAACTGTCAGCAACAGTAATTATGTTTTAGGCTTTTACTATCCGTGTTACTGACTGGCACTTACTATCATATACTACACAAATAAAAAACATTTTTACCCCACCTGAAAAGATCTACAAGATAGTACAAATGGTATTTCTCCATGGCTGTTAATTTGGCAAAATTTGGATAGATTTGTTTGTTTGTTTAATCAGAGAATCATCTCCTCACTCCCAAACACTCTTAGAACTCCAGCTCTATCCTCCTCTAAAGTTTCCAGCTCCAGACCACACTGATACAGCTTTGTCCTGTTTTTCATTGCTGGTTATCCATTCTTTCAGCTACTCCTCTTCTCCAAACAATATTTCAAGTGTTCTGCTAGAAGTTCCTTCAGTCACCCAACAGAACATAAGCCACAGCAAGCTGTTACACTTCACTTTTCACACGTAACCTGAATACTTGTCCTCAATTTCTGTCTTTCAGTAAAACTTTATAAATACAAGGGTTTGGGAAACTCAGATTAAGCTTAGAATCTGTTCTATGTTTGTAACAATGCCTACTACTTTTATGAGTAATTTTTTCTATAAGTTATTTAGTCATCACTAAATTTGGAAGATTTTCAGCTTTCATGTTCATATAAAAAGTTGAAAATAGTTTTGAGTTAAAGCTTCATAATTTGGTTTAGATATAAACCAAAGCTTGTCTAAATTACAAACATAGTTGCTGCCTTATTAATTCCTGTTCTGGGAATTCCCTTTGGTGTGTTAGCAAATTTACATATTTTGGCAGTGACATCTTTCATATTTCTTTTATATCAACACCTAAGTTCAGACATTAGTTATTTGGAAAAAATCTAATCTGATTATGAAGCCATTTTTTCACTCAGTAGTGCATTGAGTGCTTGAACTTGAAAGATAGTAAAGTCATCTTGTATACAGTACTGACTCACATGAGTTGCTTTATTTATTTCTATCCTTGTTTTACTGTCATCAGTTATGCAAAAAATTAACACTTGTAAAAACATCAAATTTTTCAGCAAACTTTGTTTTTAGTATTACTTGGGCTATTTTTGCTGAAATTAAAAAACCCAAACCAAAACCAA
The DNA here is from genome assembly GCA_035582835.1 of Phoebastria nigripes. Lineage (NCBI taxonomy): Eukaryota > Metazoa > Chordata > Aves > Procellariiformes > Diomedeidae > Phoebastria > Phoebastria nigripes. The sequence goes on along the minus strand of JAYKAV010001134.1, from coordinate 358,966 downwards.
AAACACATTAAAAAAACCCAAACCAAAAAACCCACCATTTGAGGGAGACACAGGCTTTGAGAAATGTTACCATACTAGTTCATGCTACAAGCAATTAAGAGGTAAGACCATAATGGGAAGTGTTAGCTAGCTTCCAGTATACGCCTGTACCCTTCTAGATAAAAATATTTAAAATAAAAAGAAAAAAATAAGAATATAGTACAGAAAAACAGGTTTACAAAATTTCTTGAAGTCTTCTCTAGTTTCTCCCACAAGCTTAAAGTAATCCATAGCTTGAACTACTAACTAAATATTACTGATCTGGATGGGAAGACTACTCAACGGGACAGGGGATTCCACAAATGCTTCTTTCAGTGACACTCCTGTAATCACAAATTACTTTACACCCTAAGTGAGAATGTGGTAGGGACAACATCATTTCCCTTTTGTTACTTGGCTGATACCGGTAGCTGAAAAAAAACCATACTTAGAAAAGCAAATAATCTTAAAATTCATTCTGTTCAGCAGAAATTGAATTAATTTCACTGAGGGCTGCTAACACGAATCACCTGACACTAGATCTTAACAAAAAGCCATTATTTTTTCAGAACACATGATTTCAGAAAGAAAAGTAAGGAAGAAGAATTTATCCTCAAGTAGCTGAACTACAGTGACACCTTTTATCTATAATTTTAAAAAGTTACCTACCTGTTACTACTCACATTTGGAAAGTTTCAAGCCAAAAAATCTTACTATACAAGCTTAAAGAAACACTACAAATCCTGAATAGCTATTAGTATTGCTCCACTGCACATTAAAAAAAAATTGAGTGGAAATACACAGCTAATATTTTAAAAAAGAATAGTTACCATTCTTATTAAGTGACTGTTCATTTTATAAGTTATAAAATTTTTTATTGAAGTTTTACTTCAAACAAACAGTAGCAGAACTGTAAGAATTTCCTACTTAAGCTCTCTACCAATATCTACACTAGCGTTAGACACAAGCAAACTTTGTCAGGGTTCAGCAGTGCGCTATTCGCACAGTACCAGTATTCAACAGCAACTGGACTGCCCATCTTCATTGATTACAAAAAGGAAAGAAAAACATGACTATCAGCTTACATAAATCAATGCACAGCCTGTTTTGCGTGATGGCCACAGAAACGTCTTCAGTGTTTCTGAACTAAATTATTATAAGTAACATTTTGCACGTAAAAAGATAACACAGAAACACAATCATGAAGGAGTAATGGGAAAACATGAAACTAATTTATTGTATAATTTTCCAAATTTTAGATTCAGAGCACATGTATTTCAAATGAGCAAAGTGTAGCCAACTGAAAAGATTCCAATGATTCGCATGTTCCTATAATATAGCCCTTCATTAAATAACCTATCCACAAGTGAAAAACACACTTCCTTTTCAACATGCAATATATATAATATGGTCAATGTGCTCAGCTAACTAGGAAAGATTTACATTTCCATTCTGGTAGGTTAGTAGGTGTTTTTTGTTCCACAGAAAATAATTTTTTTTTTTATATTTAAGCTTTCCCTGTATGTGACAAATATTCTAGTCTGAGCTAGGAGGGAAAACAAAGCAAAGGAAATAAAAAAAAAAAAAAAGTTTCCATACATCAGGAGATCGTAGGAAGAGCTAGTGATCCATTAACTTTGCAGTCCTAGAACATATATGCCGCTGCAGTTTGCATTTTGTAAGTGCAGAAATCACTCCAAAAGAAGTTTTACTGCAAGTATATAAAGTATAGAAAAATATGCGCTATACTGAAGGCATGTAGACTTGCTGTAGAAGCACAAGACTCTTACTTAGGTCACATGATAAAAATCTATCCATCCATCCTTTACCTTCCTCTCTTCATGCTCCCTCTCTTGGAGTCTATGGATCATATCGTTGGCAGCTTGCACTGAAATAACAAATTGCAGTAGATCAGTCTGCTGTTCTAAATCAAAGAGAAACTTGCCTGAAAGGGATTTAAAAGACTTGAGGCTGTTGCAAGTCAAAGATTATATACCACTGTGTGACTTAACTCTGCACGAAAAAGAGTTGTCGGTACTTGCAGAAAATGCTTTACATTACTAACTGTATGTAGGCATATCACTGAGTTCAACCCTTGTGCGTTCTAGAAGCCAAAAAGTGAAAGGCAGCTAGGTCCTCTTGTACCCATATCCCTTAGTGTTGCTGACGAGATAGAGTGCGCTACTCAGCACCTCAGAAGACATAAAAAAACCTCTCAAGTCAGTAAGTAGAAACAGGTGACCAAGCTCTATGTTTTAGTTGTTTTTTGGTTTTTTGTTTTTTTTTTTTTTTTTTTTTTTTTTTTTTTTTTTTTTTTCTTGTTTTTTCCTTTTTCCTTTTTCTTTTTTTTTTTTTTCTTTCTTATTTTTTCCCCATCAAATGTAAAAAGTGATTTAGTATGAACAATCTGTGTGGAGAACATCTTTATGCTGGAGCCAGCCTCTTCTCTCATGCGACTAAGCCTAGAAAAACTTGTCAATGGAAATAGGAACTGTATTCCTACGCAGGTTTTTTTCCTAACTTATTTAACACTTAATTAATGCAGAATTAAATAAACTAATTTCCCCAAAGCAGTCATTTCTCCTACTAACACATCCTAGTATCAAGAAATACCTTACTTATTTATCATCATCTTAAAACTGGTGACTTCTCACACCAGGACACAGCCTCCTGCCCCGAGGACTTCCAGTTACAGAAAAGGTTCACTGCCCTTGTAGCTGATGAGGAGCTGGGAGCACCATGAATTGGAGCATCTGGTGGCTTAGCCTGAGCCACTCAGGACCATTAGAAGACAGTGGCAATTTATAGTTGTAGCAGACTCCCTACGGCAGAGGACGGAGGCTGCCCACCTGTCGATATGATTTGTCATCTAGGGAGGTTTGCCGCTTGCCAGGAGGTCACATTCGGGATGTTGTAGAGAGGCTACTGAGGCTTGGACTATTACCACTGCTGCTCTTCCATGCAGACACCAGTGGTACTGCAGGGGTGACCTAAGAAATAATCAGGAATGACTACAGGGATCTGGGGACAGTGGTCAAAGCCATGGGGGTCCAGGTAATGTTCTCCTCAACCTTTCCGGATGAGGGGGACTCGATGGATCTTTGGGGTTAACAGCTGGTTGCACAGTTGGTGTTGGCAGCAGGGTTTCGGTTTGTACAACCATGAGACCCATTCTGAGCATCAACAGCTGCTTGGAAGAGATGGGACCCACTTGACTAAACAGGGCAAAAGTACCTTTGCCAACAGGCTGGCCAACCTGGTAGGGACAGCGTTAAACTAGAAATGACAGGTGAGGGAGCGATTCCTCAAAAAAAAAAGTAAAGAAGTTGGGGATAGGGTAGGCAAACCAAGGGTCTGGGATGATGGTAACAGAAGGGACGTAGCACCCTTTTCAAGGATCACCTCCTCCAAGCTCAAGAAATGTCCATCCCAACAAGGAGGAAATCAAGCAAAGGTGGCAGGAGGCCTGCATGGATGAGCAAGGAGCTCCTAACTGAATTCAGACTTAAAAAGGAAATGTGTAAGGAGGTGGAAGCAGGGGCAGGTGACCCAGGAGGAGTATAGAGTTGCTGTCTGATCATGCAGGGACAGGGTTAGGAAAGCCAAGGTCGATCTGGAATTGAATCTGGCAAGGGATGTGAAGGGCAGCAAGTAAGGATTCTACAAGTACGTAAACAGCAACAAAAAAACTGGGGAAAATGCAGGCCCTCTGCTGAATGGGGCAGGGAGCTGGTGACAAAGAACATGGAAAAGGCCAAGGTACTCAATGCCTTCTTTGCCTTAGTCTTTACTAGAGAGACCAGCCTTCAGGAATCCCAGGCCCCTGAGACCAGAGGAAAGTCTAGAGCAAAGATGACTTACTCTCGGTGGAGGAGGACCAGCTTAGGGAGCACTTAAACAAACTGGAAATATTGGAGTCCACAGGGCCTGACAGGTTGCGTCCATGAGTGCTGAGGGAGCTGGCCGATGTCACTGCGAGGCCACTCTCTCTCTTTGAAAAGTCACTGCAACTGGGAAAGGTTCCTGAAGACTAGACTCCTATCTTCAAGAAGGGCAAGAAGGAAGATCCGGAGAACTATTGGCCAATCAAGCCCACCTCAATCCTGGGAAAGGTGAGGGAAAAAAATCCTCCTGGAAGCATTTCCAAACACATGAAGGAGAAGGTGGTGATTGGAAGTAGTCAGCATGAATTTATGAACGGGAAATCATCCTTTCCGACAGTCTTCTACAATGCAGTGACTAGTTTGGCAGATGCAGGGAAAGCAGGCAATGTTGTTTACCTCAGCTTCAGTAAGGCTTTTGACACTGTCTCCCATAACATACATCCTCATAGACAAGCTAACAAAGTATGGGTTAGGTAAGTGGACAGTGAGGTGGATTGAAAACTGGCTGAACAGCCAAGTCTAGAGTCTGTGATCAGCAGCACAAAGTCAAGTTGGAGGCAAGTCACTAGTAGTTTACCCCAGGGGTCAGCATGGCAGCTGATACCATTTAACATCTTCATCAGTGACCCAGATGTTGGAGCAGAGTGCACCCTCAGCAATTTTGCAGATGATACAAAACCAGGAGGAGCAGCTGACAGATTATATGGTTGTGCTGCCATTCAGAGGGACCTTGAGCAACTGGGGAATAGGGCTGAGAGGAATCTCATGAAGTTCAACATGGGGAAATGACAAGTCTTGCATCTGGGGAGGAATAACCCCAGGCAGCAATACACACTGAGGACCAACAACACAGCCTCACAGCAAAAAACAAAGGCCAACAGCATCCTGGGCTGCATTAGGAAGAGCACTGCCAACAGGTCAAGGGAGGTGATCCCTCCCCTCTGCTCAGCGCTGGTGAGGCCACACCTGTGATAGTGTGTCCACTTCTGGGCTCCCAGTAAATGAAAGAGATGGACTGGCAAGTCCAGCACATGGCCACAAAGATGGTTAAGGGACTGGAGCATCTTTCATATGAGGAGAGGCTGAGAGAGATGGGACTGTTCAGCCTGGAGAAAAGAAGGCCCAGGGGGGACCTCATCAATGTGAATAAATATCTGATTGAAGTGAACGAAGATGAGGGAGCCAGACTCTTCTCTATAGTGCTCACCGCCAGGAGAAGAAGCAGTAGGCGCAAACTGAAACACATGAGATTCCATCTGAACACAAGAAAATGCTTTTTTCCTCTGAGGGTGGTCAAACACTGGCACAGGTTGCCCAGAGAGGTTGTAGAGTCTCCATCTGTAGAGATATTCAAAACCCAACCGGACACAGCCCTGGGCGACTGGCTCCAGCTGTCCCTGCTTGAGCAGGGAGGTTGGACAAAATGACCTCCAGAGGTCCCTTCCCACCTCGACCATTCTGTGATTCTATTACTAATGACGTATGGCACAGCTGACCATTAGAAAGTCAGGGAGTAGTATCAAAGGTTCAGTCCATTTAGAAGGTGTTAGAACATATGCCTTATTTCCATGACTAAATTTTAAATTTCAAATATTATCCTGCAATCGTTTTGTGTGTACAACATCATCTACCATTTGTTATTATTTATATGGCATCTGACATATGCAGACATTATATGAAATTAAATGCTCATACAACATGCTATACAGAAAATATAACAAAACCCACACTGGCATGTTTCAACTGCATAAATCTGGCAGCTAAAGCTATATAGCCACTCTCTCCTGAAATATCTTTTTGAGAAGCTATCCTGCTGAATGAGTAAGAAAAAAAAAAAAATACTGAAAAATTAGTGCAACAAATTTTAAACTCTTTTAAAATCTGAGCAATAAAAAAAATATATTGGATGGTTATAGCTATGAAACTAGGATTAGCATACAAGAATTATTACTACTACCCTATTTGTGACTAAAGATAATAGTAATAATAATAGCACATTTCATAGCTATACACCAGCAAGTTTTAAGTCACGGGGGACAGTATTATGCTCTCCTGTCGGAAAATTAAGAAATTTGAAGGTCACACCACAGCATGCTTGCAACAAACCAGAAAACCAAAATTTTGTCCATGGCTTTAGCCAACATGGAGCACTATCCTGTTTCTAAGTGAGTTGTAAAAGATTGAGCTGAAATAGCTTCTACTTAAGTCAACAGAAAGCTTTAATGTAACCTTAGCAAGAGCTGTATCGGCTGGACGAATAAATAGCAAAAAATGTCCCTGTTGTTTCCCTTTTAAAATTTCACAGAAATGAGAACAAAGCATATAAATGGTAGAAAATTTATCCGAGGATGGTAATTTTTCCACAAATCATATTCTGAACCCAAACTATTTATATTATTCCTCAAAATGATACAACAAAGGAAATAAGAAGCAACTTGCTTACATCTCTTGAATGTTTCATTCAGATTGTCATGCATTGCCTGCTCACACTTAGGAAGAACGTGTTCATTTGTTTCAAAGATTGTGTTCTTTAGATTTTCAAGTACTCGTAGTTCTCGGAGGCCACGTTTTTCCTGCCAGAAGAATTGAAAGAAAATGAGTGGCTGACAAGGAACTCCACTTTGCAAAATAAGATGGTTTCCCAATTGATAAACTAATAGCTTTATCTCAAAGACTATACCACTGTCTATTAAAGTGTTACTCTACTTATTTAGCACAAATTGATAAAATAAGTTTTGTGAAAAGAGAGAGTAATGCTCCTTTCTTCACACTAAAATACAGGAATACTTTTAATGATGCTTCTGGTCCTTGTGAGAAAAGTTTGTATTTACTAAGAAAAACATTGTGCAGAAAAATGTGTTGTTTTGTATAGGTAATTTAGAGCCTATCAAAAACAACAGAGAGAAACAGAGCTTGAAAGCACTGCATTTTTATAACTCAATTGTTACAGAGAAATAACATAGCATCAATTCTGCTTGCTTGATGTCTGACCTTCCAGATTTAGCACAGTATGGGGTTAAAACAATGCAAGTAAAATTGTTTTTACTGAAGCAAAGCAATGAAGTCAAGACTAAAAGATAACATAACACAGCTGACTAAAGAGGCAGCCCTTCTTCCGGCTCACTGCTGATCATTATTAGTTGCAAGAAGGACAAGCTCTTGCTTTATTGTTTACATTTTAAAAAAATAATCTATTTTTCTGAAGCCACAGCACCACTTCTATTCTGAATTTCACCTGCACTTCCTTTAGACAATGAAAAGTATTTTAGAATCTGCTCCAGCCTGCCACCTGCCTCCTTCCCGCTTTTTCCCCTCTTCAGGGGGAAAGTAGTTGCACACAAGCAGTTGTACACGAGTGGAGTTGCACACAAGCATTCCTGTCCTGAAAGTTGTTAATCATAAAGCACTTCTAAATAATAAACAAATACTGCATCACATGAAGTGGGCAATTGGATCATCATACTCATTTTAAACCTTCAGAAACTGAGACACAGACAAATCAAGTCACTTAATTAAACAGGGTCCAGACTTCCTGAATGCAAATCTACATTCTTGATGCTAATCTTTGAAAGAAAAAGCATATGTCCTACTACTACCAAAAAATATCTGATATCTCAAAGTCAGAAACAAGTGTAATTTTTGGAAGAAATTCTAAGTTACAAAAATGTAAATAATCCTCTGCTTTGCTATTTCCCCCCTAAAAGTATAAATCAGAAATTAAATTTCAAGCAAAGACCTTAGAATATATGACATTTGTCTAAGAAACAGAACAAGACTTTGAGTGCAATGAGAGAAATATATGAATTTAGTTATAATTTTGTAATTGAGTTTAAAATTTTCCTTCCTATGAAAAGCCATGTAAAATTATTTACTGTATCCTATAACTTATTTAGGGAAGGCAAAGAAAAGAAGCCATTCCTTATGACTCTCAAGCCCATATGATACAGATCTGATGAGAGTTTAGTTCACGTACTTATTTTGCTAGACCAGCACGGAGACAAATTAGACCCGGCTGAAATATTAGCTACAATTGGGGTGAGGGAAGACATTTTAATGTAATTTTTTTTTTTTAAACCAGCTCTGCACACTAGAATTTTGAGGTATAACTATATTTTCAGGACTAATTTTAAGACTTTAAATCCCACATTCTTTAAGAATGAAAATCTACTCTTAGATACAGCCTTTTGCTGACACATGATTCTACTTTTCTAAATTTTTGCTGCCATCTTGTGGAAACCGTATTACACTTTCCAAGCAAAGTTGTACATAAACACTTTTACACCTTCAGTAGTTTAGCCTTATTTGCAGCCAATCAGATAACACTCATTAAATTTTTAATTATTTTCTTACTTTGCATAAAGTGTTGCTCTTCTCTTCCAGTAATATTACTTTCTTTCACAGAACAAAAATTAAAGCAAAATTAAATTACAACTGTGCCAGCTGAATCTAGCTGAAGCACAAGCTGGTTTCTTAATCAGATGTAATCCTGTACTGGCCAACAATATTTCCCTTGAACCAACTAGACTTCTCTAAGATGTTAGGACTACATCATTCTCCTACATCAACATCCCTGCCAGTCTTTCACAGGAAAAATATTTATGCCCTTTTCAAAACTTTTTAAATAAAAAGACCTAAATTACTGCCTTGTTTACTAAAGATGCAGATATATGCTATAGGTGTGTTAGTCATTTTGGGCAAGAAATGAATGTCAAACCTTTCTGAAGCAAGTTACATACAAATTATAATCTCTAAAAAGATGCTATGATTATTTAAAGTCTCAGACTGTGAAGGTTACAGCACCCAGTAAGATACAAATACTTACTTCAAATTCTTTAACAAAGTAACGTATTTCTCCCTGAATTACTGGTCTGTGATCCAGTAGTCTTGAATAGATTTCCCCAACATCTAGAAGATTAATGGAAGTCAGATTTTCAGTTTTTCTCTCACACTCTGTACTAGGCTGCACAACACAAGGTAGCACACCATACTTTGATGCAAGAGGCACGACTGCTCACCAAATACATACAAAATCAAAAGAGCACCAGAATAATATTTATTGGCCATCCTATCTATTCAGCAAACCACCAACTTGCATAAAATGCAATGAATCAATATTCCAGGGGCCACAGACACCTTTCTGTGAGGGTGAATGTTCTCCTCTGTCTCTCAGCACCCTCTGTTTCAATCCTCCTCCTCCTCAGTACAGCTTCCATATCCGACTGTTAATGGCGGTAAAAATTTGATGCAGGGCAGAACTAAAGGCTGCAGCTCCACAGAGATTCACAGCTTAAGGTGTGGGAGTTTTCTGCAGCGAGAGACAAGAGGAAAGCTCACTACAAAGGAAAACTGTTAGCATTTTCTTGTATTCCAGGGCCAAAAAAGAGTATTTACAACATATACATGTATGAGAAATAGGCTTGGCTGTCATACAGAAAAATAAGCCCATTAAATTTAAAAGCACTCTGATAGCATAGCATTTAAAGACTATTTCAAGAAATATGCAGTGTAGTTCCAACAAGCACTTTAAACTGACACTGAAGCGGCACTGCCATCTAAAGGAACAGTCCTACTTTTTCTCCTGTTCCCAGCTGTTTATTCCTACCAGTAGCTCTCCCTCTCTACTGTATCCACGTGTATTTGTTCAACACCCTGAATCCCACCCCATTCAAAAAAACCAAAGCGTAGAACGATTATTTCAAATCTGGGGAACGACACGATTGCCATAAATAAAGCATAGGGTGAAACACTTCCCAGTTCAAACGTTTCTGTGTACAGACTAATTAGGCCAAAACGCGGGTGCTTGGGTGAATAAGAGCTTCCCAGGAAGCTTAATGCCAGCGGCAAGGACTCCGCGGCAGGTTCAGCTTCCCAAAATAAAGCCACACAGCTCTCCGAGCTCCAAACTCCAAGAGATGAAGGCCAGTTAAGCCTCCTAGGGGCCTAACTTCAAACCCCAGAACATTTCGTGGAGCCGCAAAGGGCTGGGAAGCGGCCGAGGAGATCGGTAACGCACGGCCCCGCAGGGACGCTCCGCAGTCCCGCTCGCGCCCCCGGCCCCGCAGCCCGCGCAGGGCCGCGCGCCCCCCTAACGGCCCGCAGCCCCTCAACGGCCCAGGCGCGTGTGTCCGTCCCCGCGCCGCCCCGCCCGTCTGCGCTGTACACAGCGGCCTCGGCCACCACAGCRACCCAGTAGCCAGCAGGGCCGGTCCCGCTCCTTACCCTTTATGATGGGCTGAATCGGGGACCCGGCCGCCAACGCCTCCCGCTTCCTCTCGCTGGGCAGCGGGGCCGCCCCGCTCCGGCTGGGGGACGCGGGGCCAGCCCCGCTCATGGCGCTCGGCGCCCCGCTCCGCCGGCGGCCCGCGGGCAGCCCGGCCCTTCCCCGCCCGCCCACCGAACTTCCGCCTCGCCCCGGTGCCTCGGTGTGAGGTCATCGCCGCGCGCCGGCCGCCTCGGCGCCGGCGGCCGTTGCTGCGGTAACGGCGGCGAGCGGGCCGGCCCTGGCCTCCTGCCGCCCCTGGGACGGTGCGGGCACCGGCCTCCGCCGGCGGCGCTGAGGAGAAAGAGTTTTACACGGAAGGAAGGTGCTGCCGCCGCGGGGAGCTGTGCGCAGCCCGGCAGCGCCTGCCCCGTCCTGGCACATGCGTCAGGGGCGTCTTCAGTGGAGAAACCAGCGCCTTGCAGGTCTGGAAAAAACAAAACCAACCAACCAAACCAAAAAACCCACCAAAGAACCCAGGGCGTGTTTGTCTGTTGGTTTTCGTTTTAGGAGAAGAGACAAGCATTCAGATAAATCAGTTTGCTTCTGGCAAGTAGCGAACATGAATAGCAAACGGTTGGACTTGTGGTCTATAAAAATTATAGAGCAGTAGTCTATAAAAAAAAGCAAAAAAGACCTAAAATCCCTATACATTTCTTTTAAAACCATTTAAGAATGTCAGGATATTTTCAATATACTTCCCCGCCCTTATAAATTACAGTATATTAACTTTCTTCTGGGATTTTTTTTTTTTTTTCATGCTMTATATACTCAATAACTTTTAGAACAGCTGATCCTTGTTTAGGTCATTGCATCTATAGTTTGTTTTTTTACACATCCTTTTTACTTGCAATACATACCACACTGCTCGGTGTCTTTGTACGGTCAGTGAAGGAAGAACCGGACCACAAATTGGTCTGCTGCAACCTACAGTGTCCTGACCTGGAATACCTGAAAGGAGCCAGTTTAGCTGGAACAATTACTACTTTATTAGTAGAAAACAGGAGTAGTATATATTTGTTAGAAATTAGTTCTGCCCATATTCTACTCTGCGTAGCTTTTATAAGTAGGAGCAATTGCCTGGCTGAGAAAGAAAAAAAAAAAAGGACTTTTTTCTTTTTTTTACTGTGTGAAGCTATTGAAACAGACACAAAAAATGATCCTATTATTAAATTTTGTGTCTCATCATCAAAGCTCAGAAACTGCTCACTGAAATCACTAATATTTTTGGCAATACGTATAATATTCTAAACACAGACTTGAAAATGAGTGAATTGGTTTTGTTGAAACAATCTCCTCCAAAATCAGTCAAAATATGGTTAAAATCTGTTTAAATAATAAAATGAATCTTACATTGGGAAGTGTTCAATACTTCAACTAAAGTTATTATTAAATTCAGCATAAATATATAATCTAAAATAGTTTTTCACTCCTTCACTGTTAGGTAGTCTGTAAATATTACGTTAAATAGGCAATAATTAGCAGAGATAAGAATTGTTATTAAAAAATGCTGTTCCCTTTCACCTATTTCCCCCCCCGAAGTAACCATCTCTTGCAACCTATAGATTAGCATTTATATTTTTCCACTTGGATCCAAAGCACGTAAGCACTTGACAATCACCAGTAAATTACATTAGTGCTCATATATTAATAATACCTGGAGGATATTCCAGCTGGCTTGATGATCACTAATAATGAGGGGTAGAATTGTTCAAATGTTAATTTTATCCCCCTTCCAGTCTAGCTGCCATCCTTTCCTAGTCTCTCTCTCAGGCAAGTTATTTCCTCCTCTAAGCCCTATGCTCCAGCTATCTTTTTATTTGCTAAGGAGGAAATCCTGTAGTTAAGGGGGTTTATAACTACTGCATTTCTAGGAAAGAGTTTTTACATCATGCATAATGTCAGCTTCGGAATTACTGGACTGCAACAAGGGCAAATCCTGTGACAGATAAGTGCATCGGTTTCTAGGACTACTGTCCTGAAACCATTCCTCCTCTTTGTTTGAATACCGGGTTTTTTTAAAGAATATGCTTTATTCGCTGCATTTATGCCTGTTTTTTTTTCTCCCCTGCTTACTCTCACTGCCCCGTCAAGCTTATTCTCAAAACATATTTAAAAAAATTAAGGAGGACTTAAAGAGGTGATGGCTATAAAAAGACAAATCTTGTGGAGCCCCTAACCTGTCAGTTTGCAGGAAGTAGTCATCAAGTCATAAAAATATGGAAATAGCTATGGCTTGGAGCATGAAAATCAACATATGTAGTCATCATGTATTTTTTTGGAAGATAGGCTAAACAACCTCTGTCACTTTTGCCATGCAATGGAACCCGCTTTCTCTTTTAGGGATCACCCTGCCACTGCCCATTAGCGTTAGCAGCACTCCGAATTGCAAAATCTTCAGATGAATGTGCCCAGTCCTGTCATTTCCCCCACAGGCTGTCTCGCGATGATAATCCACTAAAGGATTGTTTCATCCAAGTGGCGGTGTACGAGTCACATGCCGGCAACAGGCAGGGAAACCCAAACCTGTTGAGGCAGATGTCCGCCGAGACGGGAGGAATCGGCGCGACGGCCCTTAAGAGGGCGAGGTGGGGGACGTACTTTGCGCCAGCAGAATAAGTCCATGGGCTGCACCCGTGATGGGAGACCGAGACCGCGATCGTGATGGCTGGAAGTTTGTGGGCCGCGATGCTGATGCTGGCCAAAGCAGGCCTGGGGCTGCGCTGTTTGGAGGAGTGCCTTGTCAGATTAGCCGTGCGGCTACTGTATTTGATGCTCAACCTGGACAGACAGGCCTGCCAGGCAGAAACTGCTCAGGCAGATGATGCTAGGGAGGACAAAAATTATCCACCGCAAGACTAAGAAGACAGATGACACCCAGCAGGAACAGCAAGCCAAATCTGCAGAATCCACAATGCAGCTGGCTAGCCCGAGGCTACCTGCCTCTTTGAAGTGGAATAGACATCACCGACGAGCTGTCAAATTAGATCACCAGCCTGGAAATGCTGAAAGAGATTTAGTTCTTCCAACAGAGAAGGGAAAGTTTAATAGATGAAAATCTTCCTAAAGGGGCCAAGGTAGCATGGGAGGGGAAAGGGGAATCCTTCAGATGCAGCAACAATGAAAAATTACTCACCTCCTGCCTGCCTGCAGAGTGAGAGATGGGATGCGTGGTGTTCTGCAGCAGCTGCAGTGGCTGTAGTCACTACCAGCACAGAAAATAAAGGCCACGCCTGCAGGAACGTGCACAGAGCAGCAACAAGTAACCCTTGCTACAAAAATCAATTCCCCCCGCCAAATCTGTGGTATCTTTATAGTCGCCCTGGAGCTGGGCTCTGAAGTACTATAAATCTAATATTTGAGACATGCAGCAGCGGGATACAAAGACCAAGCCTGAATCCGAAAGCTTGGCGCAGCAGAGGCGCATGATGGCACCTCCCATCACACGTCTTTTGCAATAAAATTCAAGGGCAAAAAATGTGCAGAATACAACTCAATTTTGATAAATCCAGAACAAAAATTAAGATTACCAAGTGAGTAAGCATGTGCTCAGGTGTATGGTGAATATGAAACCTGGCATTTCCGTTAGGGACAGTAGCAGCACGATCCAATTATAGATGCAAAGAAGAAATTCCGCTCTTAGGGGGAAAATATTAAACTTATTAATCCATTAAGCAGCTGCATCATTGCAATTACACTTTGAAGTTAAAGACTGTGAAATACACCAAAGATCAAAAGAAGTGATAAGATTGAAAACCAAAAGGAAAAAAAAAAAATCAAATAGGCCTACAGATCCTTCTTCCTATCAATAAATAAAAAAAAGAGGTAGGTTCTTTATATATACATACAATCATAAAGTCAATTTATGGCCATACCAAGGCAAATTTACTTGGAGAAAAATCATGATAATGTCTCTATTCCTAACTTCAGCATCCATGTAGCAGACAAACCATGAATCACCTGCAGAGATGCAAACAGAAGATGCTAGCAGATCAGAAAGAATATGAACCAGACCTCTGAATTAGAAGAGCTTACACTGGATTTCTTGATAATGATTTTATAGGTATATCTATTCCTTTATTTTCATCTCTCTCAGCTAATCTCTTTTTAAGTACTATGTCCTCATCTCTTCCAAATCCACAGCACTGAGGAGCAGAGTTTTGATCATCTATTGCTTTTTAACCAAGAGGAGACTAAAGATGCCCAAGTTCTACAGCTCTCTTCATCTGTAATGTTACTTGGCTGTATTTTATTTCATGGACAAAACCATGTTAACACTTCTAAGTCACATTTTCATATAAAACAGTTAATATAACTGAGTGTCTTACTTGAATTGCAAAGTACTCATGTCTGTCTTAAACCTGAGTAARAGTCTCAGCTCCCTGCTAATAACCCAGGATCCACGCCCACGCTGAAGAGTCTAGATTACTCTTCCATCAGCTATAATTATAGTTGAAATAAATGTGTGTACGTGTGTGAGAGAGAGAAAGAAAGCGAAGTTGAAGAATTATTTTATCAAGATACTCCCATGAGCTGTAACACCTATTGGGAAGTTTAAGATATACCTTACAAAAAATAAGTTCCCCATTTCTCGCCCTATGTTCTTCCAAAGATTCAGATAGTAGTAAGAAATTCCTGGGAGAAGGGCTATTCAGTTTAAAAATATTTTGAAGAGGGTGGGGTAGGCTACAGAGAAGGATTACAAGATTAAAAAAAGATTAAAAGGATGTGAAAACATCACCTCTGGCAAACAGCTAAGATGCTAGCTGGGAGACTTCACTGTCCAAATGTTACGCATTCTACCCAAAGAATCTCTGGCAATTCGAAAGGTGCAAACCTCTTGAAAGCAAGTACTTACTGTGGGTGGGCAGTGAAGAAAGGTAACAAAACTTGCTTGATTGGACTGTTTCAGTTGTAAACCAGAAGTGGTATCTCCTAACCTGGTTTCTGTGTGAAAAACTGGGATGCCAACCTGGTAGGTAAATCACTGATGACACAAAAGGAACCCGACAAAAAGCACGTTATACATTTAAGCTATCATAAAAAAATTCGTTACAGTTTTGCTGCTGAAGAGCCTACATTTCAGTTCCATCTGAATGGTCATTTTCTTAGTACCCAGGTCTAAACTGGAACTAGTTTTTTTTGTTCAGTGTAACACAGATCTTCTCAAATTTCTCATTCCTACTCACTCTTCTCTAATCCCATATTAAACCTGGATTTTTATATAAATCACCGTTGCCCAGTTGTAAGTCTCAGTGCAAGAACTGCCCCTAGAGACTTTTGAAGTCAAACTGAACTCTCACTTGAAAATGAAGTTACACATACAAAGACGACTAAAAACCATCAGCACATTTCTAACATATCCGATGCAATACCTGAACACCTGTTTCAATCTGGCTTGTCTGCAAGCAGCGGTCATCTTGGCATCAAGGGGAAAAAGACAAGTCAAAGTGGTAAGTGTAAGATTTCACTGAACACTTACAATTATCATATTTATTTCACTGTTGAATTCTTCAGTTGCTGAAAGGTTGTCACGCAGCACTATCTCACCATATGGCAACAACCTCAAGTCCTAGAGGCACATACTTAAAAGACCATAACATGTCAGGCCCCTTGAATAAATTAGATAGAACAATTATGCAAAATAATAATACTGCAATGATGAGATACATTAACAAATGAGAGTATCACTGTTCATGAAATGCTGTGAAAATAAATTCCACACATCACTGTGGTCATCATCATCATCAAACTGCAAAGCAACAAAAGTAAAACAACATCACAGTATTTACTGTGCCCTTCAGCAACTGAAATTTTAAGAAAGGAGAAGAGGGTTGCAAGGGAGGAAAGTCACTTTTACTAATGTTCAGTGAAAGCATAATGAAATATTACAGAAACAGAAAGACAAGTGGTAGTAGCTTTAAAAACAGCAGATCGTTTACCCATGCACACTCTATACAGACCATCAATGTTAATTTGAGAGCTCAGGTACACTACACCTCATCTGTAAATAATATGAAGCACCATCGTAAAAAATGTACCTCATACAATCTCAGATAGACCAAGCTACATTTCTGTGATTTTTCAGAAGTTTTTTTTACAGATTTAGTTGTCCTTGATGATCAAAAGGCATTAGACTGAAAGGGGGAGAGGGGGGGAAATCAATACCATCTGGTTTTCCCAGTCATCTCTCTAAAGGCAAAGTCTCAATTCATCCTTCTTTGCTTTTAACCCTCTACCCCCTTAAGTTTCTCCATGCAGGGGAGAGAAAATTGAAATGCACGAGTTAGCATATGATAACAACCAAAAGCCTTTTAGATAGTATAGAGTTAAATTTTACTAATCCACTTCTAAACATTTCATCTTTCTGTTAGCTGAACTCTTTTTTTTTTTTTAACATTTTAGCAGCAAGTAACACTTCTGAGAAAATAAAACTGGCACAAGAGGCTAGGGGATACTGCAGCRGTAGCATGTAGCCACCTTGAGAAATCCCAACACTTGGAAACAGTGGCTGTTTGGGATTAAAAAAAAAATGACACTTTGTAGCATCATCCCTACAAAACTTGTCTGAAAAGACGACAGCATTGTTTTCAGCAGTATTTTTAGCTCTGGTTCCATTTCAGTGTTCTTAGCTGTAACCTAAGCTGCTATTTCCATGGATGAAGGCTTGCACATGCACTTTACAAAACTTAAATCATTCTCATTTGCAATAGCATATATAAAAACAATCAATCTGTAAGATGAATGTGAAACTTCCCCAAATCCTGACCAAATGCACTGATGATTCCCACTGATGCCCCCGTTCAGAAACAGAAAATGGTTCATTACAGTAGAATTTAGTACAAGTGTAGGTGTTTTTCTAAGTCTCATCATTACTTGCTCCCAGCCATAAGTGGGGAAAAAACAGCAAACTCGCTTATATACATACTACTAGGTAACAAATGTTTGAATAAATTGGGAATTCAGAGTGCAAGTACTGACAGTAAAAACCTGAAGCCCTCAGGTAGTCAAATTTGAAAAGTTCGGAGTATGAAGTTTCTAATGTACATTTGCACTAAAGCCCACTCCACAATTCTTGAACAGATCTCAAGATTTCAGTGAGATCTTCATAATTAAGTACACAAGGCCTGCTTCTAAATAGCAAGGAACAAGAGTAACTAACAGGAAAAATGGTAGAAGCTGAGAATTAAGCCCCCTGGGAAACGATGAGAACTTTCTCAAACCAAACAAGAATATTTTCATTTTTAACAATATAAGACATTCCTAAAAGTAACACTGTGTGCCTGTACACCCTCTAAAGAAGTTATGTATATACAGAAAACACCTATTAGTCTGGAATTGTGCAAGTTAAGCTTACTCATGTGATTTTCTTCTGTCCTTTTATGTGTTAGGATATACTTTAATTACCCCATCTCATTATCTACCTCCTTTTTTCTTAAGGCCTTGTAACATTCAAAACGCTCAAACAGCTATCCAAGATACCTTTGTATCTACCTTACTGGGTGGGAGGCTCCTAAGCAGCACACAAATTAAGACAAAAAAATGTACAACTGAGAAGTTGTTTGCTTAACACTGTTGTAGAAACCAACATAGAAGTTTACCAATTAAAATATCAAAATATTTTTGTATTTCTTTCAGTGTTTTAAAAGAAATGTTAACTGAATTGTGCAGAAGGTAATTACCCAATTCAGATGTATCCTTAGGGCATTATGTTAGCACTTTTCAATTTGTTAAAATGACCTGTCCAAAGGTCTGATTCAACAACGTCTTTGGTTTTAAAACAAACTTTAAAACATCAAGAGGGAACTTGACAAACTAGCTCATTATTATCTTAAGCTAAGGGTGKTTTTTTTTTTTTGGTTTGTTTGGGGGGTTTTTTGTGTTTGTTTTAGGATCTTGCAACTTGCATTTGCACTTGTGTGGAAATACCATATGCAAAATCTTGAAAAAGGCTGGTTTTGTTACCCAGTTTGAAACAAAATGCTTCTAGAATCAAAATAAAAGTCCATACACCACAAAATGTAGTAGTAAGTGAACTAACCTTTTAAAATCGTAATTTTCTTTACTGAAGAAAAACTAAAAAGTTTCACAGCCAAATTAAGACTACAGTTTTAAAATAATTTATTCAGTCACATAAATACTTTGTAACATTTGCATGTTCCCTTTTTCACATCCTTGGCACACAATATAGCTCTTAACTTTTACAAAACTAGTGTAAACATCCATGGAAAACAAAATGAAAAGAAAGCGGGACATATGTAAAAATTCAATAAATAGCAAAAGGAGTGAATAATTGAAGGAAAATAAGTAATTCTTTCCTACAAAGACCAAGTAATTACACTTGAATGTTTAATTGAAGAACTTTTCATTTTTTAAAAATAGTGAATTAAAACTCATTTTCCATCTTTCTACCATTGTTGCATTTAATCAGATACATGATACAATTCTTTAACTAGTTCAAATGCTTGAACGAACAATAGCAATTCAATGCAATTGTATAATTTGAGGCATCAACAGTTTTGGTTCACATACAGAAGGTTACAAACCAGTATTTGCAGGTTAGTGGTTTTGGACAGTATAACTTCTAAACTCCCAAACACCCTTCCAACAAGACATTAGGATTTTCCTTAATGAGCATTAGTGTATAATCTGTTCTTGATAAAGATGACATTAGACAGATGTTGTCGGACACCTGGATAATGTTGAATGTGGTTAAACCAACGAGACACGTTAAGGTATTTTTCCTTTTCTTGCACTGTGAGGTCCACCTGCATGGGGAAGAAATACAAGGCACCAATAATACAAGGCACTGCATCATTAGCGTCATAACACGTGGTAAGGTAAAATAAAAGTGGATAGTTTTACAGCTGATTTCAACTCACATAAAAAGTTGTTACAGTC
Organism: Phoebastria nigripes; assembly: GCA_035582835.1. Lineage (NCBI taxonomy): Eukaryota > Metazoa > Chordata > Aves > Procellariiformes > Diomedeidae > Phoebastria > Phoebastria nigripes. The sequence continues at coordinate 339,904 of JAYKAV010001134.1, read as the reverse complement.
CAGCAGTATTCTATCTTAATTTCACATCTTAAAATTCACAGCCCAAAATATGTATTTACTTTTAATTTACTCAAATGAACAGACTTGGAGGGTAAAACATACATTTGTATGTTAGAGAGGGGGAAAAAGGGCATGAGCTTGCTTGAATCTATCTATTCATGGGGTTAGCATACAGTATTGGGAGGGGCAGCGAAGAGTTCCATAACATGCAGAAGTCTTTCATGTTAATCTAGCAGGCGGCCTTGCCTCACAGGCAAAGTGACTACTTTGTATTTCAAGGTGTATTATAAGTACAGGAGTAAGTTTTTTTCAGGTAATTTCAGACTGGATGGAAAAATTGGAAGTTGTTTTCCATTTTGAGCAATAGTCATACAATAGTTACTAAGAAACAGCATAGCTTAACACTTAACTGTTCAGATGTGCTATCTCACATTATTAAGATAGCAATGGCATGATTTAAATTACTACAGTAAAACAAACTGGAAACCTGTCCATACATCATAAACACATTTAAAGTACTACCACTTACTCCTACAGTTTGAGGTCCTGTTGTTCACCAGAGTTCTCAAGTCAGCAGCACAGTCACTTGCCTATTTTAACCCAGTTCTAAACAGCTGCAAGATTAGTCAGGAAGAAGCCTCCAACTATCATATAGCTACTGCAACAGCTCCTTGCCATAGGAATTGTGGCTAAGTTTAATGAAGAGTTTCAAGCCTACCTTTACTTTTATCAGAGGACTGGCTCAGATAAAGTCATCTACAATTACRGATCTTAACTATACCTCTCACAGTCTTCTAAGTTCAAATCAGCAACATCCTCAAAGCTTCACTACAAAGTCTTTTATTACTTCAGAGTCTTTCAAGCCAGCTGTAGAAGAACTATTCCCATCCTGTATCACCTGTATTACTGTTCCTTGATTAGCAATTCTAGGTCTCCTCACTCCTCTGTAATGAGGTTAGCATATCAGTTTAGACAATAATCTGTTTCATCACATTAACCTACTACAACTGAATTACACGGGGTAGTCCTCAAAACAGACTACAAAAACTGCATCAGGAACAAAATGTGATCCTCACATCAACTACCCTATCTTATCTCACCAATCAGTGTGGGATTCACCTCACTTCATTTTCAGTTAGCTAAGGTAGCCATCAAGCTTAACTTAGTCATCTTGACAACACCTGCAGTCAATGAAAGAGGGCACACCTGTAGAGGATAGTTTTAACAGACAAATCACTAGCTAGGCATTCCTAATATTTTTCATGTTTAGACTTCTAAAGCTAATCAAGGTTAATCCCCTCCTCAAAAGCTAAACAGATGGCATATTCCTTATGCCTTGTTCTACAAACACCAGATTTCATGGATAATGCAGGTTCATTGCAAATTTGATCTTGGGCACAGGACAGCTGGAAGCAAGTATGTTCCAACCAACTTTAAATCACAGGAAGAGCTATACATACTCATTTACTCAGCTGTACGAGGGAAAGCTGGTGTTCAAAACTAAGTCTCATGTTAAATTTCACTTYGTGACACACCAGCCCTTTCGATTTCAAGAGTTGCCTATAACTGCTGTAACTGCTACTCCTTACTCTTCTCTCACACAGCTCAGCACTTGGCTTCGAATTGGAAAGCTTTAAACATGTAGAGGTAAAAAGAAAATAAGGATATATACTAGAAGATGAACCACTGGAAAAATACCGAGGAAGAAGAATTTCAAGGAGTCGCAGGAAGGAATTCTAAACCAATGCCACATAGCATTAAAGCTCTATTAACAGGAAGTTAAGAGCATACTACTGCAGCAACAACTGAAAAGCAGGGATCTTGCAGCTGCTGCTAAACCCAAGTAGCTCTTCTTCCTACAGGACTCACCTGCCAGAATACAAGCACAGCACTGCACATGTATTTCCACAACAACTTCTGCAATTTTGAACTGTTACAAACCCCAGTTCAGGCAGTATGAAAAAATCTGCTTTTCTTGCTGCTGGCATGGAAAAGTAAACACTATTCCTACAGCTGTATAGTGTGATAGAAGTGCACAGACAAATCAGTTAAAACACAGCCACATACTGGTTTTGCTGAGCTAGAAACATAAGAGAGTTAATCAGCATTAGCCAAGCAGAAGAGAGTAACACTGATAAGGGGAAAAACTCCAGAATTTTTAAAGGCATTACAAACAAAAAGTGGAAGCTATTAAAATGTAACACTGAGTGCTTCACAAATTGCCTGAGCTTCTGCTAGTACAGTATAATCAGGACAAAAACACCCATGCAGTACCATTTAGGGGAAGATGCTTTTTATCACCTGCATTTTTTTATAATTAATGGTAATTGGAAGCTGGTGCTTGGTATKAAGCTGTAGAACCATTTACAAAGCAACACGGAGCATGAGAAGAGCAACATGTGTACTCTTAGGCCATCTAAAATTACTGAAAGTGAAGAAAAGTATTTAAATACGAGCAGATACTAGAAATACTGTCACTTCAAGTTGCGTTAGTGTTGTACACTTAAAGTTATAATTACAATACCCTTTTTCAAAGTCTTTAATGGGTAAGCACTTGGTTATGAAAATGCTGAACTAAACTTCAGATTTTGCAGCAGATACAGTATTTCCTCCCCATAATTTTATACTGATAATTCTCACTCTTTCACATTTCTCTGATGTAAATCAAAAAAAGTCTGGAAAACTAGTCCTCCTCCATTCTGTTAGCGTAGTGAAAAAACATCTGAAGGGCAAAACAGACAGCTACTCTAATAACAAAACCCCTTTTTGTACTCTAGGCACAACAAGCAAGATATTTTTACTTATTTACATAATGTACTCTATCAGTGAAATRTATTAAAAAGCACTTTGTGGCATGCTCTACTTTTTACTCAGAACATAACTCTTAGGTTAATTGTTTAGAGATCACTTCCATGGCATTTTTTACAACATTTTGTTAGATGGGTATTTTCTGTTCTTCCTCATTAAATTAGATAATTCCCCCAAGTTAAGAAAGGCTGCTGTTCTGCTGTTAAAATAATTATTTGCTATTAAAGCAATTATTTTAATAGCAAAGAAGCAGACACTCAATTTGACAGGTTTTTTTTTTTTTTTTTATCATGGAAAAAAAAAAAAAAAGGTCTTATTTTTCCACCACAAAGCTCACAAAGGGTAACCACGGTGGTCATCATACAATGCAACTAGGAGAGTTTCTAGAAGGGCTATAAATACACAAGCTTTAATTATRTTTGCTTTCAGTAGCATTGGGGATGCAGGCCTAAATTCCCATTCCCAYACCCTGCATGTGCATGGAAAGTCTAAAAATACCTGCCTACACCTAAAGTTCTTCAGCATCAAGAAAAGGATAAGATACTAGCTCACTTTTTAAATTYAGCCTTTAGATATGAGGGAAAGAAAAAACAAAACCAGTTGAATAGTGTATTTCATGAAATACATGTACTTTCACACAGTTTTGACTAATTTTCTGCTGTTAAAGGAACATGCTTAAAATTAAATCTTTTCTTTAAAGTAAAACTGGTTTTTGTAATTCAGTTTAAGTACCATTTCTAGCATCATTCTTTAGAAGGAAAGCCTGTTATCCCAGTACTAAGATAAGCAGTGTATCAGTGAATATTAACAAAAATTCATGGCAATCTGTTTATTACAGGAAATGTTCATTATGGAAAAAATTAACTGGAAAATAAACTACTATTGCAGTCTCATTATAGTTCAGTATTAGTAGTTCTGACCCGAGGAGAACAACTTAGTTTGTTTTGTACTTGACTGTACTTGATCTGACCCCAAAATTTTGACTGAGGCTTCTTCCATTTGCAGATACAAATTTCACCCATAAGTAGACCTTATTAAAGAAATTTTCAAGTCAGACATATAGATTTGAGACTACTTCTTTGGTTCTGACAAAATTTTTGAAGTATAAAAACATATCAACCTTTGTATTGATTATTTCTCTTAAACAGAACTGGACTTGTGCTGTTTGAAAACACTTAAGAATAAAGACATAGAGAATTTTTTTTTTTAATTTTAAATAAAAATAAAAAAAAAAAAAAAAGAAGAAAACAAGTTTATTACCACAGGGGGAATTTAATGCTTACTGATTGCCTGAACTATCCTCAAGCAATGCTTCCAAATTAAGTAATCAAAGTGTCTAAAGACAACAATATTTATATTCGATACATGGAGACATGGAATTACACATGACAATGTAAATCACATTGATTGAAAAAGCTCATTTAGACAGTTAGTATCAAGCATTACACTTTTTGGATGTTTGTGACCTATATTATGATGCAGAACAACAATGTATACAATTTAGTTCCTGCCTTATTACTACAAGTGTGTATTTCTAATTAATAGACTCAAAATAGACTCAGTCTGCAAGAAGCCTGAAACACTACCTGTGAATCTGACTCTCACTCGTTAAAATACTAATTCCTTTCCCACAATACGGATTTTTAAACACATAGTACTATTGTACTTATTAAGATAACTAGAAGGGAGAGGAAGAATGAAAGAAAGGCATACAACTGCAGAATTAAGAGTTGCTGCTGTTCAGTAGACAAACTGATAAGTAAGTTCAAATGGACGAGCCTGGACAGTGAAGAATCAGGTTCCAGAATCCGCCCTGGAAAATGGGAAGGGCAAAATGAAGGTGGGAGGAGGGGAGGAATACTAAGATGTATGATCTATATTCAGAAACACTAAGAAAGGAAGATGAAACCACAGGTGAAGAAGTGAGCAACAGGACTGTGTGGTCTTAAAAACCTTTCCAATGAAATGTGCATCAGAAGGTTTTTAAAAGGTTTAATAATACTTGGCTCATTCAGGACAATCATGGTATGTCACTAATATTTACAGTATTCTATTACTAATGTCTGTGTTAGCATGTAGTTGTTAGTCTATCAAAAGCAAAGAGATTAATCCTAAAGGTCATTATCAGTAACATTTTCAGATCAATTTTCTGGACAGCTTGATGGACAGAAAGAACTATGGGTCTCCCCCCCATGCCTCCCATTTCTACCTCCTCTGTTGAAGGATTATAGCAAACATTTATTGATATTTTGCACAACGCTTAGCTGAAACAGTGGTGGATATGACAAACTGCTTCCCCAGACCACATCACATCAAGAGATACAGCAGCTTTCCCCAATCCGCGCCCCCTGCCCTCCCCGCTGCCAAAAGCTTAGGGCAGAGAAGCAGCTCTGGACATACTCTCTTCTCATTACAGGAAAAATAAAAATGATAATAATAATAAAAATAAAAAAAAAAACCCACAGGATCCTACAGTTCAAGATCTTACCTCTATAGTTTAGTACTAATATTAATCAATTCTGAAACCTTCAAAATACATTCCTAGCTAGTAGCTTCTAGATTTTCCTCTTTATTTAGGATAGCCACCCCATTATTTGCCCTTTATACGTTTCCGATTCAGAAAATTATCTTCCATGAAAGCAAACATTTTAGAAACAGATGCTGTACTATAAACTTGTCCCAAGCAGTATCTGGATGGTTGCAGGCACCCAGGAGCACCAAGTCATTTGTTTTTACCATCTGTTCTATTTCCCAAAGCAATAACTTGTATCTTTTCTTCTTGATTAGGTGGTCTACTCTAGAGCAAACTCTAAATTTAAAATACGCTTGATTTTCCCCTGCCTAAGTTTTTTAAAAAAGTCTCATTTGAAGTTGTACTCTCTTACAGCATATATAGTCATATTTTTAGAAAGTACTTATACGTTTTTTTTCTGTGTCTACATATCATATGTGAAAGGTAACCCATTCTGACACCCTAGTCAACACATCTATCCTACTACTTAAGATATTTTACAAGGCAAATATGATTTAACAGAATTAATGCTAAGTGACTTACTCTAACATGTTTTCAGAAACCTTCTGAAATGAAGCTTCCCTTCCCTCTCCTCTGCTTGACACTYTCTCATTTGAACTTTTACCCCTGGACAGTCAAGATACATATACGTAAGTCCTCTCTCATTTTTGGTAGTATTTCATTACTTGATCTTTCTCCCCTGCTGCCTCAGCCTCCCTTTTGAAGTGTAGCATTCTTGCACTCTTCTCCCAGAGCCCTGCTTTTAATTGTATAAAGTAACCACTCACCCAGTTGATTGAATTCACCGATTCTCAGACACACGTGCATTTGTCAGAGGCATCTTTTTCTGATTATCCCCCAACCCCAATCTTCTAATGTAAAACTGACTATTTTATCTTCTCCCAAGAATTTAGCAGACCTTTTTGTATAAGTCCTTTGGTTTGTTTAGCACTACCCACTCCAGAGAAGGATGGCTCATTTACAATCACATTCCAGCCACCAAAATACAAATAACTTCTACGGCTTCATCTTTAAATTACCACTTGGGGTTCAGAACTGAGGTGCAATGATTTATAAGCACTTCATAGTAAACCCTGAGCTGACTACAAAGAATCTCAACATCACCTCCACTCAGTACAAACTTTGTTTTTTCTCCTAAGCACCAGCTCCCCATGTTATTTTCATATTCTGTATGTTATCAAGTCTTATCATTAAGTCTTGAAACAAAAATGATATTTTGTTATGGCTGACACATTTATATGCATTCATCCTTCAGGAACTTAGTTTACCTGTGTCTTTCATAGCATGAGCAGCATTTCTCTGATACTAACAAGGTTAGTACTTTCAGTTCTGACACGTCCTTGCAGTTTCATTTATCTATTTCCCCACGTAGTTCTGTAAGCTGTCATGTTTCAGGCTTGAACAGATAGAATCCTCATACCTAGAAACACAGGGGTAGCTACCATCCCTGTTACATTACATAGAAGAAACTAAAGCATTCTGGACACTACAGATAATACACTTCTTTTGACAGATCCACAGCTAAATATTAAAAAAAGTAAAAAATGAACAACTTAAAAAACAAGTTTTGTTTGAAGTTCTTATAAGAAATCTCTCCATTTTTGTTCTGCAATTGTCATTGATCAATTCAGTAGGTCAACTTCTGCAACAATAAACTGCCCTTTAGAGAAACAATAATTATGATAGTTGTACATATAAAAATAATGCAAATAACACTTACCATGACATGATGCAATCCATAGTACATCAAAATGTCTGCTAAGGTAAAAATATTTCCTGCAAGGTAGACTTTATCTTCAAGGTGTATGTTAAGATCCTAAAAAGGAAAACGTTATTATACTGCTGTAGTATTGACTTTGTAAGACAAAATATTAAGGCAATTGTTAAAAATAATAGAACACTTCCTCTGGAGACCATGCATATAAAATAAACGCCAGCTTTAATTTATCCCAGCTCAGCAAAGGAGAAAAACAGTAAAAGAAGAAAAGAATTCTAAAAAGCGTCAAGGTAATAAACTAAAATATCACCACTCTTTGACAGCGAGAATTCAATAGAATTTAAACGTTGGTCTCTAAACAAAGTGCTAGCCAGCTTGCTGCTGGCACATAATTTTTCGTAATTCCCCCACTTACCTCCACTCATATTTTTGTAAATACAAGTGTGATTTATTTTACATATTAAGCTGACTCCACAGAAATACTTTCAAATCTGTCTTTTCTTGGCTTCAAATTACTGGAATTCAAAAACGCAAGAGTTGTGTATTTTTTTTTATTAGCGCATATGACTCAGAAGCACTGCTGTTATACATTTAACATTTGATAAGTGGAAAATGCAGTCCTATGATCAAAGGAGAGCATATTGCTCTTCCAGCAGCAGCTTCTCCTGTCCTCCAGGACTCACTCAATGCAGCTGGTCAGCAAGGTTCTGGAACTGCAAATGTGTAAGAACCAGGGAAACAAAAAGGGATAGTGGGGTGGGAGACAAATAACGTGTTTCAAGCTCAATGCCAGAAACTTGATACCCATCAGCTGGTATCATTTGACACCTGCTTTTATTAACATTGAAATCACTCCTAGCAATTCTTAATGACCAATACTGTCAATTCAGTTGCTATCCAAGTCCATACGAAGAGAGCACTGCTTCAGCATTTTAAGATCATCTCTCTCTCAACAATTCCATATCAGAGGCTATAAGGGTGGGTAGTAGAAGGCTTCCATTTAGGTTCAGTGAATAAATATTTCAAATCTGTATTACCGAAAGACCCTTTTTCATGGCTTTTTGTAAGCAGTCATTCTCTGCCGGAAAACAGGAGGCTGACAGACTCATTGTTGCTCAAGTGTATCACTTCTGAGAACACAGGCATCACGCAGCAGCTCTACCTCTTTACCTGTCCTTCCTTTTCTCCACATCTTACCTACTTCTCATCCAATTTATGCACCTTTCTGCCCCCTACTTCCCTCTAAAGAAAGAAATGTAACAGCAAACAGAATTATCTACTTTAACCCTGATACCAGCATAAACAAGCTTTAGTTTTATAATATTCCTTTCAGAAACACAGTAAAAGAGTTTTCCAGCTTTACCTTGGATTTGGAAACTCTCCCTGTTAGTATTCCTCTGCTGGTTGAAAAAACTTGTAGTAAATGCACTCCTTTTTCCTCAGAGCTCTCCTTAAGCCACCCCCTTCCCCCACCACAGAAACAGAGGTAAGCAGCTTAAACATAACTAACATTTTTCAAAACATCCCTGAAATAATTTTTCAGTCTCAATTACAGCATGTTCCATTTAAAGACAACCTTTTATTTTAAAAAAAGCTCTAGGGCAAGGAGAAGGGGGTTAATAATTAGTGAACAATTTAAAAATTACATTTAGCCTTAAGCATATTGCAGTTTTTGTGGTTCCATAATTTTACTGATATGGAGATATCCTACAATGCATATGTAAAAAAACCCAAAACACAAAACTAAAACGCTGAGACTTTAAGACATCTGACCTTGCATTTGAATTTGACAAGTTTGACTCCATTATGCCACCTTACTATTTCTTTGACAACCTCTTCGTGACAGGACTCCTGTACTTCTGTAATATTTAAACATCCTCATGTCTGCTTTGATTTCTTTTATTAGAGCAAATCAGGGAAAAATATTAACCCCTGCATAGTTAAAATTCTGTAAGGTCATCTGCCCCTGGCTATGTAGCTTCTTTTCTTTAGACTGGTTTACCGCTTTGTTCATGTTAGTTAGCTCTCAGATTACTTTAAACACGTAACTATGGTTCTGCGGAATTTCACACACACAACACAAAGGCAAATGCAATGTTAAGAAGAAAAAGGTTGCAGGAAGAAAAAACAAATCTAGATATCTGTTTACTAGGAAAAAAAAAAAAAAATCATAAAATCATGAATCGCCTATTCTGACAAAGATTCTCTGACCAGCATTTTTCATTTTGATTAACCAGAAATTCAACATGCATTATAATGAGAAGTAACGCCACTGAAATTATATCCCCCCTTTACCCCCCCCAACCCCCCTTTCTTTTTAGTCTAGGCTACGGAATCAGGATTTTGTAAAGTAAAAGTTATCTCTGAAGGTACAATCAATACAGTTATTTCCCTGCTCAAAATTCTGGATTTCTGCATCAAAGAAGTTATGCCATGCTAATTCTTAGCTTTATACATCTTCAAGAGGTAGGCTAGTTTCTATGCAGAAATATTGTTTGCCCAGTTGTTCAGGATGGGTTAATATCATACAAAGAATAAATCTGTTCTTTGAATATAATGCACATGTATAGTCAAAATATTCATCAATAAAAAAAATCCTAAAACTTTAAAGGCAAGGTAAGCCATTACAGCATGAACAATTATTTATTCTGGTTCATGAAATTTTATGAAGTCAGTTAAATGAGCAAATGGAATTTGACAAAAATGGTTTAGTCCTGGATAAATTAACATTAGTTTCCAATTCTGCTTTTGAACATGTACTTTCCTCCCGTAAAATATAGACAGATATTCCGATTTCATTCTGTAAGTCAAACTAATTCAGAAACACCTCAGTACAATTTTTTTTTTCATGTGCACTAGGCACTTTAGTTAATCTTGCCTCATGGGTTATGCTTCCCATAGACTATTATATTATTGGCTAATAGCCAACTCTGTTAAAATTCCTGAAAGTCAAGCTTTCTTAAGTGACCACGGTATTAAACTGAAATAGCATTCCTGTCCTGGAGAGACTAATGAAAATACAAATACAAAACTGTACTTGAATTTCTATTGCATCCAGGAAATTCAGGTCTGTTAGCTGTCATTTAGAATCATAGAATCATTAAGGTTGGAAAAGACCTTTAAGATCATTGAGTCCAACCATCAACCCAACACCTCCATGCCCACTAAACCATGTCCCCAAGCACCACATCCACACGTCTTTTAAATACCTCCAGGGATGGTGACTCCACCACTTSCCTGGGCAGCCTGTTCCAATGCTTAACCACTCYTTCAGTAAAGAAATTTTTCCTAATGTCCAATCTAAACCTCCYCTGGCACAACTTGAGGCCAGTTCCTCTTGTCCTATCGCTTGTTACTTGGGAGAAGAGACCAACACCCACCTCGCTACAACCTCCTTTCAGGTAGTTGTAGAGGGCGATAAGGTCTCCCCTGAGCCTCCTTTTCTCCAGGTTAAACAACCCCAGTTCCCTCAGCCACTCCTCGTAAGACTTGTGCTCTAGATCCTTCACCAGCTTTGTTGCCCTCCTCTGGACACGCTCCAGCACCTCAATGTCCTTCTTGTAGTGAGGGGCCCAAAACTGAACACAGTATTCAAGGTGCGGCCTCACCAGTGCCGAGTACAGGGGGACAATCACTTCCCTAGTCCTGCTGGCCACACTATTTCTGATACAGGCCAGGATGCTGTTGGCCTTCTTGGCCACCTGGCACACTGCCACCTCATATTCAGCCGGCTGTCAACCAGCACCCCCAGGTCCTTTTCCGCCAGGCAGCTTTCCAGCCACTCTTCCCCAAGCCTGTAGTGTTGCATGAGGTTGTTGTGGCCGAAGTGCAGGACCCGGCACTTGGCCTTGTTGAACCTCATGCAGTTGGCCTCAGCCCATCGATCCAGCCTGTCCAGGTCCCTCTGCAGAGCCTTCCTACCCTCGAGCAGATYGACACTCCCGCCCAATTTGGTGTCATCTGCATCATCTGTATCATTGTCTTTCATGTACTGAACGTCGTTACTTAAATTTATTACGTATATACAATCCCAGTATTAAATGACTGAAATAGTCCTGGAAGTTGCTTGTAACTAAATGAACTTACTGTTGCAATCCCTCACGAAACTCCTTCTCAAATTTCAGACAGGTATTTAAGACGTAACTGCAGTTTGATGCACTAATATGCATTGAACAACTGCAGCAATTCAAATTCTATTTTTGGGTATGAGGGGGAAAAGGCAACAGAAAGAAGAGATGTTGCATTATTTATGGACTAACTGATGGATTTCCATTTGCTTGTTCCATGGAAAAAAAAAAATCCAATTTACAGCCCATAGCTAGAATGACAGCTCAACACATCCCATCCACGGCACACTTCTGGCTACCCCACAGTATCGCCTACTATCTTTTAAGTATGCAATCTAATTGTCTGTAATCCAATTCATCCATTAAGGTGACTGAATCCCTTCCAGTCACTGCAAGTTAAGACAGCAGCTCAGTAAGTAACAGTTGCTTTTTACAACGACTCAATAGCTTACAATGGATCTAATCATACTCTGATTTTGTTTTGGATATTTTCTCCACAACACACTGCTGGTGTATGTACTTCCCTTACACACATAAGCACATCCTTTCAGTCAGCAATATTCTCGAGGTCATTTATGCCCTAAATGCCTTTATATTGCACCATGCAAAGACAAAGAGCTGAGCACTCTCAAATGCCCCAGGCAAGCCTCTGACAATGCAGAACTCAAGAAAAGGATTCTGCAGCCATATCCAAGAAAAGCAGAATTTCAGTGCTGGGGTGTAGCCATATTTTTTAATTCTAATGCAGGCTCTTCTGTCTAACTGGCAAACTATGAGCTAAACCTGGTCTAGAAGAATATTATATTCAACATACTGAGTTTCCTGCAAAAGACAGAAGAAACATAATCAACAGATGCTGCTCAAATAATCAAAATTCAATCTTTTACACCTGTAAGCACACAAAAATATCCTGGTGCTAACAGAAAAGGGAGAGAAGTGAACACRGAAAGTTGAAGTTTAAAAAATGGTTGCTGGACAAGCTTGCCAAAGTGGGTAGGCATCCCATTTAGAAGTCTGTCAAAGAACAGTGTGTGAGAACTGTGGATTGACAGCATGGACAGAGCATGGATTAACCTGCTTACGTATTTGTGGAAACAGTATTTTTTCAAACAAGCACATTAAATAAGAATTGAAGCTCTCTTATTGAGATTTCTAATTGGATTTCATGATTACAGCCAGACAGCACAGGAAACCAGGACAAAACTAGCTGAAATCATGGAACATTTTTTGTATGAGACACTGGAAGCAGTACACAAAAATTCTTGGTTATAATTATCCTTCAGAGACTAGAGATTTCTACATTTCTGTGGAAGCTTTTCTGTGAATTCAAGTACAAGCTCCCAGTTATTTAGAATATGCCTCTGAAGATGGGGTGGGGGGGAAGAACCCTTAAGTTTTGAATATCTAAAATTGACAAAGCAGAGACATTCAAATCTCCTGAACGGAACTCATTAACATCTGAGTAGACATTTGGTGGCACAAAAGTTTCACAAGTGTTCTCAATTCCTTCCCAGAAGCATAGAAAAACTACTAATTATCAAGCACAACAACTCAGTAATTTTCAGATTTTTTTTCTTCCCCTATGCAGCTTAATTTACCACTAACCAAACATCAAAGAAGCCAAGGAAAATATTCTCTCATCCTGTGGAAAAGGAAGTTAACATAATGCATTGGATATTATGTTATCACTGCTATTGACAATCATCATTCTTACGTATCTGCTGAAGAACAGTCCAGAGGTATTGCTCCCATTCATTTTGTTCAGAACAGGAGCTCAAATCAAAGTTAAACAAAACTTGAAGAGCACTTTCATTGACCGGTTCTGAACAGTATGGCATTTGCTCTGAATGAATATAAAAAAACCTGGTTGATATGGTTGGACTACTTCATGATTGTTTTCATGCCAAGTAACAGCTTTAGTCAACATGTCAGTAAGAACAATTTAAGAACATATTTTCCTAAGGCCAACAGAAACCCCTTCCTGTTCAAATTAACAAACATTAAACCAATTATTTACTGATGTTTTTCAGAACCACATCACCTCAGTTAAGGGTTAGAGGCAGCCTAAAGTTTATAGCAGAAGTGACTGAACTATTTTTGGTGCAGCTTATTATAAATTGTGGCTCTAGGCTGCAACTGTCCCAAGACTGCCATTGTGTATTCCAGACATGTTGTAAAACTTACAATCTCAGACCTGCCTCCATATTTTAGTTTTCCTTTTTTTCAACCATACTCCCTTTTGGCATAGTATACTTTAATGGTAGGCTGCATCTTTTTCTGATTAATCATGATGGCAAGAGAACAAATTAAAAAAAAAAAAAAAAATTAATTGCTATACTATGAAATTATTAGTGCTGGAACAACTCCAGAGCAGCCCTGTGTCAAAATAAATTCTGGCCATTCAACATCTGCTGAGGAAAAAAAATTCCGTAGGAAAATTTTAAAGTGGTAATATCTATTAGAATATACTTAAAGGCAGAGATTCTCCCTTAAGATACTGACTGTTTCTCAGTAAGGAAATTTTGTTTTGTTTGGAAACACTTGATTTACCTACATATTCGTATTTCAGTACATTGTCGTTTCTACACTGCCAGCGTTGCTAAGGCTAAAACTGAAAAGAGATACCAGCTTCAGCATGAAACCATTATATCTCCACATCTAGTTTCAATACTCAAATGCAGTTCTGCAAATACCTGCTTTGTCAGCACACACATGTGCGTATCATCGCTTAAGCCATCCAGAGCAGATGTATTTTGTTATAACAAGACAGAAAACTTGCTTTTGGTTTTTATATGATGGAAGGGCAAGAAAGGTAAATAGAAGTTAGTTATTTATTCTCATATGGTCTTCTCACAGTTTGGGAGAACACAAAAGGCATCACAAGTTTGTCTGAAAAACAACTGAAATTCTTTATATAGTATTTGTCATAAAGGTTTTTTAAAAAAATTAATTAGACAAAAGGGACCTCTGAGGGCCACCTAGTTATACCACCTGTTCAAAGTACAGCTAAACCTGAAGTTAAATCCTGATTAGTCAATGCCTCCTTCAATCAAGTTCTGAAAATCCCAAAGGGTAGACAGTTTTCATACATTACCTGTAGAGTAACCATGACTGTAAAGGTTTTGATAGCATTTGCACGTAGAAAATAAGACCAGAGATGTTACAAAAGGAGAAGCAATGTAAACAAACTCATGCTTAACCAATGGAGATATTCCATAGATACAATGAGATCAAGATAATTCAGATTATCTAGGGCCTAAGTGAGAGAAATGGTTCTTTATGGCTTTCACCAAGTTGATCCTTGTAAAGCAGGCATGATATTTCAAGTCCTCAAGATCAAGGAGGCTGTCAGTTTGAAAAGGACAACAGATTACTAACAAGGTTTTGCTTTGCACCATTTTAAGATGCAAGATTTTCCTTGATTTTAAGTAACACATTGTGTTAACTCTTGAACGCTGCTTCAGTTTATCTTTGGCTTCTGCGATAGTTCTAATTGACTCAGACTCGCCACACCTATCAAAAGTCAGAAGTATTAATTAAGACTCTGCTAGCCTCAAGTAAAGTCAACCTTCCTAATACGTGGCAGCTCACAAAGCTATTTTTAAACCCAGACTCACTAGTAGCACTGAGCATTGTGTACTTTCCATCTAAAACATACTTTTAAAATTAGAAAAAATAAATACTTTAAAAATTGATTGAATTTCACTGCTGTTTCATACACATTTAGTAAACAGAGCAAGTTTTCTCTTCAAGCTCTGTTCCCACAAGACTGCAAAAATACTAATTACCAGTCACAAGGAGTAAGAAGGAAAATAGAGTAAGTTTTGCTATCTGCTCCCTGCCATCTGGCTGCTCAAATAACAGGGTGACCCTTGAGATTCTCTTTTCTGCTTCCACCTGTTTAAGAGGAAGTAAGCTTCAGACTACAAGAAAAGTTTAATACAGTAGACCAAAGCCTCCAAACAAAGTAGCTCAATATGAAGGGCAGTTTTGCAGAATTCCTTTATGATTTCACTTTTCACACACAATTCTGTCCAGTAACTCCTTTTGGTATCAATACCAACTACCACAACATCAAGTATGGCCTGTATTCCATAATTACCAAATCAATACGAATAGCTCTTAAAACAATCAGAACAGTGTTATCTTGAAACACAATGCCAACTTGTTTATAACTGAGGTTTTATGAAGACAGTAAGAAACTGGTGTCTTACATGGCTAATGAGGGACTAGGCAGCTGAACAGTCTCTAAACTACCTGGAACACCCCGGGTAGTTTACAGCATTACAGCTACAGAACACTGTAAGAGCTCTGCTTCGTATATTTTACGGTTTAAGCTGTCTTCCCTCCTGTTTCAGGTTGTTGGGGCATTTTTGTCAATAAAAGTGAAAAGCAGCAAGCAGAATAAAAGCCAGTACTTAAAGATACTGTCAAGTCTTCAGCGTTTGCTCGGTTTTATTAATTGGTTGTTCATACACACATTAGCACTGTAATCTTCTTCAAGATCTAGTCACTCCAAAATTCAGTGGCAAGGTAATTAAGTAGTCCTTACCTTCAGAATTATTCTAGTATCTTCTTTACTAGAGCTTCCATCTACKCGAGTCACTCTATATTCCAACCACTGCTGAACAACAGCTTTCTCTTCTGCAGTACTTCCAAGCAGTTGGTCTTTCTTAGCCTGTTTAACTAGGTGGGCAGCTATGGTCATTAATCCTGTCAGACCAGGACCATTGTTTGTTTGAAGAACAGGAACCTAGAAGAGGAAAAAAAAGCGTAATACTAAACAACTCATTCAAAAAGCAGTCTGTATAAGAATAGCTATTTGTTTTTTATAGCCCCCTCAAAAGGATCCTTAAAGCAATATATCAGAATTCAGAAGTATTCATACTAAAGGTAGTAACATAAAAAAAAGTGTATGTTCTCTTTCTACTCTTTGGGGTGGTTTATTTTCAGTTTTCACAGAAGTGTATTTAACACATGCACGTAGGCAAACCAAGACACCTTTAGCTCCAATTAATCAAATTCTGCCAATATTAGCAAGAAATAGTATTGCTCGTTCTAACACTGGCAGAARTCTTGTTAACTAACTTTTAACACATTTTCAAATTCAGGACTTTGACCCAAGATTGTAAAGTCAGTAGCATCCAATTTCTCTGAGCAGACCGCAGTAGCCAGACTTACTGAAATGCTTATTCATACTTACCGTTCTATTCCCAAATGCTCTGACAGAAGTTAGTAGTTCACTGGTATCAGAGGAGGACAACACATCTCTAGCTTTAACCATGTCTTTGTTAGCAACATTAGCACATGTTAAACTGTAGGAAAGGAAACTGAACTGCTAAGAGTCAGAAATGAAGTGAATGAACTGAAACTCACTGCAACAGATTAAAGCCCATTCAGTCATTTATGACATCAAATGATAGAAGGGAAACTGATTAAAATCTAGTACTTTTTTTTTTTTAAGCACCTGACCACAGAGAGGAGCTTGTCTATGTTCAGATTTAATTAACATAAGGTGCAAGCTGAAAGCATAATATTCATTTTGCTGTTGTACCAAGAATCTTTGACTACTATTCAATTTTTCCACTGAACATGCAGTCAGAAAAACTATGGACAGATCTAGTTAGTTGGTTTTTCAGACTTATGCTTTACAGTAATAGCATTAAAATACCAGTTGGGTTGTTAAATAATTAAGGAAGCTTTTGCAACGAAAGAATGCATATATTGATATTCAGGACTCTAATCATAAACAGTAAATAAAGTCAAGAAAAAAACATACAAAAACATAAAGCAACCGCACAGCTGCTTCTCTCTGTTGTCCTTCTCCRAGAGAATCACATAAAGGCCCTCACACATTTGTGACACTCTCAGCCTCACATTACGTTTTTCATGCCTCAGGTGCCTCTTAAACCAYGGAACTTAACATTCCCATACGAACTTCAAAATGTCAAGACATCTACTTTAAAAGAGCAAAATCTTTAAAAGCAATAGTTCCTCACTACAGATGCATTTCTGATATTAAAACCGCATCTTTTTTCAAGTAATTTAACCACACCAGCACAGATACAACTTGCACTGGCACCAGGAAAACGCAGAGAGAAGGAGAGTGGTGTAAGAACAAGCACATTTTAAGCCGACATTCCTCCAACGACACACGATAACCCTTCCACAGGCAGAGGGTTCCAGAACCTACGAGTAGGTAGCGAGGCCCTACAGCCACAACTTAAAGCGGGTGGTGAAGAATGGGGTTGAGGGAGAAAAGGTGAAACCCCCTGCTCAAGGGGAAGAGCTGACCGTGAGGGGATGCGCAGCTGAGGCCGACACAGGGCCCGCCCGCCCCGGAGAAAGGGCGTTGGGGGGCCCCAGCCACCGTCACACCGGCGGTGGGGGGAATCGTTGCGCGGGGACGGCACAGGGCCGGGCCGGGGAAGCAGGAGGGGTGGCTGCGAGGTAAGAAGCCGTTGGGGAAGGGGGTCAGTGGACGCCCGCGCGCGCCGCTGCCCGCTCCCGGCCCCTCCTCGCTCCCTTCACCTTCCGCTCCCCCTGGACGCCGTACTTGTTCCCTTTCGGCAGACCCAGCAACTTCTCCAGCAAAGCCAGCTCCTCCGCGCCCGGTCCCGGCCTCGCGGCAGCTGCCATCTTTGGCAGAGGACCACCTGGGAAAGGAAGGGCAGCGACAGCCGCCACCTGACAACAACTACCAATCCCATTGGAAGACGGGACCACCACACCGCCAAAGGAACCGTCACTGCTATTGGCCTGAAGGGGCCAGCCAGCCAATCAGACACTCGGCTCAGTCCACGCATGCGCTGAGCCGGGCTTTGCCTTGAATCCCCGCAGGGGCGGGGGAAGAGCTGCGGATCACTAAGGGCGCATGCGCAGCCGCAGATACATTCCCCCGCCCACATGGTGGTTTGCGCATGTGCGCGCCGGGGGGAAAGAAGGAGGGCGCTAAGCCACGCCTCCAAGGTGTGGCCTCAGCCGGAGGGCGGGGCGAGCTCTGAGGGGCCGCGGGGCCGGGGCAGCCTCCCGGGGGCTGGCAGCCTGGGCGGCAGTCCAGGGAGCGGCTTCGCGGCCCCAGCCCGGCAAGGAAGGGGAGAAGTAGCGACGCGGCCGCCTCCTCGCCGCTCCACGGCCAGGCCACCGGCGGCGGGAGCCGAGCAGCCCCGCGGCCTCCCAGAGCAAGGCGCTCCCCGGCCGGCCCTGCCAGAGTCGGTTCGTAAGTCGGGATGGAGACAGCCCGCCTTTCCAACGGAAATAACAGCCGTTTTCTTCCCGGAAAGGGGCAAGAGCCGTTGACGGGTTTGTCGCTGTGCCTCTGACAGAGGCAAATAAAAGGAGGAAAGCCGGTGGCTCTCCTGATCCCGGTGCAAGCCCCACGCAGTCTCGGTTCGCAGCGCTGCCGCCCGGCCCTGGGGTTTCTCGGTTTGCTGGAGACGTGCAGGGGCGACCCGACACCCGGGGGTCCTCCGCCGCCGGTGTCCTGGCCTGCCCGGTACCTCGCTCGATAACCCCGCGGCGGGCTTCTTGGTTCAGTGGATCGCTTAATGCAATTGCAACGTGCTGTCTTGTGGTGCCTCTGGGGAATACCGTCAGGTTAACTAGGCAGACTGCGTCTCTCCCTTCGCTCAGGTTTCTCAGGAACCAAGGGTAATGATATTACGCTGCCTGGCCATCCGTCTACCAGTCCTGCCTTCCTCCACCCCGTAAATTTTGAACTTGTTGTCCAAGTGTTAGCCAAATTTAGCAGAGAAGCTGAAGCTTCAGAGCGCGCTACGTTACTAGAGATTTTGTGAAATGAAGGAAGGAAGATCACGCAGAACCTAGCCATTACACGCGCCGGTCAAGGGCATCAAAGGAAGAGGAGGGGTAGAAGCAGGGTTAAGAAAAGCATGTTAATGAACCATGGTTAATGATAGGAGTGAAGTTAAGAGGTAAAAACCACAAAATCTGAGCTGGCCATGAAATAGCCTGATTTAACTGCACGTTAGTGTATTTGAGATTTGTACAAAAGACATGATTTAGTCACCTTCCTAATTGCAGATATTGTGCTGCGGATGTCATACCTCTATGTCTGATCATAAATGTTAGAAATTAAAACAATTTTAGATTGGCAGGTCTATTTGTGCAGAATATCAAAGTGCACTTCTTCATAGAACACTGTTAAATACCAAACTAGCATTTTTACTAGAAATAACGAGCTAGTCTTGACAATTCTACTGACAATTTCAAAATACAGACTCAGGGCTATCACTGCGTTAGTCATCTTAAATAAGATGATCCTGACAAATGTCCTGGTTCTTCAATGAAATGCTTTATCTTGATACAAGGTGACATTTAGATTTGTACCTTCTGTTGCAGAAAAAGTCTGAAAGTGGCCACAGAGCCTTCCTCTGAGTGGGGAGCAATTCTGAAATTGTGAGTGGATTTTTAAGCTTTTGCAGGAATTTGTCCGATCTTTTGTATTAACATCTGCAAAGCACTTCATTTAAAAAAAAAAAAAATTACTCTGCCTTGAAACTGGCATTGCTCTCTGCAAAGTTTTTTTAATTCTTCAGCTCCTTTCCTGCAGCAATATTTTGAAATGCTAGTGTTCCAGCTGTGCTCCAGTGTGATATCAATGAATGATCTAAAATTGTACAGAAAGCCTTCATTTTCAGTGGGTAAATTGATAGAAATGTTTTGCCAATTTTTTAAAAAGCTAATTGATTTTTTCATTATTGAAAGATTTCACTTTCAATAATGAACCATCTATCAGTAAATATATACCTACATTTACAGGTTATTTTATGTATTTATAATTTTTAAATGCTTTGGAACCTAGAAGGTGAGACATATCACTGTGAAATATTAGTGTCGATGGATTGAAATATCTATCAGTAACAATAAAAAGAAGGTTACAATTTCAGTCAGATGAAAAGATAAAGCTTTTTTTGTTTGGCTTTCCTCCCACCTCAAACTTTTAAAGTCCTTGGAAGGGGAGGCTATAAATTAGGTGGAGGAGATTAACTGCTTACCGTTGTGTAGCAGTTTTCCCTTGATAACAGTGCTTAGCAGTGTCTCTTTCCCTTTCTTTTTCTGTGCATAGTTCTCCCCTCATTCCATTAGGTGGAGCTTTGTGATTAAGACTGCAGAAGAAACTTGCTCCAAAGTGCAAAATAATTCACCACGGAATGGCGGGGGGAGGAGGCGAACGAAGCCTACTTTGCTTAAAGGTATCGGTGTCCTGTACGCAAGCTCGATACACAAAAATCTGAATCAAGACCCTCACACACACGGAAAATAACTTGAAAAATCAATTCTGTCAAACGGAGAGCTGCTCTAATCTGCTGTTATCATAGTCAAGTTCCAAACCTAAAATACCTTAGGTTATAAATTAAATGTCAAATATAATTAATTTGGCACTTGAAACATGAAGTGGATGACTGTCCTTTAGAGAAAGCCTGACAGCTTTATGTATGTCACATTGGTATCTGTTAAAACGAGCTTTACATGCCAGACGATCCTTGTGTGAATTGTATTGCTGTTAGCTGTATCAGAATTTTGTCAATGTAATAAGTCTCAGAACAGTTTTCCCCTTAATTGTCTGAAGCTTTTGCAAGACAATATAAATCAAGTGTCATCTGCCTCATCTGTGCAAAATAATGGTTTTATCATACATCAAATAAGCAATTTATTTCTTATTCATTACTAGAGAAGTTATGGTTGAATATTTACATACAAATCTATATTTTATACAAATGGAGAATGTTTTCTGCCCTGTGCCTTGGACCCACTGCAGTTACAATTTGAATCCAGTTTTCCTTCCACCTTCTTAAATTCAGCAGCAGTGGCTGTAGTCCTGCAGTACCTTTCCACAGGGAGGTCCAGGGTACAGCTGCATGTACTGCTCCTTCCTCAGCCCACTGCCCTGACGCATGGAGACCCCCTCTTGCATGCCCTCCTCCCCTTGCCCCAAACCAGAAGCAAAGAGGTCTTTCTTCACTTTTTGCATTTTATGTCCCTCCTTTGCACAATGAACTACACTAGCCTTAACGCTTATTTATTCACAGGTACCCCTGGGGAAGTGGAGAAGGCAGGTTTGCCCAATGGACACTTTTATACAGTTGTTGAAATAAAAATATCAATAAACCACATTATTTCCCACTAATAGGACCAGTAGGACCTTCCTAATCCAAACCTCATAAAAATTCCCCAAGCAAAGATTTAATAGCAGAGTGCTGCAGCAAGGTTTCATTGCTGTAGTTTCACGATTAATTTTTAAATGCATGTAACAAACTGGCTAAATGTTTGTGACTGATACCCTTTATACTGCCTGATCTACAGCCTGTGTGAGTGGAGCTATTCCTTTAGCTTAAGAGCAAAAAAAAGAGGCTGAGACCTTGCTGCTGTTACTCTGCTCGTTGAAATGAGGGGAACGTGTGCAGTCAAACTAAAAGATCCAGACTTGTTCCTGGTCCCTGTGGTGGCTGAATGAAGCAAAGATGAAATTGGCTTTTTTTTTTTTTTTAAGTTCTCTTGGAAAATCGAACACATGAAAAGAATGATTCTTGTAACAGCCATCTCTCCTCTGCTTCAGCTTCCCTTTTCTTCTGCTCAACCCTGTGCTGCACAACAGAAACACGAGCCCCAGGTCCATGTTAAAATTTAGCCATTCTTGTACGTGTCAGGCAGAAAACAACTTAACTCAAAAGCAGTATTTTAAACCTCAGAGGCACGATAATTTTATCTTTTTGTCTCATTTCCACTAGGTTACACCAACAAAAGGACTTCTAGTTGGAAGCCTTTCTGCAGGCAATGACTCAGAGATGTTACTGTCCCAGCAGCCAGCAGCTGATTTTAGCCTAAGTGCATATTGAAGGAAAACAGGGAAGGGAAAGTTGCCATGATCACTGCTGTGATAATGCAACACCGAAAGTAGGGCAAGGGAGACTTGTCATACTCCTGAGAAGACTCATCTCATGCACATGTATGTCTTAATTTAGCAAAATATGCATATGTTTATATTCATTGAAGTCGGAGCGACAACAGGATTCATCACTGACCATTACAAAATTGACTTAATTCTTTTTGTCTTCTGTTCCATGGAAGATGACTGCAAGTCACAGCGCTGCCCAGGCATTACAGTGATTTAAGGTCATCATCTTAGTTGCAAGGCAGTGCCAGATCCACAGGCAGGATAGCTGCATTACTGCACTGCTGCCATAAAAGCTAATTAGCCCAGGTAGGAGGCAATTAGCT
This sequence comes from Phoebastria nigripes, assembly GCA_035582835.1. NCBI lineage: Eukaryota > Metazoa > Chordata > Aves > Procellariiformes > Diomedeidae > Phoebastria > Phoebastria nigripes. Next base: position 317,538 of record JAYKAV010001134.1, on the reverse strand, counting down.
CCACACTGCTGCGCCTGTTTTTAATGTGTTCCCAGAGCTGACTCGCTTGTTCATAGCTCAGAGTTCCCTGAACTTTGACTGTTACAGGCGTGTCTGCGTTTGGATCTCAAAAGCATCATGACTCGGTTTTGAGATTAAACTGTTAACGTGGGTGTGAGTTTGAGTTTGATAATTCCAAAATAATTTTGACTATTTTCCATGGATTTAGAGACCAATCAACAAAGAGCATGTATGTATTCTCATATATATATATATGTATCTGTAAAAAATGTCTCATTGATGTTCCTTTGAAGTGGTTTTTGTCAGAAAGCCCAGGTAATTGGGCTTTCAATAAGGAATGTTCAATAAGGAAAGAGGCAACTCTTAGGCACTGATTGTCACAAATTTAGTTTCCCTGAGACAAGAAAATATGGACCTGCATGGAAAATTTACTGAGAGATCTGTAGAGACATATTCTACTCTCAGTTCCATCCTTGTTTCTTAAGTCAAGTTTACTATCCTTTATTACTCACTCACCTTCCAAATTAGAAGATGTCATTAAAGAAAAACAATCGAAGTTGATGGGTGTACAGAAATGAAGAATTATGGAAGGTGGCTGATTGTTTGGCACAGAAGGGAACAAACTGATGTCTGATACACTAATCTGAACACTAGGGTTTGGTGTGGCAGAGGACCACTGGTTTGTTCAGTGGTTGTGCATGTCTAGCACAAGCAGTTCTGTTCCTGGATAGATGAAACAGATAACTAATTTTAAAAGTAGTATACCTAGAACACTACACCTAGTTTATCATATGTAAATGTGGTACATTTGGTTGTTGAAAATGTAATCTGCTGCTTCTTTTACAGCTAAGTAAGTGCTGGGTTTTGTCTGCTGTGTTTTTGAGAACAAACATGATCGTTGTAACTGAATTGCTGCCGGCAAGCTGGTTTTGGGGGCTATGCCCTATTTACATGATGCAGAGTCCTGGGATGAAAAGGCTAAGCTATTTCAGCATACGCTATCATCAGCAATGTGCCACGTTTGTCCAGACCAATTCTGTTCTTTGTTCTCCAGCTGTCGCTGTGCTGAGCTGGAAATATGTCCTGAACATACACTAGATGGCAGGCGGGTCAGGTGGCTGGAAACGAGCCTCGCCCATTCATCACACAGCCTTCTCTCCTGCCTTCAAAAGATCAATTGGTCTTCCTCAGGCCTATACAAAAGCACATTTGGCTGGCTGTACTGGATATGAGTATGCAGTCAGCGGACTAGAAGCTGATCTAGCCCTCTGCCCACAAGATGCTAGGCCATGTTGTTTCCGACAGATTTGCTTTTGCCTTTTAGCCAACAAGGAGAAGATGCCCGATCAGTAACAGCTCGATCAGTAGCAGCTGTTGTTGAGAATAAGGCTTGTGTTAGAGAAGTGGATGTGTTAAAGAAGCGCTGTCATCACCTGAGGCAGGCTCTGATGGCTTGTCTTCAACAGTAGACTCCTGTATTTGCCCTGCAGGAGCTGATGGCAGCTTGTCGCAAAATTTTTGTAGCAGAACATCTTTCTAATGCTCTGTGTTTGCCCCAGGATGAAAGATTCCCTCAACGTTGCCCTTAAAGTGGAGATCTCGTTGCGATGCCAGCATGTACAGCCTTGAATACATCAGTGCTTACTGATATAGGATCCTTTGGGAGCTGTCGTGACCAAGGTCAAATTCAGCCCTCATGTAAACTGGTGTGGTGTTCGCTTGACCCACAGCTCTGTCAGTGTAACAGAAATGCTGTCAGCTTTTACCTCTCCTGATGTCCTTGAGGAAAGGATGGATTTGAAAGGAGATGTCACATCACTATCAGACTATGCTAATGTCATAGGTGAGTCTCACAGGGCTCTAAGACTAAACCACATTTTAAAAATAGTCTTTCCAATATTTTTTTTTCCATTAGTGGTATTCATAGGAATGCCATGAATGGTCATCGATTGTTTTTTTTTCTCAAACAAGAAGTTTCCTCAGTGTTGAGTTGCAATCAGATGCATTTAAGATTCCTGATATGCTATGTGAATTCCTGAACTGGTGCACCTCTTCTGATTTTAATTATCAATTAATCACCAGATTTTAAGGACATAACTACTCTACAGTCAGAGTCATGCTAACATAGTTATTAGCAACAATAAAAAAAGTCTATACTGAGGATTTTAGGGAGTTTGCTTTATCTGTTGCAGGGCTAGAACACTTCCATAGAAGCAAGATAGTTTTTGTTGCCAGTTCATCTAAACCTACTCAGCACATCTCTAGACAACAAATGGTGGAAAACCTGCTTTTTTTCTAGACTTTTCTCTAGAGCAAACTACTACTGCTTGTGGCTCTGTATCAGTTGAGAATTATGGAGAAGTAAATGCTCGTGTAGCTTCAGTTGCCTTATTCACTGAGTCAGCTAGTAAAATAGCTGGGACTCTTGAGAAGAGCAATGGGAAAATCTCAGTTTGAATAAACAGACATAATTAGAAACTAGGAAGTTTAAACTTCAGTTTATAAGTAGCTCTAAATACAGTGGTCTTTTGAGTTCCAGACAGATTCATACTGAGGTGGGTTAAAACCACACCTGGATGCTGTACTATTGCACTGTGCACAGTTTTGAATAACTATTTGCCTATCCCAGCAGCTCCTCTGTCCCCCCTTTTACTCCGTCCGTCTGCACTGACTACACGGTTATGCAAAGCTGTTCAGAGAAACACCTTGTTTTGGAGGCATGTCTCATGAAATAGCAACCCTGACGGCTCTCCAGGGCGGGTATTGCCTACATCGCTGTGTATCGAATGCATTGTGGTTATTAATTGTTGTGAGAGGATTCTGCCTCCACCTTTATGCTTCTCTCCCAGATGAAAAGCCTTTATGGCCTTCAGTATTGCATCTTGTAGCATTTAGAGAATGCGGTAGTTACATCAGTAACAAAAAAAGAGGAATCAGGCTTCAGTTGTTGCTAACCTAACCATCTGACACTTCCTAGAGTATCTGTACATTTTCTCTAATAGGACAGGAGTGATCAAATACTACACACAAGCACATTTTTCTTTTGATCTTTTTGAGTCAATGAGGAACCATTCAATAAAACTAGGAAATGTTGCAGAACAGAAAAATGAGAAAAAAGTAATACAGACTTGACACAGTGAATAGGCAGGTGTATTTATACAGACATGAACACCGAGAGGGTCCTTCACTGAGCAGCAGCCAGCCTCAAAGGAAAGCTGACAAACCCTTTCTCCTGCAAATGTGGTTTGAGACAAGTTGCATGAAGACGACAGGAGCAAACATCAGGACACAACCAAACAAATGAAAATATGGAGCAAATGACTCACCATAGTTTGTGTTCTCTTTCATATACATGCAATCACAACACTTATCTGCAGCAAAGCCCCTTGAAGCCAGTATCACTAGTGAAAAAAAATGTTATGTTCCTTCATTTGTTCTTTGCTTCTCTTTACTCAGTCTCTTTCAACTTTTAATTGCTGAAGACATAAATCTACAAAGTAAGCAAACTTATTCAAAATATAAAATTGTAATTATAGCAGTACATTGTATAACTTTTAAAATGCATTTTTTTCTATTAAAGCAACTTTCTTAAAATATGTTTGGAAGATATGTTACAGACCCAGGCCAACACAAACTCTGTCTGGGGGAGGCTGTCTTTATGAGAAGAAATTTAAATTTAGCTTTTGGCAAGTTTGTTTGTTTGACATTAGCACATATATCACCCAAAGGAAAATCTATATTGGTGTGGAGATGTCACATGATGCTCTGCTACTAAGAATGATGCTTGACCCAGGACTGCAGGAAGAATTACACACAAAGCTTATGAGTTTAAGAACTTCAGGTTATGTTGCACCATAACCCATGAGTTTGATAATGGATCTGCCAGAAGAAAACAGGGCCACACATAGAAGATTATCCTGTCCTCCAGCACCTCTGCAAAATCACGCAGTTCCTCCTTTTCCTAGGCTTTTTTTGTTTTGGTTTGTTTTTTTTAATTTAGTTTTTTTGTAATGAACTCTCCTCTTCTCCTTTTCCCTGTTGCTCCCTGCAGTGATCTTCAGTCTTGCTTCCTGTCTCCATCCAAAACTTGTCAAAACCATACCCGGCGATGCAGCCTTTTTTTTTATCAACTGTTTATTTGCTGCTGTATTTTGGAAAGCATTCTGTGGAGGTAAGGAACGAGGCTTATGTGATGAGTATTTGAATTGATTACAGCAAGGAAGTATAATTCAAAAGAAGAAGGTTATGATTATACGCTGCTGGGTGTTGTTCAACACATCAGTGACATTGTGAAAAATCTGGTTTAGAATTATTTGAGCCCACAATCTGGGGGACTGTAATTGGGTTTTACTTCACAGGAGCTCACAGAGGTTCAGACAATAGTTTATAAAATATACACAGAGATCAAAGTGGTTTGAAATTCAGACTGATTTTCTATCTTTTTTTTGGTGTGAGAAAAGTGAATAAACCCTCAAAACACTTTCATTTAAGGCCAGTTCCTGCCAGCAAGGGAAATTTAATCCACTCAAGCCACCAAATCATTGAGTACATTTATTCATTAAAGTAATCAATCAGTGGAAATAGGTTTTTCTTTTTATATATTAAATGGTAAAAATGATGAGTTCATAAAAATGTCAAGAAATTTTCATCTCTGCTATCTCTTTTCTTAGGTCAGCTGTCTTCAAATGTATTATCCCATTTGTGGGAATCTTACTTATTCTGTCTTTCTTGTAGAAAGCTGAGTATTGAGTATTACACAGAGATTAAAATTGAGTAGAAACTATAGAAAATGTCAAACATAGCAGAAATCATGACACTTGCTCTTTTGACTAGTCACAAAAGCATCAACAGTTGTTAATTTTTGAAGCTAGTACTCTGGCAGTGTTACATTAATACATCAGTCACAGCAACTTTTTGTTTACATTTTTGCTAGCATCTACAAGTTTGTCAAGATCTATCGTCTCTTTCCCTTATGCAGTCGGCTTCTTTTATTTTGACAAATGGATCCTTGCCAAGAAGTTATGTATGTGCCTTGCACATCATCATTTGGAAGCAGGAGACAACACTGCGATTATCATTTTTCTCTACTATTTATAACACAGGCTGCTTCTTTGAGATCTTTTAGTGGAAAAGACCTGGTGAAGAAAAACATCAAATGTCCATTTGCCACGGTAAATGAAATCACATGCATTGTTTGTCTGACATACTCTAAAACTAGAACTTAAGCTCCTTTTAGTTTGGGAAAGATGAAGTGCCTCCCAGGTTCTTCTCTGAGCTCATGTTCATGTAGGAAAGTAGGAGTGTAAAGGGACCAACTGTGTGTCGTGAAATTCAGTGTCTTACATCTGCAGGCAGTCCTGTAATATAGACTAACCAAAATTTATAAAACACCCCCTAAGACCTTTGAATGAAAGACCTTACAATTGTTATAAAGATTCTAAACCTCAAAAATGGTGTCACAGGTAAGGAAGAGATGAAATAAAGAGCATTGCCAATATTTTGGATGAAGCAGGAATTTCTTAGATGATGTTTCCAGATCTTCCCAGGAAGTCATGGGACCATGGGCCATGCCCCAAGCTCCACAGGAGGAAGGATATTGCCAGCTAATTTCCTGAAGTAAAATTCCATCCTGAAATGTGTTGTTATCAAACCATCAGTTCATTACTGTTGAGTCTGATGACAGGTTTAACCCTGAGAGTGTGAAAAAGACATGCTAAAGAAATACCTGATCTTCCTCAATAGTGCCAGGAACATCCACCAACCTCCCCCAGCACTGCAGCTCCACCTGTGGCCAATCTTCAGAGGAAATTGATTGACAGCAGCCCTGAAGTATGGACTAATTAAATATATCATAAGTAGGTTGCAGTGAACACAAATCAGCTTGACCCAAAAAATTTTGGTTCCCAGATGTCAGCAAGATTTTCTGTTTAGCTTTTTAATATGGTCAGGGTCCAGAAGCAGTCTCTGTAAATAACAGGGGCATCTTTGATGCAAATTCTTACTCCTCACAGTTTTAAAGTTGACTAACAAATATCTTTGGAGCAAGCAGACTCTAAAGGGCAGCCAAAGGCCTGTTTATATGGGGAAATCAGCATGTGGTAAGGTAAGATGAAAACTGATGGTACAGAAGCTGTCTGCACTCATTCTTCATAGGGAGAGTGGTGAGCCCTCAGGGTGCGCTCAGATGGCCTCTGCCAGCACTCACTGAGGTAGTTGAAGGGGTCACTGTCCCTGGATATCTGCCTTGTCCTTTTGCTGGAGATTATGGCCCCTATTCCAGCGGTGATGGAAAGGCGCACATGGTCATGCTTCCACCATCCTTCCTCCTTCACAGCTTGCCACGTTCATTGAAATTACCAATGAAGGCTGATTTTTATTAATGAGCTGAGCTGCTGTTGATGGAGGCTGAGGAACTGAACCACATTCGGGTTTGCTGCCCCAGCTAAGGGAAGAAAACTGCTGTCAGGAGTGCGGCAGGTGCCGTAATGACATAAAAGTCTTAAGAACATGTCTTTGTGAATGGAGTGGAATAAGATATCATGTATTTAATGATTAAAAGCATCTACATGGGGAATCAGGGCAGAGTAGCTAGTGGCTTGCGTATTTGCAGTTTACATAGCTGTGTATGTGCAGTCTTGCACTAACTTCTTGGGCACATCAGCAGAAAAAACTCTGCAAGTTTCAGTTATTCGAAAACATAATAAAACTGTTCCTTTTTGGGCAGAGCAACATCATATTGTTTAATTGTTTCATTAGAACTCAGCAGTTCTCGTATTCTTGATGACATTAAACAGAGCAGAACTTTGCCTAAATAAGGGTGCGTTGCTACAATGCAGCTATCATTGACTTATCTCCCTAAAAGGGATAACAAAACCCTTTCAGATACTGCTGAACATTTCCTTACATGCCTACTGCATGCAATGCAAAACCCTTTTTTCTTGAGATTTTGATGTCGATCTACAAGTTTTAATGCATATCCTTTCGAGGCCTTAGGATTGTGCTGCGTCATCTTTCCACAAAGATGCAGCATTTAGGTGAAGAGAGCAAAGAGGCTGAGACACAATCTCAAAGACTATCTATGCAACTTGGAGATCATGTTGTCAGTGTGTAATAATTTGTTGAACACTCAATGGAGAGCTAACAGAATATCTTCAATTGCTTTGCATTTTTGAAGGAATTCAGGTATCCAGAAAACACAGTTAAGTTTCCAGCTACTGTAGGTTGGGCTCACAGCCTTAGCATCTTAGCTCACAGGCTCAAAATGACGAGTCTTTACTACTCATCAGGAATCTCTACAGATGAATGATAATTAACAGTATTGTGAATACCACTTCATACTTCCAAACTAAGCTTATCTTCTGGTCATTGGCAAAACCAATTTTGGAATAAATGGGGTATACGGAGACAAGACTGCTATATATCTGGCTGTTATAAGTTCACCTCTCTCCTCTGTATCCAAATCTTTGACTATGTGTAAATGAATATACCCACCAGCAGGAACAATTCATGAGGTGGAATCCAATAACATACCATGCAATGAATACTAAGGTTGTCTGCTGTAGAAACCTCACCAGCGTTGAAACTTTCCTGACAAAGTTTCACCTGCACTTGGCTAGGTCTAATCAAGGTGGAAGATTTCAGGAACTCCAGGCAGATCTTTTGCAACCAGTTTCCTTATGTCAAAAAAATGCCTTGCCCTAATACAAATTGTTTTATGGACACCATGAATTCCTACCTTGAAAGGCAGCTAGGTCAATATTAATAACAAAGAGGAGAAACCTAAAGACCTGCAGTTTCCTTCAGGTTCCTTCATGCACCTTTGCTGATACTGAAGAGCGGCTGTTTGCCATTTAATACGAACAAGGACTTTGCTGTAATGGAGGCACCCAGCTCTGCTGGCCTCCGCAGAGTTCTTTTACATCCTCCGCTGATATTGATGCCAAAAGCTCAGTTCCAACACATCAGGTTGGTGTTTGTTTGATGTGCAAATACATGAAAAAGTCCTTGGGGAAGAAAGTAACTCTGGATTTTCAGAATGTTTTGTCTATTTCTATTCCACGCTTTCTTGCTTCTGCTGCATTTTATAACATCTAGATTCTGTACGGGCAACAGAGCACATGTTGGTTCTGTCCTATGCTCTCTGCCCTGGAGCAACAGCAAGTGCTGCTGGTCAAAAGACTCTTATTTTGTAGGTCTACCAAAGAAGGAATGTAAGTGGAAAACAGGTGGAAAAAAATCATCAGTGCTGCTCAAAAATGTTCCTTTCCTATTCCAATACTTGGACTTGAGTTTTCATCTTAAAATTACCATATCAACTGGAAATGCTTAGTGATTCACACAGAATCCCAGGGAACAGGACATCCTGCAAAAACGCATCATTCCAGGCCCAGACCTACTTCTACTCTTGACAAGAAGAGTTTTGCCACCAGTTGAAATGAGAGCTCTTGGAGTATGATCTAAAGCCTTTTGCAATCCACGATTATTCTTCTCTTCTAGTGTTTGTTCATATGATAACAAAACCACACTAAAACAGAAGAGAAGTAGTACTTAGAGCTGTTTGAGGAAACACAGGGCAGGTCCTCAGGTAATTCAATTAGCACAGTTCCACTGTAGGCAATGATTATACTCTATTCACTGAAGTTATGCCAATTTTTCCTAGCGAAGGCTCAGGCTGACAGTGTTTGAAGACATCACTGTTCCATAGGCTGCTGCTCTATCTGTACGTCTGGGTGGGATACAAATCAGAGGCCAGGTAGTGGTCAGAAGTGCTACAGAAGACTGCGTTGCATTTTGTATAAAAAAATGTAAATTATTTTCAGAGTGAATTTAGTTCATTTTTCATCACTTAGTTTTACAGAGGTGTGTAACTGCAGCTGGGGACTGCTTATACTGGCTAAACTATACAGACATGGTGAGGGTCCAGTCACTTGGAGGGCCTGCAAGTTCAGCTGATAGTTCCCCGCGGCCAGACCTAAGACATACTGGCTTTCGTCCACCTACTTAACCTCATGGATGAAAAGCAGAAACTTTTCATCTGGTCTGATATCTCACATACGTACAAATACACACATGCATTTATAGGCTGCAAATCATTTACGTATTTAAAAACAAACAAAATGAAAGCAAACACAAAATTGGGATGTACGATGTGAAGCATATAAGCATGTTGGAGGTAAAGCGCAGTTTCCAGAGGCTACTGACAATTGCCTCATGCCATAGGCGAGGCGCTACTCGGGAGGTGCTACTTTCCATAATGCACGGAGCCAATTATACCAGTGCCTTGACAGAGGAGAGGGGGGAGAAATCTTTTTGCTGACCCTGACAGACAACAAACTTGCACCCTGAAGCCTGATGTCTGACTAGTTGTTCAGGTTTTTTACATTGCATGGCTGTTAAGTAATAAAGTAGTTTCTTCCTAAGACCAATAGCATTTCATTTACCAACATACTATTTGGTGCATTCCTCTTAGTTCATTTCCGACGTCAACTTAAAGATCTGTACCTCCCCTCCTGAAGATGTGGAATTGCAAACTGACAAGCTTGGTTAGTGGGAGCTGAGTCAGTGATACCTCCAGGGATTAAGGGGACAGAATATTTATAGGCAATCTAATGTTTTAGAGTACTTTTCATTTAAAAAAATCTAGCAATTAGGTACTAATATAAAAAATACTAAATATTAAATTACTAAAAGGTCATGTTTACATAATATGTTTTGCCCACTAGCCACACAGAGAAAAAAGTTAAGCATTGTATTTCACTCTGAACTTTATGCCTTTGATAAATTTAAGATTATTGTTGTATTAAAGCCATTTTATGTCCTCAATGGGAGTTAAGGCACTCACCACTTGCAGGATTGAGTCTGAAGTAAGGATGGGAGCAGTAATGTGACCACTCTTGAGTCGTACTGCCTAACATCTGAGAAGGATCAGGAAGACAATCCTTAGCCCTGAGCATTATATACAAATGAAATAGGGGTTATCTGGGGGCAGCATAATTCATTAAATGTTCCTTCTAAATGTAAAACACCAAATTCCCTTGACACAGTCAGCCTTTCGATCTGCAGTCTAGTTGTGACATAAAAAACGATATTACAGTAAGAGTAAACTTAAATTCAGAAAAGCTCAGAAGTTCACTGTTAAAGCTCATTCTATTTTCTCATTACATCTTGTAACAAACAGCCAGGAGAAACATTATAGATATCATAGTCCTTTGAAAAAGTGTCTGATTTTAGAAGATGGGACTAGATTCTCAGCTGGTGTCAATCAGGAAATTTACATTAACTGTAATCCAATTACCCTGTAGCTCTATCAGCTGAGAATCTGATCCAGGAGCTGTAACAGTCAGTTAGAAATGCATCCATGTATAGCTTCATCTTCCCCTTGTACATCTTTCCCTTTTAGTTCAGACCAGTGCTGGGAAAAATTTCAAACAAAAATTGTGACCAGATTTTTATGAAGACTGGATAAAATTACATTGTGACTGAAAAACAGTTTATTTCAAGGGAGGGTGTAAGGTGATCAGACGATGCAAAGTTCAAAACACCTTCACAACTGTAATTGTACTGTAAGACACGTACATCACCCCTGTTACACAGACTGTATGCTATTCTCATCTTTGATATATTTATCCTTACATCAAACCCTCTCATGAAACGAGGATGGCTTATTTGTCCAGTTTGGTCAAACAGGACACAACAGGGTAAGTGGTTTGCTTAAGACTACGCAGGAAACATATATCAGAACAGTGTGAGTCTTTCTCATGCTGGGCTAATGCCCCAGTCCCTGGACCACTTCTGCCTGCCTAGTTCACCTTCTGTTATTTAATTAATACAGGCTCTATCGATAATCTTTGTAAAGTCAGTTATTTATACTCCAGCTTAACCACCACAGAAAAGTTGAAATGTCTGCCTTGTGAGCTGACAAATGGAGGGTGCTATATAAAGGCAATGGTTATTGATTTTAAATATACTATCTATTACCATGCCATTAACAGGAGACCAGTCCAATGACTAGGATGATTCAAAGATTCTCCCTTCGGCTCCACCAGCCCAACGCCCTGCTCATATTCTGCGTCATGCGAGACAGAGGCAGTCAAGTAGCAATGCTGCTCCCCCTCCACTGTACAGCCCCATCTCTCCTCGCAAAGCTGGGACCAAGTCTCAGGGTCTGAACGAAGGCTACCGCTGACCCCGGTGGATATTCAGTTATGCCAAATGACACTCGCTTTCATTATAAATTGCCAAGAAAATGTGAAGGGAAATTAAAGAAGTTAATGCTAAGGTCTTGGATAAAAGCTTTGTAGGAATCGTCCCAAATGAGAATATAAAAATACTTGTGGAGAAAAGGGAAAGGAAAAACCATAGTTAAAGAGAAGCATTTATGTTTCCCTTTTTTTCATAACTGTGTTTTAAAATTTCCTCATGGAAACGCTGCCGATTCACACATTTGAAAAATACACTCTCTGCCTGTTCAGTCTCTCCCAGAGTAGGTCAGTCCTGATTCACTGTCCACTGTGACAGTTGTAGTAGACAACTGTACTTCCTTGTGTTTGTGTTAAAGTTAACCTAGAGGTTTTGAACCTATAATGGAAATACACATCTAGGTCCCTCCAAAACTCAAGATTAGATTTTAACTACAGATACTGTTTAAGTCCTTTAAGATGTAGTGTATACTAACAAGTGGTTACTAGAAAGATTTGGTTCCTTTTCAATCTGTTTGTGACCATGCAACATTGCAAAGGGGCCAGTGGAAGAAATAGGTGAATCTGGCCACTTACTGGCTTTTTGTTACCTTAATATACTGAGATAAGGAACAGAAAAAGTATGCCTTTTTCTGAGCGATTCCTTTTTTATTCAAAATCTATGAAGGCTTACCTTAAAAATATATGATGCTACTGAGTTCAGCAAGCTGTATGATATATTAAACCAGGGTCACCATTTCTTCCTGTCAGTTATAYGTGATCAGTTATTGTAAGTGCCTATCACTCGTTATATATTTATTTATTGGAGGTTAGAGATGGTCTTTTAAAAGACTTTCACATGCAGGTATCGGGGCTAGCCAGTGAAATAAATGTTTCGGGCCACATTATCAGTTGATAGAAATCCTAGTAGCCTCATGCTTCTGATTTACCTCAGCCCTGGGAATCCGGCCTATTATCAGTGACCTTGTACCTGACCATTTTTGGCACAGTTTTGCTCTGGCACACTGTAGTGATGCTGAGACATTTTCCCAGAAAAATACAAAGTGTTATACACCATCTCGTGTCAGGTATTCTGTACCTCAAATTGGTGGAACAAAGCATGTTATTTCCACTTAGTGGGAAGAAACCAACATTGTTATTTCTACTGCTCTAGTGTCAGGGCTTTTTATTTCCACTGCAATGATTGTACAGGCTCTCATAACCAATAAGCCAACATCCACCCTAACGAAAAAAACAACAAAAAAAAMCCCYTTGGCTGGTCTGAAGCACATTAGAGCACACACAAGAAAACTGACTCCAGGCTGCAGCTAGAATGGAAATGTCTATTCTCCCGATAGCAGTGGTGGGATTTGACTGAAAAATGACATTTTTCTGACACATCAGCAACCTCTGGATTGTTTCCGGTTCTCCAGATGATACAAGCAGAAAAAAACAAAACAACAAACCAAGGGTGCGTATAGGTTCCATGCTAACTTCAAAGAGGGGAAAGGAAACGTACTACTTGCTTATGGTTGTGTAAAATAAGTGCAGTTCAGGCTTAAAGCTTCTGGACATGAGTGGTCAGATATAAAGGACCCAGATACACCATATCAGACAAAAAAAAAAAAAAAAGTAATATCTCTCTACAGCAGTGTAAGTTTTAGGAGAATTTCCTCTGAATTAGGGACACAGCATCACTTCTTCTCATTGCAGGAAATTTTGAGAAGCAGCTCGAGGCTGAAGTTGGGGCTCCCTGGAAACTTCGCCGTCATGGAGCTGACGTGAACCAGTGCACTGTGAACACTGGCTGTGCCCCATTCCCAGCCTGCTCTTCCCACTTGTTAACCCGAACTGCCCTCAGTCCCCAGCCCTCCAAGCRACCTTCTTTTACTGCACAGCTTGGCGCTGTGACCTCCTCCAGCTCCCAACAACAGGCTTTCTGTTTCACGGCATGTGAACCTGGGCCAGGAAAAGATGGGTTAGATTTTATGAGGATTGCGGACTACAGAGTCATTGCCCCTGAACACACAGAAAGTTGGACTCTTGGTTTGGTGCAAATCTACATGACTTCATTGATGCAAATGGAACAAAATGAGTTTGTTTTAGCTGAACACACAATCTGTAGATTCTGGGGTTACACAGGATTTATTTGCTGTGGTGAGAAATAAAAGATCTTGGGTTTATTGCTTATCAGAGGAAAAAATAGGCCTCTATTATCCATGAAACTAAGACTCACTCACATTTATATGGCTTTGTTAACACCTGATGTATTTTAAGATGAGGGAAGCTTCAAGAGGGACACTAAAAGATGCTGTTTTCTGGTGAAAATAACAATTCTGTTATTTGTAAATGTAATATCTCAGCTTGATAAATTAGCACAAAATGTGGGCAGAAATATGAAAATGAGCTCTTTGACAGAGATTATCATCTTTCACCTTCGAACATGTATGTAAATGCTCTTTACAGCATTGTTTTTTCATGAAGCTGTACTTATACTGAACTGTGACTTGAGAATTCACAATATAAGAATACGATACAGAAAATTTTGTATAGCATAGTAATTTTTCTAAAATTAGTTTACTTCATAGAGGATTTTACTGAGAATTATTTATTTCAAGTCACCACAGCCCTTAAATTTGAGGCTGACATCAGCATAAGATGTATGCTGCTTATATTACTAAATGTTGGGGACACTGTTTCAAAACATCTCCTACAAGTGCCTGCAAAAAAAATCTAAAATTAATTTTAACCCATAATAAACTCTTCTCACCAGTACCAGGTAACATCTGCCTAGTTGCTGTCATACATCCTTACCCAGCGGCAATGGAGACGTGGCCATCCTGAACCCCGTTTCTCAGAGGAGATGAGAATGGGGAGTTGGAGAAGTTCTCGGTCCAGTATGGGCTATCGCATCTGGATTTGTAACAGTGAGCAGAAGCAGTACCACAGGGCAGGAAAACGCTCAGCACCCTCAAGCTGGACGCACGGCAAGGCAGAGCTGTGGACACGGTCCCCACCGGGGCGCTGGTGCCGCACGGTCTCTCCGGCACCGGCTGAGGTCACTGTGGCTCCGCACCTCCCGCTGCTTTTGGAGCAGCTTTTTGCTGCTGGAAGAAAGGAAACGGCAACAGATTTTCCTATTTTTTTTTTTTCTCCAGCACATATAGTTTATAAAAATGGGGACTAACTGATGGTTGTAATTTTGATGGAGATTTACCTGTAGGCAAGACGGCAATCAAACCCACACTATTAACAGAAGGCTGATTGAGTTAATGAATATAATTGTCAACTCTACAAACTGATTCAGTCTGTCTAACAATCTATCAGTTTGTCTTTCCTCTTGCAGTTTGTCCCCATTTATATCTTGCTGTATGGTGACTGTAGGTGAATACTTAAAATCCCCATAAATATAAAATTGTTTGAGGGAGGACTGATGGATGCTTGGGAAAGAAGAGGGCATCTGCTATACAGGGTAACTGAATTTATCACTGTTCAATTAAACACAGTAAATTTGGGCTAGGCAGCTGAACTAGTAGGTAATGTTACCCTTTGTCTTTATCGTACAGCTGGTCTGGACCAAACTCAGGTCTTTTACTCATTGGACTAAGTCTGCAAATGACACATCTTTAACTTAAATGACTTACAGTCTGATGGATGAGATGATAGTGTACAGGAAGCATTGCATATAGATACTGGAGACTGGTGCTCCAAAGTAACAGTAACATCTTCTGGGGAGCGCGGAAGAGAGAAGGAGATGGGAGGAAACATCAAAAATGCCTTCTGTGGGTCAGAACTTCAGGCTTGGTAAGCCTGCAGCCTGCCAGCCTACATTGACACTGCAAGGCCCACCATCTGATCTGCAGGAGATTTCCTTCCCTACAGGGAACCCCAAGGGTCTGCAAGGAAAGACTTTCCACCCTCCCCATCAGTCAGGCTCAAAGTTCAGAGGGAAGGGAATGAGGTGTTAGAAGATGAGGACTAAACTACTGAGTAGTCAGAAAAGCATAATTAACAGCTCAGGCCAGGGTCAAATCCAATTCAGAAGAGCCCTGTCCAGATCAGACAGCCCTTCTAGGAGGAGTTACTATAAATGACCCTTTTGGATGTATCAGAAAAAGTTTACATTCAATTTTTGAAAGAGCCATGCATGTTCTGCCTTCCTGTCAGAGCTTAACACCAGTGCTCAGAGCTGCCATCACTGAAGAGGTGAGGGACAGCATACAGCAAGAGAGTTACCTGCCTTTCCCCTGGGCTCATGCACAAGCAGGAAAAAAATCAGAGCACACTACATGGCTGTAAATAACATTGTAAAGAAGCGTGACAATGAAATAATAATAATACATCCCTCTTAGAGTGGAAAGAACCCCTGTGTTTGCTGGGAAGTCACTTGTGAATGCTACCACTGAAAGAAAGGAGCAAGAACCCATAGAGAAAGATCAGAATTACACTCCCAGGGCAGGAGCTGCTCTTTTTGAAGCAAAGTTACAGATATCCCTCACCTGCTTCAAGAGAAAGATCAAGTGGAATCAGATTTGCCACAGCTGTATTTGTCTGTCTGCGGTTGAGGCTCTTAGGCCACTAATGGCGGGGACACAAGCAAGTGTAGGTATTCCATAGCTGTGTTTTAATAGAGGACACTAGGCTGTGGTATGGGCCTCCTCTAGCTGAGCTCATGGAAGAAACACAAATATAGTTGCAATACGATTAGCCTATGGATGCACTGTGAGTGATGTATTGCCTCACTGTGGGGCAAAGGTGCACATACTTATATAATTAAAAAAAAGAGTTGTAAGTGAGGAGACTTACGTAAAGTCTCCTAATAAAGAGGTGACCAACTCTTCTGAAATCCAATCTCATACAGCTGTATGTAGGTAATGCTATGTTTTGCCATCTTCCCTTCATCCACAAGTCTTTTTCAACACATGCATGATAATACAATATCTATCTGTGTTCTGACATGAATCTACATTCTTAAAGCCTTGCATACAGCAGGAGAAAAATTTATAACCCATTTGCTCATATTTCAGCTATTCCTTAACTAGCTCTTGCATATTATTGATTTTATTTAATAGAAGGGTATTTTGCATGTCCTGTCATGCAACATTGCAAGCCTCTTTCCAGCATAAAGAATCCTCTCCCAAATTTGCTTATGCTGCGTCACCATGTATGTGTCACGGCTAATAGCTGATTAATACACATTGTCTGTACAACTGCAAGTTTATCCTYAAGTTAGTTGGATTAGACAGGGGGTTCCAGAGACTACACTGCCACTGAATACACTTACTTCAAATTCAACATGAAGTTTAATCAATAAAAATAACAGCAATAAATTTGTCTCATTCTGCTTTTTTTATGCAGTTGAAATGCCTGAGTATAAATGGCTTTCAGCAGTTCCTCAAGAGATACCTTTGTCATTTATTGAGCACTTTGTACTTCACAAGAATTCCTATTACAATGTCACGACTTAAATTTGCCTTGCCCTGATGCTCTTGAAATGCCTAGCCATCTGATGGAAAAGGAAGTATCATTTGGTGCTTGCATGTAGATACTATCTAAATCAACACTGTTTATAATCTATTTGCACATGCAAACATTAAAACCCCCTGAAAATAGGAAAAAATACAATTTAAAAAAAAGTGAAAAACCTCTACTCCAAAATTAGGGTGGAACTGCTTGTTAGGAACTTCATGAATGAGTCAATATCTCTTGCTCAAAAATGAAACGTTAGCTAAAAGTTGAATTAACTGAGTAAGCCAACTAATTGAAGACTTAATCATGACCCGTAAAAATAATAGGATTGTTTGCTTTTTTATCTTTTATGCATATGAAGACTGCCTGATAGGCATTTTTTAAAGGAGGTGAGAGGAAAGCAGAGATTTTATGTTCGCTGTTCAAGTCCTGTTTTGCCTGCCTGCCTGTGACAACTAAAAAACTATTTAAATTATAAGATCAGAAGAGTCAAGAGCAAAAATGTCAAGTGTTTAGGAGGGAAAGGGTTTTTAGCCCTGACTATTTTGATTTTTTCAGTTTGTTTAATTTCAGTGACTAAAAAGCATTTGGAAAGAGGATGTTTTTATTTAAAATTCAACATCCATAATACTTACATTATGGTGTGAAAGCTGCACTAGATGAGTGATATCTTGGCAGATYTCCCAGGGGCTTAAGTGGGGCAGGATTTTACCCATTATTTTTAAAGCAAACAAGCATAGGGGAAAAAAACAAACAGAAGAAAAAGATTCACATTTTTCATTGTAATAAAGAAATAAAAAGAGCACCAGCTTAACTTTAAAAAAAAATCTTTGGCAGATCAGCCTTTCACAGAAGGGGTTTTGACAGACCACTGGGTCAGGTTTGTTGTCTGAAAATATCTGCCCTAAATATAATTCAGAAATAAAAGGGGTTTTGGGGTGGTGGTGGTAATTGTTTTTT
Source organism: Phoebastria nigripes (assembly GCA_035582835.1). Lineage (NCBI taxonomy): Eukaryota > Metazoa > Chordata > Aves > Procellariiformes > Diomedeidae > Phoebastria > Phoebastria nigripes. The sequence goes on along the minus strand of JAYKAV010001134.1, from coordinate 299,932 downwards.
TGACTCAGTAATTTGACAGAGACTCAGCCTTTCATTTTACCTGAAGGATTTACTAAAATTCACAATCTGAAATAGTAGCTCAAATTCAGACACGTGTATAGTACCATGGCAGACTGTTTCTCATTGGAAATGGCAAGAACCTTTCCTCTTACTTTTAATACTTATTTAGTGATTTTTATGCAACACCAGTAACACCATTATCTCAGCATTGACAGAATGAATATAAACTGTAAATTCTCTTCTTTGAGACATTTAAACCTTTGCTGGATAAAATGCTAGCAAATGTGATACTAATTAAGAAATAATCCTGCACARTAGTAAAAGACGTTAGATCTTTATGAGTAAAAGGAGTTTCTCCATTTTTAATATTTTTAAATCTGTGGTAGGCATAGGATAATGTTCTTAATTTGTTACTTTTTAGTAGAAGATCAAAGCGCATTATAAATTAACCTTGATTTGAACAATACATTTTCTTCACATTCTCTAGGCCTGGGGTTTTTTGAAATCATCAGTAACCTTTGGGTGGGTGTGTAAAGAAATATGTGCTTCCTCTGTGGCCAAAMAGTAATATAAGTAAATTTCCACGGTTGTTAATTTAAGTGTAAACATTTTTAATCTTAAAATCTAGTGTAAAATGATTGACTTTTAACTTTCCAAATGTGATCAGGTACTATGGTGATGGGCAAAGCATGACATCCAAACTCAGGAGGTTGTGTTAGAGAGAAGATTGTTCAGCACATGGGCGGCTGCTTTAATTTGTTGTTCCCCACTCTCAGTAGCTCTGGGATCAGCTTTATGCAGAGGAGTTCCCCCTTCTCAACAATGCCAAGGCATGTATTCAGGGAGCTGTGTATTCACATGCTTATTTTATGTCCCTGGAGTTGAGCTTATTGATTACTCACATACTTAAACACATGCTTAACTTTAACAGCTTTGTTAAACTGGGGACTAATTCACTTACAACTAGTCTCAGTTTTGTGCAATAGGGATATACGTTAAAAAAAAGAGAACAAAGARGAACAAACCAAAAAGGATGTATGAGCTTAAAACAGGCTTTAGGCAGATTTGAGACATTCAAGTCCACTATTGAATCTAGCCCATAATGTTTCTGCCCTGTTTCTTCTATGGCTTTGAGTTAAAACTGCTTTTCTTCCAAAACAACGGCAAAACCATTAATCACCAAGGGCAGTAGTAACAGTGGCAGCGTATGACAGACATCGTAGTGAGAGAAAAATAGACTGTGTAAATGCAACACTTTATTCAACATTACGTACTACTTTAGCATAACTTGTTTTGGAAGATTAAAAGGTGTATTTTTGGAACAGCTCTTAAGTAGAGTGTAGAATGACTTCTGATCCATATTATGCCATTTTCTCTCAGGTTTTTTTTTTTTTTTTTAAATAATTTGGCTGAACAAAGATAAATTTCATCATACTATCCCCACACATATATTTTTTAACTGTGTGATGTTTCACAGGTTGACATCATGTGAAATCACCTAATACTGTTCATGGAAGTATTTCAGTCTAGTAATAAAGATGAGAAAAGTACCCATTAGAAAACAGAAAAATGAGCAGATGGACAAAACTGCAAATATTATTTCAGTTTCATCTAATTAATTACAGAAGCAGAAAGATTCTCACAGTGCCAGCATTTGCAAATGCTGATGCTGATCTGTGTGCCCCAGAGTACAGTCATCAGAAAGGGCTCCTTTGGACTAATTGCATCTACAGGATGGACAAAGAACCAGTTTATTTCTCTAAAAGCGGTTTTCTGAATAAAAATAAAGCTCCTTATTTTTGGAGACAGCCTCCAACCAACCTTTAAAACACAGCTGTTCTCCGTTCTCACATCTCTCATCTTTTTTTTTATTATTATTATTTTTTCTTTTTGTTTGCAAACACTCATTTGATCCTAGCAGGATTTACTTATGTCCTGCAGTGGGACAGTAAGCCCCCAAGAGGTACGGGTTTACAGGAACCTGTTATGTCCCATTTTCCAGCTGTGGGAAAGTGATTCTCAGGGAAGGGAAAATGACTTGTCTAAAATCACACAGTGAGATTAATGATAGAGCCAAGCATTGAACATTTAGGCTGTGGTCAGATGATCAGTAAGATTGGATTTATGCATTACTGGATCACCTGGCAATACAAATTTGGTGCAGACAGGCATGCATTCCTGTTGAATTATTCACAGCACATCAGGTAATGCTTATGTCAGCTGGTGCCATGAGATAGCCCAGAGTACAACGAATCCCATATGCCATTCATTCTCATCTCTCAAGTGTAGTTTGGGATGATGGCCTGTTGCACTGCGGTAGGAAAGTTAGCTCCTGCTTATGAGGCTGTTATTACCACAGGAACAACCCTAGAAAGTCACCGTGTCACAAGTAAGGTGCTTGTTTGCATGTCACYACGTGCCAGGGCATCACAGTTTCCAGGATGCAGCAGGTGGCAACATGGATCTGTTGCTGACTATGCCCCTGAAAGTGGCCCTTTCCTGCTAGAGGTTGATGGAGACTTGCAGATGTGATGCCCAGGGAATGGTGTTTCACGCTGGGCTGCACAAGCAGGGAAGGGGGAACAGGGGACAGAACTGATTGTTTTGCCAAATCTTTTCTCATTGCTGATAAAACTGAGTACAGTAAGGCCAAGGAATTGCAGGTTCCTGTTCCCTGAAGCATCTGGGTCTGTGAGAAGAGCTATGACTACCAGCAGAAGGTTATACTTCAAATATGGGGAGATCAGCAATATAGGGAGAATTTGTGAAAGGAGAYGTTCCCAAATATCTGCTTGCAGCTGTTTCTCAGGAAGGTGCCCACCCAACCAGCGATGCTCACTGAACACTGAGGAGAAAGGGACTTTAGCTACCTGGAAGGTGGCAGCTCTTGACTCCTAACATTTGGGTCCCAATCAATTTGGGGCTGAAAAGTCAGTAAGACAGTGCTGAAGTTCAGAATGCTCTTTGGAAGGGCCCCAGCTGATGATGTGGGTGTGACATGCAGGAATTTCRAGTGAGTGTTGCTCAACTCAGTATGTATCCTCTCCCTCTGTCCCGTGATCTGTCCTGATTGTTTATCAACATCTTGGGTCACTGCAACATTGTGCTGGGGTCATCTTCAGCTGGTCTCAGAGACCTCATGAAGCTTGTGTTCTCTGTACTCCTCAACTGATGCCCTGGAGACAGGACAGTCTGCTGTCATGGTCAACCRCTCATGTAATTTGGTGCTTCCAAAAATATCCCATGGCACCCTTACTTCTCCTCAGAATCCTAGTGCACAGTGCTTGCATCTAGTTGGGGTTGTCTTTCCAGGGTTTGTCCACTGCAATCTTTAAGCATGCAACGCCTTACTGATCTGCTGGGCCAGGCCCTGCCTTGGAGTCACTTCAGGTGAGAGGCAGCAAGCTATAGCTGTCAGCATTGATGTGTCCAACTGCTCGACCTTGAGACAAAACCAAGGTGATGGGGCTCAGTGAAAATAAGATCCTCATCTGCGGAATGTCCTAGCAGAGCATATGTGAGGTCATAGGTTGGGGGAGTGAGGTCATGGTGATGACTGGTGTGATGGTGGAAAAAATGGCACTGGTAAGGAAGGTATCAAGCATCAGTAAACTTCCAAACAGGTGGAACAAAGTACTGGTTCAGTCTGCTTATCGCATCAAGAGACTGTCACTTCAAAGTGAAGGGAACAGTATGTGAGGAAAAAGGGACTGGTGAATGCTCTAGAGACTACAGAGGGATCTGCTAATGAAGTAAGTTGGTCAGCTAATACTCAGTTAAATCATATATTCTGATAAGTTAAAGTTCCACAGATTTTTTTTTAAATAAATGCCAATGATTTGCACTTTTGGTCATCTTGTTTCTGATTTGGGTTTAGGTGCTTTAAAACTGAAGTAATCATAGCATCTAAACATCTCCTTGGCTCCTCTACATAGCTAGGTCATACGTACTCTCCCAAGTTCAGCCAAACTGAGATCATTGCAACACATTCAAAGATGGCGTGATGCAGTTGTACCATATATTGTTCCTCATGGTATCCTGAGTGGTTGAGTAGACAGGTGAAGCTTAAGTTATCTATCTTGATCTCATAAAAACATTCTTTACTTAGCAAAGCATTAGTACCCATGTTTATCAGTGTGTACATATAGTTCATTTCTAAGATGCAATTGTGATTGAAACATTAGAATAGATTGCAGCCAGAGATGTAGAAGAGTATGGTCTCCAAGAATCAGCAGTTCACGCATGGGATGCACTGTTGGTCAGGAAATAAGGGTATAGTCAGATTTACTACTGCAAATGCACCTAGAGAATTTTAAGAAGTTACCTCTCCCAGATCTTTGTGACCACTTCTTAATTTTATGACAGAGCTGCCAGCATGATTCTGTTTCAGCTCACCCAGCTCAGCCTAAACCAGAGATAGAATCATAGAATCATAGAATAGTTTGGGTTGGAAGGGACCTTTAAAGGTCATCTAGTCCAACCCCCCTGCCRTGGGCAGGGACATCTTCAACTAGATYAGGTTGCTCAGAGCCCCATCCAACCTGACCTTGAATATTTCTAGGGATGGGGCATCTACCACGTCTCTGAGCAACCTGTTCCAGTGTTTCACCACCCTTGCTGTAAAAAATGTCTTCCTTATATCTAGTCTGAATCTACCCTCTTTTAGTTTAAAACCCCTTGTCCTGTCGCAACAGGCCCTGCTAAAAAGTTTGTCCCCATCTTTCTTATAAGCCCCCTTTAAGTACTGAAAGGCTGCAATAAGGTCTCCCCGGAGCCTTCTCTTCTGAACAACCCCAACTCTCTCAGCCTTTCCTCATAGGAGATGAAGGTGGCTTGAGAAGACCTGGCTGATTAGGCATTGAATCTATTAGGATTTACATAATCTGTTCTGGTGGCTCAACTGTGGGTTGGTAACCACCAGCTGAAAGATGGTAAATGACAACTGGGGACAGTAATGAATAGGTAGAGGTTGTAATGTCTTGAAGGCTCCAATTACTGCCATTGCGACTCTGTGACTATGCCCGAAGATAGAGTGTGGGAGTGACTCGACTCTGCCAGTGACTAAGCAATTAGCCCCAAAGGCAACATGGCACATTTCTCTGTGCCTCCATTTCCCATCTGCGGAAGCAGAACAGTGCTGTGCATTCACTTTCACTTAGCACATTCTGCTTTGACACTAAGTGTGAGGATTCAACATTAAACAGGAATTTCTCAAATGCATCATGAGGGAACTAGGCATCTACTGAAATATAACTAAAACGGTAGTTAGAAATTACTGGAGATAAGCCCACGTCCGTGCAGTAACAACAGTTACACTTCATCTCCTTCATATTCTCTGTTTCATATAGAGAGATCAGAAAGACCTTATTTCCCCATATTAAGATCACATGGCAAGCCTTTTCTTGGAGCAAAATGCCTGCTAAAACATTTTGGTTTATGTAAAGGCACAAAGTGGTATTACCTATGGGGCTTCGGGCTGCAGGGGCCTCCAGGCAAAATACTCCACATGCTGAAGAGGAAATGCAGTTACTGAAGTCAAGTTTATGTTTTTTAACCTATTTTTCTTGAGATAACTTTGTCAGATTGTCAAACAAACTCTCCAAAGGGATTTGAGTCACAACCACATTAAACTGGAATCCAATCTTGTTATGCTGGCCTCAGCGAGTGGATATTCCCTCTGAGCAAGCCTGCACTGTATTAAGCTGCCTTCTGTTTCTTCAACCTAAGCTGTGAATGTATAATCATATTTCCTTTTGAAAATGACTTGTTTTTCTTCATTACAGAAACAGGATTGATTTTCCTACAGAGTGTTACACTTGTCAAAGCAGCTATAATCAAATTTCAGTGTAATGTCCCTACACAAGTAATTCCCACAATTAAAACTGTAACCGTTCTGGATACCTGTTGGGTTGGATTCTAATCTTCATATGTATCTGGAATAAGTGCACTGAGAACATGGGCCAAATCCACAGCTTGTGCAAATCAAAGTCACTGGAGCCCCATCTGTGGATACCAACTGTGGATATAACTACCTACTTTCAATGAAATAAACAGAGTCACTCATTAATACTGGCATGACAAAAGGAAAAAAATTGGACCAATAAGACAAAATAAATTCCCTTTCACATCAGTGAATGACCGAAGCTACATAATTTTTAAAATTTTCCAGTATTCCAAACATTTCCTCATCTAACCCTAAATAAAATTAAGTGGAGGTGGATACAAGGATAGCAATGTTGCAGTAGTTAGCTCAGGAGAGGCTTCAGTGGCCCAAGAACTCCCATGCCAAGCCACGGTAAGAGTGCACTAGCTCAACAGGCTATATTTTGGGTCAACAGCCTTGCAATTTAATGAAGACATTTAGGTCAGTCTTGAAGAAAGCATGGGCTAATGCTGCGTCCCTTTATATGTGTGACTCTCAAGTGCTGCCTTTGCTGCCTCCTCAGCAAGTCCATGATTTCTTTCTGAAATCCTGTGATTAAGCTGCCATGTCTACTTATAGGGGATATGGAGCACCAGATGTAGGCAAAGTTCATTTTTGAAAAAAAAAAAACAAAAAAAACCAAACCAAAAACAAACCAAAAAAACCCCCAAACCAAAAACCAAAACCAAACAACAAAACACAAAAGATTTAAAAATATCTTTTCTAGGGCTTTACTTTTTCCCAAGTTTCTTCCCCTCCATTGTGATCTGTACCTTTGGAGGCTTTTCTTCCTTCTTTGTCTTCCTCCATCAGAAAAGTCTCAACTGAATGGACTTTAGTTCAAAGAGATATTTTCAGGATTGCTGAAGAAGTCCCCCTTAACTGACCTGTCCTTGAATATCTGCAAAAYGGAAATTAAAATCAAACCCATCAAAGAGGTGCAAACCATTTTGTGATATTACTCAAATGATCCTGCAGGTCATTCTCCAGACTTCCAGTAATCACTATAGCCCTAGTAAGGGTGTGCCAATTTGTTCAAATTCACCTTTCCTGGATAAAACCTCTGAGAAAAAGCAAATATGGCTGCCTTCCCAAGCACATCATGCCTTTCCCGTGCACTGGTCACCAACGAGGAAGCCACAACCCTCCTTCAATTGACTGATGCTCATTCACATGCTCTGAGTCTCCCTCTTTTCTCTCATACACACACACACTAACGCGTGCACATGCACACACCTACACACGCCTGCAAAATGCTGAGAACCTAAGTTAATAGTGAGTAATTAAGAGAAAATGAATTTTAAATATAAAGCTGAATCACAGCTCCCACTGCCTGGCAGCAGTTAGGTGGTATAAAACCAACTATAAACTTGCCCTGAAAGGCAGCTCTGGATTTCCTCCATTACAGGGGGATGAATGTTTAAAGCAGTGCAAGCAACAGTGCTGCTGAATTTGCAGCTCCACCTATTTTCTGAAGGTCAAGCAGCCTGACCTCCTTACAGACATACTGCTGCATGCGCGCGTGCACACACACACAAACAGAAATGAGTAAAAATAAACAAAGTATTTGCCAGCATGCCTTTCACTTACATCCACTTAGTATTATCTATTGTAGTCATTCCATTGGAGAACATCGTGTTATTAAGGGAGGCCAGCTCTGCCAAGTGTTAGTCCCCCAGAGGGGACTCACCCATGTGTTAAACATTTTAGCTCTCATAATAGAAGGCTATGCTCTATATTTCAATGACAATTCACTTAGCGTTTACAGATGAGATACTTGGGAGTGCATCCCAGCAAGCAGTGTTTGCTTTTGATACTGAGAGAGTGGGCAATAAAATCATGTAGAGCATACTGTTTTGCGTCTTGTAGCAGCCAGCAAACCAGATAGTCAAGTTCATCTCGGGCACTTAATGTGTGCATCAGCCTTGCCCAGTTATGGAGAGCCCTGAACACACTTGACTTCCAGAGGCAGCAAGTAGTTAGGAGAGTGGAGTGACTAGAGAGATTCAGAAATGTAGCATCCCTTTACAATTAGGCAAACAAACTGCTCCTTTCTACACAACAGTCATTCTGAAGGCATCCTGTAACAGAAAAGATGGAAATATCTCAGGCTGCTTCATCTGCTTTCGAAGGGAGAGCAGACTTCACACAACCTTGTTGCTATAAGCAGAGAGTATGTAAACATGAAGGAGGAAAAAAGCAGGGAATTACAGGAGGGAATTACAGATTCCTCATGGAGTCTTTCACCCAACACTCTTCTAAAACAGTCTGGCGTCCTGAAACGACATGCACTTCGGAAGAATATTCCAATTTTGGTTTCCTTTAAGTAGATTTGACTTTGTCTCATTTAAACTGAATGCGTTGCTTTGTTGACGTGAAAGTTTTGATGACACACCACTCTAATTGTTYGCTGCTCTAGAGAAGCACAAACCTGCAGACGATGCTCTATGACATGTTTTTGTGCTTCTCGTTGTTATAGTTTTCCACCAACTGATCATCACAGCAAGTCAACCTGCAAATAAGTACTCCTGAGCACTTTAATGAGGCCCTTATCTCTGGCCAACTTAGGAATACTCATTGGGCTCTCCCCTGTTGAACAGCAGCAACTCCAAATAACCCTCCCATTAAAATGAATGCACGGCTGTCAGAGATGTCAGGTTGAAGGGGCGGCAGGCTTCTGAAGCTGCTATTGCATCATTCTTTTGCTGGGCCAAGGTACAATGCCTACCGGAGTGATTAGAGCAATTACTCAGCACTGTTTGTCACAGTCAATCAGATCTGACCAGCATGAATGCAGCCGTGACCTAGACCTGCCTCTCTAGCAATGCATTATTATTGGTTGTCATCTTCGTCTTCAGTAGCTCTATGCATGTGCCTAAGTTGGAAATGCACTAAGAAAACTTCCTAGCAATTACTTCTCTTTCATTTCTCTCGTTGATGGGCCTCTCCAATCATCAGGCACATGCTTTCTTCTCCTTTTGTCTTTCTGCCTGTGTTCCTGCTGATATGTACTGTGACTTTCTGCCAACGAGTTAACTGGAAAAAGCCACTTGGGAGTCACTAATGTCACCCCTTCTCTGTTGTTAGTTTAGCATGAACCAGAGAAGGCTGCTCATTGGGAGCTAACGGAAGATAGGAGAGAAACCCCGGTCTTAGTAAGTCCAGATCTCTGTACATCTCCTTTACAGCATTTTCTATAGCAAATGCAATCTGGTATGAGAATTTCATAGTAGACTGCTTATTAAGATTAAAAAACTTGTTGYTCAAATTCATGTAAAGAAAGTTCTGTGATTGTTTTTGTATGGCTGGAATTAGGGTATTTAAGAAGAATTATGATTGAATCACTGGCCCCTGTACATGGCTACAGGTTCTCACTCTTGCTCTTCATTTCATCTTAAGCTTTGCTTGAGATCTGCAGGAAAGCAAGGACAAGTACATCTCTGCTCTCTACTCTTCTGCTTTCCCTACAAAAGTATTCATTCAGCTGTGCTGCACCTCGGAATTGCCACCTTCTCCTTTTTTCTTTTTTTCCTGTGCACATACAAGAAAGATACTTCATCAGTATTATCAAAGAAAGAGCCAAAAGGCATAGAGACATATGTTTCAGGAGGCTGAGATGCCACAGTGATATAACTTCAGACAGATGAATGGGTGAGGAAACTTGAGACTGCCTAGTACTATTCAACAGCACACTGATACAAATATCCTGCATGAAGATGTGTGAGGGAGACTATAGGACATAATGTCATGCAGGTCATATCAGCAGAGGTTCTTACACTGATTCCATCAGCTGTTAGTGAGGAAAATAAAAAGCTTGTGACAAGAATGTGTGTGTGAACAACAGGACTTCAAATCTCAGKAAGGGCGAGATCTTAAATGTGCTTTATTGTGATTACTGTTACTAAGAAAAATGCCTGCATTGTTACTTGCAGCTATTACTAGTAATGAAGGAATAAAGGGCCCTCTGATCACAAACAATCCCAGCAGCGATTTTGTCACATTAGTGCAGTAATTTCAGTATTGCTTTTAAAAAAGTTGTTAAAAGCAATCAGTTAGCAATACAGTATTAAACACAAAATGCTTTGTAATTGTTCTTCCAGGAAGTAGCACCTACTACGCAGTTTATAATATATACTATGCTCTATGATGGTCTAAGGACCCTGAAGTTTAGACAGTTTCCCAAATACTTTGCTAGAATCAGGAAACATATCTACCTCACACAGGCCACTGGCGATGGTTCTTTCACACGCTCCTTAAACTATCTTTTCTCAGCTTGGCTGAATCAGAAGGTCAGCACTCTGATAGTCTTTGGATACAATGGAAAAAGGTATTGCGATGCGGGGCACAACAAAGAGTATTTCAGCTCTTTGGCTTCAGGGATAAAAAACTATGATGCTTTGTAGTTTGTCAGATCCTTAAATCCTTTGAAAAGGTTTAAGGATAAAAACCTACAGTTAACTAGAAAATAATAGACATTTGCAATAATAGACTAAAATTACAAATACATGAAGTAAGAAAATGTATTACTAAGATTATACTTAAAAATAATAAGTATCCTTCTTAGCTGATTTAGCATCTCAGCTCCCTGTCAGAGTGGCTGATTAGCCTTTACAATGTACCCCAGGGCTGGCATACCCTGGCAAAATCTTAAAGGTACATCTTTTTTCTCACTAGTAAAGGTGGTTGCCAGAGCCATCCAGTGCAACTGCTCTGCACAACCTATTCCTTCTGTGGCTCAGAAAAGAGTAGTTGTCTCCTCCTGTTTACTCTCCTTTATTGACAGTAAGGAGGTAATGCAGGGGATCGATTCTTTTACCTTTTCTTTAAGGTTACCAATTGCTTATCTTAATTGGCACATTCCTGGCTTCAGCTTTAATCTGTCTATTCCTGCAATCTAGGACACGATAGCAAAGCTTTATAAATCTTACAGCAATTGTCAGTAGATGCATCTTATTAAATGCAACTGTAATCAGGCTTTTAACATCAACCTATGGCTTCTAATTAAAAATGAAGGATGAAACCCTGGTTTTGATTTGGTAACACCCACATACTTGCTGTTAGTTAAGGGAGTTCACTAGGGTCCTTTCACACTTAGAAGGCAAAGCTAGATATTCTGAGGGCAACCAGAACCACGCCAAAACTCTGTCGTCTGACTCGGTCTCATGCTGACCATTTGCACCAACTGTTGTGACATTTCTTTAGTCTGAGGCAGGAAAAAAGAGAATGTTGGTACAGACTTACTTAAATGTTCTTATAATTAATTACTAGCACATGGATGGTCATGAAGGCAATATGGCATATAAAATAACTAAAGAAATTCAAAGGTTCAAAGAGTTGAATATATGTATTCTTGAATCTAAGAACTGAGTTTAATTACATGCCTGCAAAATGGGTTTTAATCAATTAACTTGTTTTCTGCTGTGCAGCCGACAGGTTGCTATAGGGGCATTGCTACTTCTGCTGCAACTTCTCCCCTTCTAAGAAGTAGTTTGAGAGCATGTGCTGATATCCTTACAGAACCCACTGAATTCGGTGATTGTCCATGTGGGTGAATGCACTGCAGGACCAGAGCCTTAATGGGGCTTAAACTAGCAAATGCTCTTTCTCACTGTTGGACTACCCTCAAATTGGGAGATTGTACAGGTGGACATGCTTCTGTTGTTGGTGAAAGACTTCGTAGTATACACCCTATTTGTGAAACTCAAGGAAACAGTGGAGACTAGTGAAGTCAGTGGAAGTGTTAAGTATACATAGAAGACACAGCCAAGCCATCAACTTGGTAGATTTTTCAAAATCTTGAACTCCAGAAGATTCACCTATCCATATAAGACAGTAACTAAACGGTAATCACTTTTGTGTCCTAGTATTTTCCTAGAATGTTCTGAGGTCCTACGTTAATTTCTGTCTCACATTGGCAGTTCTCCCACTGTGAGCTGGCTATTAAGTTCAACCAAGAATGAGTTTTTATAAATAAAAATCCCTAAGAAAACAAGGTTAATACCTCTGAAACGAAATAATTTTCCTACTGCAGTAAGTTCACTACTTGACCGAACTAGTGATATAGTGCTGCTCTCAAATTAATTGTTAGTAAAGCTACGTCTGATTGAAACTTTGCCAACATTGATCAAGGGAAAGAATGGCAGATCTTAGTCATTCTGAAAAGTTTTGCAAATGCTGAAGAGAAGGCAAAGAAAAAGAAAAGTCAGGTTGTTGGATCTGATTCCACTGCAGCTGACTGCATCTGGCAGTCTGTCTCATCTGAGTTGGTAGCTGCCTGAGTACAGTACAAGGCTGCATCTTTTTGCATCCATTAGACCTGAATGGATTTAATAAATTCAAATATCAGCTTTCTTTTTCCTGCTTTACTGACTTTTCTCTGTTAGGAACTGACTTCTCTTCACGTAGCTGAATCACCATTATTGTTATTACCTGCTATTTTAATCACAGACAATATGCCCAGTGTAGTGCAAGACTAAAATAGTCTCTTTTACTAGCGGATTTATGATCAAAAATATAGAAGTTCTGACTACATCACAACCACTCTCGAGATAGTGACTGTACTTAGCCACCTGGAAGAAAGATTTACCAAAAAAGATAACTAGCAAATAACTAAATAACTTTTTCCAAGCCTTGTAGAAAGTTTACACTGTTCTACTAGTGCTTTTGAAACACATTGGGGAACATTAGTGCTACGGACAAGCGCGTGGGCTTACCCAGGTTAGTTTCAAATGGTCTAAGGGGTTAGCTGTGGCAGCCTGGAGCCCCACCTGAGTTAGTTACTCTGCTGAGAAGCAGAAGATTAAAGTTTTATGGGAATGGATTGCACTTACACAAAACAATGCTCAAGCTGATTAACAGCACAAAATCATTGGGGTTTTTTATTATTACATGTCAAACTTCTCCCCCTCTTTAGACATTAGCAGGAATATCAGCAGCACCTGAGATTCAGCAAACCCCCATAATAAGCCAAGACAACTGAAAGGCTCCTCTCAAAAAAACCCCCCACCAAAATCACTGGTTGCCTTAGAGTAGACACTTCAATGTGTGTAGATGTGCTGGGGTGGTGGTCACCCTCCAGCTCTACACTGAGCCAGCAGCGCAGAGAAGAAAAGCTATTAGCTGAATACATTTGGGGCCACAATAAATCTAAACATAGGGCACTGATTCCAGATCAAAAACTGGATACAAAGCACTGAGACAGGATAATCTCACTCCACCAATTTAAATGTGGTAAAAGTATTTGAATGTATTAATTTCATACTGATGGGGTTTCTGCCAAATTACGTACTGTCTGCCTGCTTCATTCAAACTTTTGCTTTAAACTAGCACCTGATCTCTCTCAGCCTACTACAACATCTACAAAAAATAAAGCTTGCATAAACTCTGTATAATGTACACAGGCTAATTCAACAGAAAAACAGTCACGTATGTGTGCTTATCTAGATGGGTCCTGTACCACTCTGTGCTCCAGTGGGGAGCAGGTCTGATGGGATGAGTGCAGAACATCGGCCTTACATTTAGTGTGGGAAGTAAATGTGAGGAAATATTTCCTCTTGGCCTGAAACCAGCCTCATGAATTCTCACCCCGGTCTAAGCTACATATAATATTAATTACATATTAATAGTCTGTTCCCATGGTTATGGGAAGTGAGTTCCTTTGTATCTGCTGCTGCTGGGTTCTGATTCCCCAATTCATCTGCAATAACGTAGCTGTAACCAATCCAGGTCTATGAAGTCTGCTCCTGCTATTCCCCTTGCTGTTACATTCCGCTTCTAAAAGCATGTGTGTATCAAGTGCAGATTATCTGTGTAGGAAGCCTAAAACAAAACTAGGAAAATTATAAAGCTTTGGCCTGGTATTTAAACCAAGGAAATAATTTTGTTTTCTTCTGAAATAATTTTTTCTTCACTTTTTGTTGGAGGGAAAAGATTTTCCCTCTTTGCTTTACTTATGCTGCTTTGGATAGAACAAGACACAGTAAAAGAAAAGAACAGTATAATCAAACACAGTATGGAACTAGATCAAGGTGAGTTGCAATATGCAAATTAAGATTTCTACAGCAAGCATTTACTTCTTCTTCTGTAACTTTTCTCTTTAAATGTTCTCAGTTGAGGATTTATACTTTTCTCATACATGCAAAACCTGTCAAAGTTGTAGCTAGATAAGTGAATACTGTTGTTTTAGGCTTCATGTTTTAGGCTGGGTTGTTATGTTGTAAACATTCCCTTTTGCCTTCGCATCATATTTCCAGCACATAGTTCTGCTATTCCTTACCACAAAAATTGAGACCTTGGCTCTGACTGCTTCAGGTCTTCCAGACAGGTGCTATTTCCCCAGTAGCTTAATTACACTCTTCCCTGGAGTGTGTACACAGCAGGCACTCCGCATTTATAATTTAATCCTTCAAAGACATGCAGTAGTAAATGACATGACACACACAGACACTTTGCATAAGATCTTAAAACCAATTATTCTGTTCCTATACAGCATGAAGAATTCAGATCTGGATACAGCAATAAAATCTATACACATTTCATGCCTCAATTTTTGCGTTACTCCCAAAAGATCTTTTGATTCAGGCCAGTCCTGAATCCCTTTTTCAACATAGCTTTCTGTTGCAACCATTGAGTCTCTGTCTTTATCCCTCTGTTCTAAGTAAACTTGCTCTGCACCTAGTTGCTGCCTGATTTAAAAAGTCTTTCCGTACAACAAGGATATATTCCTTTCATCCTCTCACTTGTCATGTGCTTCCAGTCTTGCTATGTGAGTTTCACACCCAATACTTCTTTTTCCTACTAGAGGTTTTGTATTCTATAATTCCTCCTCTCACAGAAAAAATTGGATGGATTACTTCCCTCACTTCAACCAGTTATTGTTACACAGGGTTTGCATTTGAGTAGACCACCACTGATGTTCAAGGAGACATGTTTTCTCAAGCCTGGTTGATATATGATACAGCACAGGTAGCATATGGTAGATCCTACTTACTCTGATACGTTTGATGATAGTGTAATTTCACAGTAAAATTAGGATTCATAAGCTGGATAGACAGATTCCCCAACGTGTCACAAATTTGTTTTACAAAGCAAAGACTTACTCAGGAGGCAGTACTTGTGGGTTCTAATACATTTAACATCACCTCAGTAATGAAGCTAAACATCAATTTGAATTAACAGTTTGAAGATGGTTAAAAAGAGGGAAGAGGGCTTATGTAGCTTGCCTGAAGTCACCGACGCAGAGTGCAGAAACACGGGTGTAGAATCGTCTTCTGAGCCCCATTCTTCTGTTTTAGCTACCACAGCTTACTTACCTGCTACTCCAGTAGCAGTTTAGCAAATTTAGGTCAGAGTGTTGTTTCAGCAAAACATAGCTACCCATTAGTGGAATTAATATATAGTTCCAGCTCGCATTTTAACAAGATTTCTGTTAGGAACATGCAGCTGGGTGAACACAGTAAAGCTACTGCAGCAATGGATGAGACTGGGTGATTTTTTTAACAATACTTTGCATATTGCTTTTTTATTTCAAGAAAGGCATATTAAAAAAACTGCACAGGTCTTATGCAAGACCAGGATATATGCAGAAAGTATTTGCTTGTATCACTGTATAAATAAAAGACTGAAAACCTCTAATGATGAGTAATAGGCTTTTCAAAAAATGACAAGGAGAAAATTGTGCCAAAGTAAATACACAAAAAAGTGCCCCTTGAAAATGACTCTGTCATTACAATTTACCTGTTCACTTGATATGCGGGACCTGAAGGGCATTTGCTATAGGAAGTCAAATAGGTTTTAAAGTATCTTCTTTGTTGTTTTACCAGAGGCAGTTCACAAAAGTAAGGTGCTTTTGCTCAGAATTTTATTTCAGGTCCTTCTAAAATAAGGAAGGGAACACAAGACCACTGAATATTTAAATCTTTGATGATGGTTTAAAACTTTCACTTTAGCTGGATTACTTGCTTTTCAGCCTAGCTTGTTCTGCGGCAAAGTATAACAGCCATTTTTCCAGACAGAATGGATTGCTTTCTAATATGCTTATATTTACATCTGGGGTGATCCAGCAGTCCTTGCTAATGCAAAACCTACACTTGTGCTTAGCATCAAGTATTTCTTCTCACCAATTTCTTCATGAAATTATTGATATAATTTTTACCAGAGTTCAAACTTCCCTTGCTTTATGATCTTATAAGTTGCATCTACAGCATCTTTATCATTCATGCAGGATGATGACTTGTGGCCAGGCAGTATGTTCAAGTTCTGATAGAGTCTGTCCTCACCTCCCTGCCTGGGTTCCCCAAAGCTTGGGTGTGAACCGGTACGTGTGCAGCGCTGGCAGTCAGGGGACGAAGACCCTGGTGAGAAACACAGTGCCACCAACTTGACAGTACAGTGTCTTTATAGACACTTTTGGCTTTAACTGGATGGTAACTTGGATGGTTGGGGACAGAGAATTGTCCAGTTCCACTTAAGGCATAGTTRATTAAAATACTGGCATTTTTTTGGCTCATATTGCTGACTATGAGCAATACACACAGATTTCTCCCTGGCAAGCAAGTCCTTCCTCTTTTGACCGTCTTGTTGCTGTTATCATTATTACCATCATCATTAGGCTTCTGCTTTTGAAATGATGCCACGTGGATTAACAGGTCATTTATAACTAAATTATGCAAGCCATGTCTGTGTGACAGTGCATTCTGTCACTGAAAAATGCAATGGAGTCCAATTCTTTGAGGTTGACAGTATTTTACATGTCAGTGCAGAGTAAGCTAAACTATTCCTAATATTGTTACCATACTGTTATTGCTGGTGTAACTGCAACCATTATTAAGGGCCAGTACAAAGTGTAGTCATACACACGGCCTCTGAATTGAAGATCAGCACTGTCTCCAAAAAAACTTTGCTTGACATAAATTTAAATCAGATTTCCACAGGAGCTTCACCTGTGCATTTTTAAATGTCAAGAGACCTTAAAAATCTCAGTGCATGGAGCCTCACAGCATCCTAATCAGATAGCTTCTCCAAGATGGGCGGCAGAAAATACCTACATCTGCAAATGGCAATATTCCTGTTTTACAGAAGGACAAATCTGCATTCAAACAGTGACTGAGTCAAATATGGTGACACAGGAAAGCTGCAGCAGAGGTACTAACAGAACTCAGATCTCCTGCATTCAGTCCTGTATTTTATCTGTCCAAGTATTTCCTCATTTCTGTACAGCCAGCATGCTGGAAATTGCTGTGATTGTTACTGTCCTGTTTTGATCACGTAAAATACCATGACACTTGCTGGGAATAGCTCCATAATAGGTTTCTTTTAGTATTTTCTACCAAGTAGAGGAGAACAGACATCCTAGAGGAGACTATCTTTACTTTGGGCAAGGAGAGTGAAAGTACTTGGCCTTGATTRATTTGGTGCTTGCTGCTCATTTCCCAGTCCTGTTATTAGTGGGGCTCTTCGTCAATTCGTTGCAAATCTGTAGTCACACCGTAAGAACAACGGCAGTATCAGGGCAGGGCATTAACTGTAGATGGGATATACAGTTAGTACTACCCTCAGTAGGTAAAAGAGTATGTGGTGATAACTTATCGTAGAAGATGACTGAGCACTGGGAGTAACTTATGTACTGGTTTGATGCTGCAGTTGGTAATGAGAATATTCAGAACATACATGACATGCTTGAAACAAACATGTAATTAGGTGACCTTTCTCTCATTAATATATGCTTGCATGATGCACATCCATAAAACAAGCCACAGCATTTTAGGGGACATATCCTGATGGGAAAGGATATAGATAGTTATTTACTTTAAAATAAATAAATAAGGTCTCCTGCATATTACTGTGGCTTATTTAGCTCAGCACTTCAWCTGGTTGTTTGCCATGTCACGCTGATCTAGGACTGTTCTCTTATCAACTCTAAAGCTTTTGACATCCTGCATTCAAGATCACTTTGGATTAGTAGGGATTCTGGACCCTAAACTTTTGATTACTTGTGACACCTTTATTCATTTGGTCCACAAGCGTGTACCAATGGATCATTTTATTTAAATTAAAAGTTTCACTTCTTCTCCATCACCTTTAGATTTATTTTTCATCCCCCATCCCCATGCTAGAAATATACACATAAGCACACGTGTAGCCAATAGGACTTACAGACACACATCCACAGTAACACGATTCAATATCACTAACTGTAACAGGAGCAGAACAGTAATGCTCAGGTCCCTAAGTGGATGTGGCATTGTTTAAGCCTCAGGCATACAAATTAAAGCACCTACTAGCTGGTGTAATTTGCTTGGTCAAATATCAAGACAATTCTTCCACTAGCTCCATCCTAAGAAAAAAACCCAAACTTTAAAACCAGCCTCTGCTTTCTTATATTCCATGTATCCTGGAACAGATTTGAAGACTGCAGAATACTTGCTGGTATTGGAAATAAACTGGCACTGGAAAATAAACAAAGCGTAACACTAGCAAGTCACAGAGGCCATGACAAACTTCAGGCATGAGGACTTCTCCTTCACTGCTCAGAAAAGACCATCCTTGGAGACAAAAGGAAAAAAAATTGCCCAAGTAAACTTGGTCAAAAGGTACTGATGTAAAAAAAATACTGTAGGCCCTTTAAAAAGCAGCTTTCTTATTGCAGTACAATTAGATAACTAACACGGCAGTTGAAATTCAATGAGAATGGTACTTAACTTGCTTAACTTGGCTTTTCCTCAAGCATCTGCTATTCCCACTACCTAGGAATTACAGACTTTGTAATCACAAACCTAGTTTATCACAGCATCATTATTCACGTTTCCCCTTATTCAGTTAATTTTTTGAACTGCAAAACATGGGCCTATTGCCAGCCAGAACCGTCCACTGGTGTAATACAAGCATTTAGTTATGTTGGTTTATACATTTGCTACTTGGCTACATTGCTTATTCTCTCAGCTACACACAGAAGTGGTGACTCTGGCAAGTATCCCCTGGAAAAGGTGGATCAGTTAAAACGTAAGGATCCTGTCTTTGTTAGCTATTACCTCTAATCCCTGTCAATATTATTGGTATTTCACTTCCCAGACAAGAGCAATGCAATGTTGTGCAGCTGCGCTTCTCATTCCAACTGATATGTACACTCACGTACAGTCAATGAGATCCCTTTCTACATGGCAGGTCCCTTCAAGCATCTCTTTATAATGTCGGATAAACCTTCTGTTTTCCTTTATCAGGTAAAGGTTGGGAGGACACTCCAGCAAGACACCAGTGTTATGACTGGTTGTTTCTCAGAGAAGAAATGTAGTAAAATAAAGTTGGGCTGAATCCTAAGTTGCTTACTAAGTTTCTCCTCTGTGTTTTTCCAGTTAAGTTGTGACTGAACTCAACAGCAGTTTGCGTTGTAAACACCAAAGGCCAGACTTTTAAATGTGTTTGAAGAGCCAAAGTAGAATTCAGTTGGGCTACAGATGCACAAGGTGTAAAGTAATCTAGAAAAACTAAGGAAAAACTGAAAATTGCTGAAAGAACTCAGCAATTGTGCCGTTGTTGACATTGCCTTTTTTCATTGTTTTCCTCCTTTGTGCATACTAGGTTCTTCCGATAGCTTTGTTCTCAGACATGTTTCTTCCAATGTGACCACAGCTGAGCACCTGAGGTTCTTTGGAAAGCTTTCTTGTAGTTTTATTGCAATGTTTTCTTTATCAGAAGATGAGGATACTGTTTCAAGAGGCTGTTTTGTTGCATTTAAAATTTTAAAGTTTATTCTAGTCCATATAATAAACATCACTATGATGCTAGAGGTGATAGCACAGTCTGCTAAACAGAATTGGTAACTTCTAGAAAAATTCCTGCGTCATGGCAAGGGCTGAAACTATATATCCTGCATGATCTTCAGCTTCAGAATTGTCATTATGCCCTACCCTCCACATGTCATTTTGTTGTGCTRGTATAAGTACTGGGTCTTTTGCTAGGAAGAGCTGTCAGCCTAGTGGACAAGACAGAAACATGGGCAGAGAGAGGTGAAGGAATTTGCTTGGGCTCACCCAGCAGATCAGGAGCAGAGGTAGGAGTTGCACTCCTGGTCTCTGGCCACATCTGCAGGGCAAGCTCAGCATCCCATCCCATCCCATCCCATCCCATCCCATCCCATCCCATCCCATCCCATCCACCAGCATACAGGGCTGGAAGAAGGAGAAGAAGGTTTCACGAGGGACCTGAGTGACATGAGATCAGATGTTTAGAAGTGGAAACTGTTTCCAAGTTTCTAGCTCTCAACATCCAAGGCCCCGTATCTCCTCATGCGGCTCCTCAGCATCCTGAGAGAAGGTCTGTTTTCCAGCTCTGCCAGTTTTCCTCAATACTGAAGCGATGTCTCCTCTCAGCTGCTCTAATCTTTGGCCTCTCCCACACAGAAGTTAACAAAGTGCCCTGCTGTAGGACACTTRGAAGTGTCCACTGGGAAACTATGATGAACTGAACAAATTCATTTTAAATATGCTAAACCAGATCAACAAGAATTCAGACCAGCTTTCACCTCCAGACTCCTCATAGACTATCATATACACCAAAATAAAGTAGACAAYGTGTGTAGCATCCTAAACTCACTTCATTGTGAGCTGGCTACATAATTAACTGGGAAAAAAGGCATATTGCTTTTGTCTACTTACAATAAGAATTTGACAGGCTGATTGCAGAACATTTCTCTCTTTGACAGTATTTCTCAGTTTCTCTCTCCCTCATTATTTTACTTGATACAGTGGAGCAGTTTGGCATATTGTTTATATGAGCAACATTATACAAAGGGGAACAGTGTTCTCTTGTTTCTGTAATTTTTGTCAGTAATTTTTGAAAGCAAGAGGAGTTATTTAAGTGCCTAAACGTGAGTATGTCATAGAGCCTGGCTTCAGGTTCCTGATCTTAAAATCTTAAACTGATTTTTCAAAATTAATTTCAGAGACACCAGTCACACACAGTTGTAAGCCAAGCAGAGCAGATTTTCACTGAAAGAATAGYCTTTAGTTTGTGAAGAGGATATCTGGAAGCTCTGAGTCACAGAGGGAGCATCACCCTGCAATTCAATATTATGTTCCAAGTTTAGAAAAAACACTGGAAACAGTTGTGTTGTAAAGTTGCTTTTTGTGAAAGTAGGGAAATTATATTCAAAATACTAATAAATTTCTAATATATGTACAGAGAAAAAAAAAACAATTAATGGAATACAATTAAGAAAGTATTACATTTCATGGAAGCAGAACATGATAAAATACATTTTCCCCACTTCAGCAACAAGCCATATTTTCCCCCTAATTTCAACATATGATTTTTCCTCTGTTGTGTTATTGTTACTATTCCTCTCCTATATAAACATAGGAATCATAATCCAGAGCTCCCTATACTGTACAAAAATAGAGCATAATGATGGCCCAAGATACATGTAATTTTGAAGCCATGTCATCAAGGCCAGGAAAGACTGAAATACATCTTTAAAATTTCACTGCACCACTTTGAAGTGTTAAGTGAACTGCTGCTATTTATTGACCTGTCCATTAGTTTCATCAGTTTTTTACATACTAAAAGGTAAATTGTGATCTAAAGGAACAGAGACTGCTTTCTTTTTCTCTTYTTTATATAGAGATTAGCACAACGTACCCCCTACAGTCCCTTCCAGACTGGATGTTTGGAAGTTTTGTATATAAAAATACACTTTTAATATTAAAACACATAATATATTGATAGTAACTGTTTTACTTTATGTTTTTCCTGTTTTTTAACCTTGACTGATGGTTTATAAACATGGTTTACAAAACATTATGGATAGAAGATGCATTGGATAAATTAATCAATATTTAATTTATTGCTATTCTTTTGGGCTTATCTTCATTAAAGTAATACCTCTTTTTATGTGTGGTCAGGGAACTCTTTGCATGAAAGCCTATTTGATAAGTCGAGCTTTCCCAAACAAACCCCACCTGAATTCACCTTTTGTCCCGAAACCAGAGTTTGCTCCTTGGCACGAAATCCAAGACTGAAATGCTGATAAAGATTCCCAGTGAAATCTTCCAAACATTCTTCATAATATCATGTGTGATACAGTGACAAGCTATATGTTTCCCTGGCACTGAGATTGAAAATGGAAATGTTAAGTATAAATCTTTGTGGAAGTTTCAGTAATTTTTAATAATTTGTTCTTTTGTGGCATTCATATGTGAATGATATATTTGTCCTAGAGCAATGCGAATTCATTTCCCCACATCTATAATATCTGCAGTAAGCTAAATTAAAAATACATTTGTACTTGTACAGTTAAATGATCATATTTAATGAAATGTCGGAGATGAATCTTAGCAAATAGTCAGGAAATTATTTCAGAAAGAGCAGCATTTCATTACTGGCAGTCAGGGAAAAGCAAAGAGATTAAACAAACGGTTTACTACTCCAAGATATGAGAGGAGGCAGGGGCAGTTCTGTGCGGGGGGTAGCTGTGAATATCAGACGTCAGTGGGGATTTTTACCTACGAGCGAGGAAGCATTTGTACTGCATGAGGCTGGCATGGCTAATGCTTGATGATGAGAAACAGCTGTTGATACCTGGGCCTGAAGAGGCTGCGGGTGTTGCACGGGTGCTGCGTTTGGCTGCTGGGAAGCACGAAGGCTGCGTGCCGCTGGGCGCTTCCCGCTGGCTGCTGCCGTGGGAGCCCATCGGCTGTCCGCCTGGTCCCCGAGAAGCTCCGGAGCTGCACCTACAGGCTGGGTGGGCAGGATAGATATGAGAGCAACGGCATTAAAGCAGGTCTGATAAGGTCAAGGGGAATGGGGAGTGGGAGAGGGACTGCTCAGGGGCAAAAGAAGACCTGGCAAATTGTTTTTGCTGTAAACATTACAGCAATAAAAAATARTTGAAAGGTAAAGTGTGGGACCTGATATTTAAAGCCATCTAGCTACTTTATTTCCATGAGAATTAGGACTCTGTTGAACCCTCCCCTGGGGAGCTGTTGCCATCTTTCACCAATCATGTAACTTTAAAGAAATCTGTCCTCCAGCCCCTCAGGGAAGCCTCTCTGACTGGGAGCACAGTTGCCCTTGGCTCCCTGTTTAATCGATGGGGAGACACTCATAGAAGAGACTCACATCTCAGGTATGCTGACCTGGCCTCTGCAGGGCTTCATTTCAATCTGTTGTCTGTGTACGGAGCAGACAGCAGTGAGGCACCTGGCTTAGCTGTGCTTTAGCTGGTTGTGCTGTGAATCCAGCCCTCCGTGCCCCTACCTGTGTTTGTAAACTGGGAACACTTCCTGTGCTTCTCTCCCACCCTCCATCTATTTTGATTATTTAAATTACAAGATCTTCAGGCTACAGACCACCACAGACCAAATCAGGTCTGCATGGAGGATCTGGCCTAACAAATCTCTCTGTGCTACTGTGAAACGACTGCTACTACTGCATGAAACAAAATAAATCAACATCTGTCAATAGGATCAACATTTTAACTAATTAATTTTCTCAAGTTCTGTAAGAAATCCTGTGGGAAGACTGAACTAATCTGAATATCAGAATTAAATTCTAAACTAAAGATACAAATGTAATGAGAGATTATAGAAATGACAGAAAATATGCTGATTTTCTGGATTCTGCAGACCATAAAGATGAAAGAAGATGTAGGTATGGAAACTCTTTCTTGGCAAAAATTCTACATCACAAGAAAAATTTTCAGGGACATGAAATAAATGAAATATCTGAACTGCAGCATTTAATTATTAACAAAGAGCAATATATGCACGTACACATATATACACATATAGCAGACAGCGCAAAGGTGACAAGGCTGTGAAGAAACAAGCCATTTCAAGTCTCTGCCATCCAAGCATGCATGCATATAGGCTGCCATTTCCTCCTTTCTGATTTCTATCCTGTCTCAGGCCCTTCAACCACAATGTCTTTATGAAAGAGAGCTGAGCTTCTTGCACCCCATTCTGCCTTTGTTTTTCTTTTGCTTGCTTTTATAGCAATAGCAAATTAAAACAGAAGAAAATATAAGTTACAGTTTCGTTTGTACATCTGCACCCATATTATGTTTAAAATAAACATCTGAATGCAGCAATCTGCGTAGAGGAATTTACTTGAGATTCTGATTTGCAAAGTGGAAAGAAAATCCTGCTGGATTAGTTAAGCAATTAATCAGGTGTGCAAAGCCATCTGAATTCTCTGAACGACACATTGTAGAAGAACTCAGATCATGCATACAAAATTGAATCATGGAAAAATGGTTGAGGCACATCAGGTTTGAATGAGGAGAGTGTCAATCACTTCTGTTTGTCAAGGTCCTTTGTTATGTGAGTCACCAACCTTAAGGAGAGACAGAGGATCTGTGTAGGGATCAGCATAATTCTCATGCCTGCTCTGATTACCTTCAGGGATATACATACAGACTTGCCACATATTTCTGAAAAGGTTCTTATATTTGGAATCATCTCTCTTTTCTCATTTGGATTTCTTTTTGGTGTTTTTATTGTTGCTGCTTTTCAGGGAACCGTTTTAGGCAGGCAAATGCTATCTTTAGTGGCCAGTCTTGTGAAGTGCCCACAATGCCACTGGGAAGGCCGAGGAAAGTGGGAGAGAAGGACTGGAAATAGCTTCAAAACACAGCTGCAAAATTTGGTCCACCATAACTTGTCACCATTCTTTGTTACAGAGCCTGAGGTCTGAGAGGTTTTTGTGGCGGGAGACAAGAGAGGGCTTTCTACACAGGAAAGCTGTTAATACTCTTCTGCTCCTTAAGATTTGGGGCTGGGAACTTACAGAGTAGATTCTTCAACAAGATTTTTTCTCCTAATTGCTGCAAAATAGGAACCTACTAATCACTGCAACACAGAATGATACTACTAAAACAGATACTATCAAACTGTCACCTTTCAATTCCATTGAATTCTGTTTGGATAAAGATGTGCTTCAAATCTATTCTACACTTGCAATTTAAACAGGGCAGAATATGCCACAGACAATTTTACACAGCAACACAACTTGGATTTTTTTGGTACCACGTTATAAAAGGAGATTATGCAAAATAAAACCAAAGTACAAAATACATGCCTAAATTAATAGGAATCCTGAATCCATTAAAAGGGTCTAAATATCCCATGTGAAAACAAAAATAACCATTCAAGAAAAATGCATTTTCTTAAGTAGCAAATTTGCCTGGTTACTTCTGGTTTTAATAATGCTCAGTGAAACAGCTGAGGTGTGCAATGAAATTTTAAGTTTCAAGTTCTGATTCAGCAAATCACKTAATCATCTGCATACATTTAATCAGCTATTCTTAAATGTGTTGCTGAACTGACCCCTTAATGCTGCTTACATTTGTCTCTTTCCCATCCTACTGTCCAATCTCTATTAATCATCTACTTTATCGTGTATTCACTTTCCCTTAGCTTTTGTTTCTTTAGACTTCTTAATCACARAAACATAGAGACACCTGAAGTACCAGGAGCAGCACAGCATTCTACATCCTAAGCAGCAGTTGCTGTGAAAATCTATGACAGAAACAAACCTTTCTCAAAGTGTGTTTTACAAGGAGCACTGCAAAAAGCAATGAAGAATAGCTACTTAGGACAGGCAAGTTCAAATTGGAAGACAGCAGCAACAGCAGCAGCCAGAGCTGTGCTTCCCTAGCAGAAAAATGAGCTTGTGCACTGGATAAACCACAACAACATCTTAAGATTTCATCCCAGCTGCACTAGAACAGCGGGAATCAAAATACTTGTTAATGTTGTAATATGTTTGCTTTCAATCAGACAACAGAAGAATTCATTCCATTTGCTCAGTATTTTGCCCTCCTGAACTCCATCCCCACAATAGCTTTGCAAGCACATCTGAGCAATTCCACAGTGGGTTTTACATCCATGGTAAGTCATATCTGCTGTGCCTATATGCAGGACTTGTGTTTTACAGAGACTGCAATGAATGATTCTTCCCCAAATTTGATTCTGTAAAAAGCTACTTGACTGCTCCAAGTAATCTTTTTTRTTCTTCATCTTAGTTTACTTTTAAGGGGTTTTCGTTTCATCTTTTTCTGCTGTCCTAATGTACACAAATCACTTTTAGAGATAGTGTCATGCGTATGAAGAGAGCAATTTATCAATACAGACACCTCTTTGATGAAGGATGGTTTGTCTTTACAAGGCTGGACAGCCCCAACTGAATTTCAATTTGCTATGGCATGCAAGGGATTTAGGGGATTAAGGTTGGTGAGAGGCTTTAAGCATCAACCAGCTTATTATTGCTGAAGGAATATATGATTTGAAAACCTTGCTTGTCTTGATTTTTTTTAGTATGTGGGGGTGAGGTGGAGAGGGATGAGTGAGAAAAGCAATAACCTACTTGATGATTTAACAGTGATTACTTTTCTTCTGATTTTCAGTCACACACTGCCTATTTTTTAATGGAACAAGTAGAGCTTGTAGGGCCAGATCCAGTTGACAGCAACTAAATATCTGGTTAATTGTATTTTACTACTAATAACAGATATAAAAACTTGTAATAAAAATAAAGCTGTAGGGGAGGGAGAGAATGGAGAAGGCAAGAAATACAAGTCATAAGTATTTATGTAAATGAAGAGGTGGTGAACCGCTACAGATAAATATTGTTCTGAACATAGTGTATTATCTGCTCCTTAATACAAGCAAATTGCTGAGGAATAATGTTTCCTGATGAAAAAATATATTAAGTATCTCATTCACCTGTTGGAATGGCAGAGTAGGAGGAAACCCGAAGGAATCTAGTGGCTTAAAGCTGTGTTAGTTACTTTGTGCACCATGATATTAATTAATTACTGATAAATACAAAAATACTGTGAATCAAACACCATGAAGTCTAACATTAAAGCAAGCACTACTATTTTTTGTTGAATTCTGATTCTTTTAAGTAACTAAACCACTACAAGACTCGCTTATGTGTTATGCTAACAAATGGCCATTGTGCTTGGTGTTACATCGCCGTGAAGCTGAGTGCAGGGGAGAATTACAGCCATGAGTTCCTTCCCAGGGCAAAATTCCCAGTTCCACCAAGTTTTCACTTCTGAGGATCTGATCTAGCTCCCACCAAAAATATTATCTCTTYTCTTCAGAAGGATTTTGGGTATATCCATACTCGGATGGAGGGCAAAAGAAATTTGTGTGAAGTAGCTTTTCTGTTCCCCTTCCCTTCTTCTCTCAGATCCTGTGCTTTCAGAGCTAGAGACTAAAGTCCTGCCTGCATCCTCGGAGCAGAAGAGCACAGCATACAGGAGATGGCTTTTATCTATCTATCTATTGCAATCAATTCAATTTCTTGGGAGGGTTTCCTGGTGAGCAGCTATCAGGTCATTCTCACACTCTCCTTGATGTGCTCTAATGAGCATTTAAGTGTTTCACAAGAAGTGGAAGCATTTGAGCAGGAGATAAAGCCTCCTCTGAATACTCAGAGGAATATTCAGAGCCCTTCCCAGGAGAGCCGAGATTTGAACTGGACTCTTTTCCAATCCAGGCACTCTATGGTGCACAAGAGAAGGAGAAAAAAATTGTCCCAGTTCTTTGAATCTACAACATCCTTCTCAAGGAAAATTGATACATGTTGCTAGAATAAAATCTTCAAGTTGAAATAAGATGCTTCCCTTCCCCTTCCAACATTTTAAGCCATATTAAAAATACGCATATTTCCCTTTTTTTTTTATCATTGATTAAATCACTGTCTATCCATACAATGCTGAATATAGGCTTCTCCATGTCCCCTTGTTGCCATAATGCTCCTTCCCTCTACAGCATGGACCATAACAAAGGAGGATAAAACAGACTTCATGGCTGTGCTGTATTATTTCTTTGCTAGGGTTGTTAAAAAGGAGTGCCAATTAACTATCGTTAATCTGGTATCTTCTGAGCTGTGCATAGTTGCTGTCTCTGTGCTTTGCCAAGGATTTTGAGTCTGATTTTGCTTGCTGTAGACCCTCAGGTTTTTGTCGTGTGTTTTTTTTTTGTTTTTATACATCYTCTTCAAGGCTTGGTATAGCTTGGGTATGGAACTGGACACCTCCTAGAAATCCCAGCACATTACTTACTTACATGCACTGCATTACGAGAGAAAGATGGTCTGAAATGAGGATGCAGGTCTGTGACGAGAGGTTAGACAACTCATGGCAGCTTGGGCCATACAAGATAGGTTCTTCTGGATACAGACAGAAAAAAAGTCTTTATGACAACAGAGAAATTTCAGAGGCATCCAAGACCCAGGTTTTCTTCCATCATGAATGAAATGCTCTTCTGCTCCCCTGTGCTATAGTGTCCAGTCCTTCCAGACAGCCACGCTACTTACTCCAGAGGGAGGGWGGGCCCAGGTGTCAGACTTCTGTCCTCCAGCAGTTGGCCCATGTGCATGCACCAAGTCTGGTGTTCTCTGGAGCTGCACAGGGAAGGTATTACCCTGCTCCTACACAGCCCCAAGAAAGAAAGATGGCAGAGGAAGCTCAGTCATGACCTGGGCAGGGTGTGGGGTGGAGGCACCCAGTGAGGCTGGTCACGGCCATTATGGCCTGTTAGTGCCCACAGGACCCTGGCACCAATAACCCTTCCTGCACAATGACCTGTTCCAGGACTTATGTGAGCAAGCAAGGATCTGTAAACACTTAACTCCTCTTGCTTCTCATCTCAGAAAAAGGTTTGAAGCCTTTCTCTCTACTCAGGTTCAGAAATGACCTACTAGGGTTTTTGAAATAGTGATGATCTGAGGATGTAAGTTAATTTGATGAGATAATTCAGAGCCTGAAAGCTTGTACTCTTTTCAACTTTATCAATTGGCATAATACAAAATACGACCTCTCCCCACAATGCTTGTTTCCCCTGGAGTGGAAAGGCATTGTGTATTGCACTGTTAATCCTCTGTTAAGCCATCCACAAGTTCCGGTCGTATTCACTGGACTGGTTTATTGCAATACATACATTGACTGTAGCCTCCACATGGTGGTATCCTTTAATATGCCACACTTTTACAGGGGTGATGATGCATATTATGCTGTTTCGTTCCCTTATCTTGACTCTCACGTACACCTGCGTGGGTAGTTCAGCACAGATATATTTTTCTAAAGGTGTCACTTGGTAAATCATCATCACAACATCCCATGATCAATACAACAGCTTGGGGAAAATACATACACTTACATATCTAGCAGCGTAAATGAAATCTCCACCTTCTATTTCGGGCCAGGCAACAGGAGACAAATGGGAAAAAAAAAAGACAACCAAGAAAAATCAGATTTCCTATAATTATATAAATTACAGCAAGAATGACTGTAATCACCTAAAATGCCTCTGGGGAGTTGGCTTAGCAGAAGACAATTTCTCAGATCCACACTCCAGGGTTTAAACCTAGGGCTGATATTCAGAATTAGACTACCAAGCTAAAATAATTAACCCTTGGGAAGCTAAAATACGTAACTCAGAGGTGTACTATCTGGCTAAAAGGGAGGAATATGTGATTGATGTTATTTTAAAATTCCTGTGGATCCTAATATTTGACCAGGTCAGTCAGATTTCACACTTCAGTCCAAACTGTGAGTATATTTAAATGAAAAAAACCTTCCCAGTTTTCCTCCTCTTGACATCCAATAAAAAAGCAACAGTCACTCAAATATCCCTTAAAACCAACAACAGCCTTCCTTCAGTAATGTATGTCTATTGCTAAATATATGATGAAAATACAGATGCAGATAAAAAAAGATACAGAACTAAAGTTGATTTGTAAGAAAGCAAGCTAAACTATTGTAAAGGAAATTGAAAAATTGGCTAGAAAAATAAGCAGGGTAGGAGGTTAGGATATGAAAGTAGATATAAAGACAGAGAAATAAATAGGAATGCCTTCTTTTGCTTTATTTTCTTTAGAAGAGTGAGATGTAAAAGCCTCTTATCTGGCATATGGAGAATGTCCGTAATGTAAGAATTAAAAGACTCCAAGAAGATCCGCTCCACGCTTTTTAGTTTTGTGGTGGGGGCATGGATGGRGCAGTAGAGGAGGGCAGAGAGAGCAGGTCAGAGGTGACTGTTCCTCTGCGTGGCTGTTTCCCTGGGTGTGGACAGTGTTTCTCAATATCTCAGCTTGGATTTCATACCAGCAAGTGTCAAGGGTTTGACCCTAAGCAGAACTGTGAAAGCATAAAGTTGTATTAATGCTATCTGAATCTCCTGCTTCTCTGTGCTGCAAGTTCTGTGCTTTGCCTGGAGTCTCATCCTGTGATCTGAATCCAAAATACCGCAACAAATATCTAAAACGTGAAGCTACTGAATCTGCTACTATTTGTGAATCGTAGATGAGATGTTACTGTCTAACAATGAAAACATCAATAATTCTCTTAATCATGGTGAAATGTTTTTTCCATGTAGATATTGCTTTGAGAATATAAGTTTGTATGAACAACATCAATCAGGGAGCTCGCACAAATGAATAACTTATAGCCCCACTGGCAGCCAGTATTGAAGATTAATGCTGATAAACACTACATTCAACATAAGATGTGATTTCTGAAAATAAATCAATTTATTGGATTCCCAGACATATGTATTTTGTAGTCAACCATTGATTACTGACTCAGCTGATTCTACTGTTCATTCATCACATGTGCTTATATAAAAGCTGAACTATTCTCTTTCAGGACTTCATCTAATATATAGCACAATTACTTGTGAAGCAGTGCTGTTCCAGTTAAAAGAAATTACATTTGATAGCTGCACACTGAAGTGGTTCCATTTACGCAGCACAAACATGACAGACATACAGATATATTTTGTGGAGATAAGTATCGTGAATCAAAGAGGCACTGTTGCACCTTGAACTGTACTGAATGTTTTGTGCTGCATACCAAGGATGACTCTTAAGTGTTTGAAGAGAGTGTTGGTGTTTATGGCATTAATTTCTTATTTATCAAACAATGACAACGTATCTCATGCTTGCTGCAAACAAGAAGGGAAAGCGCCTGTCTTCAAACCCTTACCTTTTAATTACAGCATATTTCCATTCTATCTACTCTTACAATATGCCTCAATAATCCGGAGGAGTTGGCAAAAACAACAGGTCTGTAAGCAAATTAATGCAAAAGAAAGGATGGTAAATGGGTGAAGTATTTTGATGAGATCAATTTGTAGGAATGGCAGGATAACAACTCCCTAAACTGTTGTCGAGTCTTTCTTCATTTTGCCTAAAAAGACACGCTTTCGTATTCAAGTCCTGATTTTGCAAAAGTCCTTGAACAGATGAGGGGCTCTATGAACTTGAATTAGATGAGTTTCACACTTCATGTTGGGCACACACTTAAGACACAGCTGAACTAAGCATCAGTCCTGTTAAGTAAAAAAAGTGGCYTAGGTACATACTTTTGTATTACATTAATCTTACCATTACTAATAGGCACTGGAGTCAATAATAAAATGCCTGGCGACACCTTTATTGTACAAAGCACATTCTTGTACAAAGCACCATTTTATTATCAGCTATACCTAGAGTCACAGAAAACACTTCTATGATCAGGGTGGAAGGTTGGTTGGTTATGCCATGTATTGCCACCCATGTATTCCTGGGTGGAAGGTTGGTTGGTTATGCCATATTTTTGATAAGCCTGGTGAGAACATGATGACAGGGATAAAAAGAATGCAAGCAATGAAAGCTGAAAGCAGTGCTTTTTCAGGAGTTGGTACAGCTGAATAGGAGAGTTAGATGAAACTTCAGTAATTACAGTTTTACAGTCGTAACAGAGATGAAGGAAATTTTCTTATTTCTTACCTGGTAGCTTGTTTATTATTGGGAAAATATTTTTTGGTTTTGATTCATTTGTCAGATCCTGGAGATTCCTTGATTCTGAAATTATCCTGGGTCTTCATTAGGAGAAGTATTAACCAAAATGCTTTGGAAGCAGCAGGTAATCTAGCTGTGTGTACAAAGACTCATTTTCTTGTGCTTTCTCTAACCGTCTTCTCTAATCTGCTTCTCACTCCAAGTTCTCAGCAGATAAATGTAATTAGCTTGATGTCCATCACTGGAGGTTCCTCAACAGATGTCATCCTTGTCCATGGAGTCAGCTGTGTTACCATCTTTACTGGTGGATGCAGAATTCCATGTGTCCGCTTTGTGTCTGTTTTCAGATTCACTAACATTTGCTGATGATTGTATACACTTAACTTCATTGTGCATATACTTTTAATTGTGCAAAGGCTCCTTCTCTCAGCTGACCCCTTGCTGTGTTCATAGGAAGTAAGATACAGCTGTCATGAAATACTGGTTAGCAAAACCTGCTACTCTGCAGGGACAGATGTGCATCATGCAATGCAAATTCAATATAAGCATTATTATTGTTATTGTTATTGTTATTGTTATTGTTATTGTTATTCACACCAAGTATGTCATAGCTGTTTATGAAGAAGCCAGTATGATCAGCATGTTAGGGTCTACAGAGCAACTTCATTCCCACTGGCACTGCAAGAAGGAACAAGACCCTGAAAAAGAGCTTTCAGTTCTGCTTTGGAACTAACTAAATGCAATGGGCTTTATAAAATTGTATAACTAAAAGAAAGATAATCCTTGAGTGCAATGCAAAGGAAGTCAAAGCCCAACACTCAAAGAGTTTTGTTTTAACAAGGGATCAATTAAGAGCCTTTGATCACCAGATCTGAATGTTCATGAAAGAGAATGTAAAATAAGTAGATTGAAGAACACTGCCGTAAATGGTTTTGTGATTTAGATAAACTTGTTTAACTCATAAGTAAAAAATAAGCTCAATGGAAAATGATTACTAGTCAGTCTAGAGGCATCATGATGAGAAAACATGCTGTTCTGAGAAGACCTAGAAAATAAATATGTGCAATCTTTAGTAAGGAAATAGAAGGAAAGATTCTGCTTATGTTAACAGCTGCAAAACTGTTCTTCAGGAAGCAGGATGAAGCACAAATTGTCATAGAATCATAGAATAGTTTGGGTTGGAAGGGACCTTTAAAGCTCGTCTAGTCCAACCCCCCTGCCGTGGGCAGGGACAATCTTCAACTAGATCAGGTTGCTCAGAGTCCCATCCAACCTGACCGTGAATGTTTCCAGGGATGGAGCATCTACCACCTCTCTGGGCAACCTGTGCCAGTGTTTCACCACCCTCACTGTAAAAAATTTCTTCCTTATATCTAGTCTAAATCTACCCTCTTTTAGTTTAAAACCATTACCCTTTGTCCTGTCACAACAGGCTCTGCTAAAAAGTTTGTCCCCATCTTTCCTATAAGCCCTCTTTAAGTACTGAAAGGCTGCCATAAGGTCTCCCCGAAGCCTTCTCTTCTCCAAGCTGAACAACTCCAACTCTCAGCCTTTCTTCATAGGAGAGGCGTTCCATCCCCCTGATCATTTTCATGGCCCTCCTCTGGACCCAATCCGACAGGTCCATGTCTTTCCTGTGCTGAGGGCTCCAGAGCTGGACGCAGTACTCCAGGTGGRGTCTCACCAGAGCAGAGTAGAGGGGCAGAATCACCTCCCTTGACCTGCTGGCCACGCTTCTTTTGATGCAGCCCAGGATACGGTTGGCCTTCTGGGCTGCGAGTGCACATTGCTGGCTCATGTCCAGCTTCTCATCCACCAGTACCCCCAAGTCCTTCTCGGCAGGGCTGCTCTCAATGCCTTCATCACCCAGCCTGTATTGATACTGGGGGTCGCCCCAACCCAGGTGCAGGACCGTGCACTTGGCCTTGTTGAACCTCATGAGGTTCACATGGGCCCACTTCTCAAGCTTGTCCAGGTCCCTCTGGATGGCATCCCGTCCCTCAGGCATGTCGACTGCACCACTCAGCTTGGTGTTGTCTGCAAACTTGCTGAGGGTGCACTCGATCCCACTGTCCATGTCATTGATGAAGATATTTAACAGTACTGGTCCCAGTACGGACCCCTGTGGGACACCACTCGTCAGCAATCTCCATCTGACATTGAGCTGTTGACCACTACCCTCTGGATGTGACCATCCAACCAATTCCTCACCCACCGGACAGTTCATCTGTCAAATCCATACCTCTCCAGTTTAGAGAGAAGGATGTTGTGGGGGACTGTGTCAAAGGCCTTGCAGAGGTCCATATAGATGACATCTGTAGCCCTTCCCACGTCCACTGATATACTCACTCCATCACAGAAGGCCACTAGGTTGGTCAGGCAGGATTTGCCCTTGGTGAAGCCATGCTGGCTGTATTGAATCACCTCCCTGTCCTCCATGTGCCTTAGCATAGCTTCCAGGAGGATCTGTTCCATGATCTTGCCAGGCACAGAGGTGAGACTGACTGGCCTGTAGTTCCCTGGGTCTTCCTTTTTTTCCCTTTTTAAAAATGGGGCTTATGTTTCCCCTTTTCCAGTCAGTGGGAACTTCACCAGACTGCCACGACTTCTCAAATACAATGGATAGTGGCTTAGCAACTTCATCTGCCAGTTCCTTCAGGACCCGTGGATGGATCTCATCAGGTCCCATGGACTTGTGCACCTTCAGGTTCCTTAGATGGTCTCGAACCTGATGATCTTCTCCTACAGTGGGAGGCTCTTCATTCTCCCAGTCCCTGCCTTTGCCTTCTGCAGCTCAGGCGGTGAGGCTTGAGCACTTGCCGGTGAAGACCGAGGCAAAAAAGTCATTGAATACCTCAGCCTTCTCCATATCCCGGGTAACCAGGTCTCCCGTTTTGTTCTGGAGAGGGCCCACATTTTCCCTAGTCTTCCTTTTATCCCTGATGCACCTATAGAAGCTTTGCTTGTTGCCCTTGATGTCCCTGGCCAGATTTAATTCTATCAGGGCTTTAGCTTTCCTAACCTGATCCCTGGCTGCTCGGACAATTTCTCTGTATTCCTCCCAGGATACCTGTCCTTGCTTCCACCCTCTGTAGGCTTCCTTTTTGTGTTTGAGTTTGKCCAGGAGCTCCTTGTTCATCCATGCAGGCCTCCTGGCRTTTTTGCCTGACTTCCTCTTTGTTGGGATGCATCGCTCCTGAGCTTGGAGGAGGTGATCCTTGAATATTAACCATATAGCTTTCTTGGGGCCTTCTTCCCTCCAAGGCTTTGTCCCATGGCACTCTACCAAGCAGATCCCTGAAGAGGCCAAAGTCTGCTCTCCTGAAATCCAGGGTAGTGAGCTTGCTGTGCGCCCTGCTTGGTGCCCTACGGATCTTGAACTCCACCATTTCATGGCCACTGCAGCCAAGGCTGCCCTTGAGCTTCACATTCCTCACCAGCCCSTCCTTGTTGGTGAGAACAAGGTTCAGCATAGCACCTCTCCTCATTGGCTCCTCTATCACTTGGAGAAGGAAGTTATCATTGATGCATTCCAGGAACCTCTTGGATTGCTTATGCCCTGCCGTGTTGTCCCTCCAACAGATATCGGGGTGGTTGAAGTCCCCCATGAGGACCAGGGCTTGTGGACATGAGGCTGCTCCTATCTGTCTATAGAGGGCCTCATCCGCTCGGTCTTCCTGGTCAGGTGGCCTGTAGCAGACCCCCACCATAATGTCACCTGTCCCTGCCTTCCCTTCAATCCTGACCCATAAGCTCTCAGTTGGCTCCTCATCCATCCCCAGGCGGAGATCCATGCACTCCAGCTGGTCATTGACATAGAGGGCGACACCCCCTCCTCGTCTCCCCTGCCTGTCCTTCCTAAAGAGCCTCTGTCCTTCCATTCTAACACTCCAATCATAGGAGCCATCCCACCACGTCTCCGTGATGCCAGTAAGATCGTAGCCCTGCAGGCGTGCGCACATCTCTAACTCCTCTTGTTTATTCCCCATGCTACGTGCAAGAGAAATAAGCAAGAGAGAAATAAATACATGGACATTGTGCAAAATAAATGGGATTTCATTCTGAAAAAATAGTTCTGGGAACAGTAGAAATAATGACACCCATTTCCACTATGGCTTTGTGTCTTGTGGTTGAATTCATATCTGCACTGCACACACAAACCAGCATATCTAGAACAACCTTTACCTGCTGATTTACTACTTCTTGTGGCAATTGGCTCCCCTTTACTAGTCTTTCTATAGTTAGGTAGTCAAACCGTCAGAAAGAAATGGAGAACAGGAAAATGATTTTGTTAAGAGTCTGCCAGAACACCCACAAGGACTGTAGGATCCTTGTCAGGATGGAGAGGAAGAAAGTCTGCACAAGCCATACTCCCTAAACATACAATCCGAGTCTATTGTGAGTCCAGTTATAATAACAGGATGGGTAGCACACTGGGGGCCAGCACTGCTTGCATTGACTTTTTGCTTTGCAAGGGAATGACCATCTAGTTAAATTACACTTGATTATGTATTACATATAAATGTGTAACAGTGGATGGCTCAAAGCCAGTAGGAACTACCAGTATTGCACTTGGTCCTGTATGGCCAGTGGTGCCCTAAGAACAACTGCCATTATTTTGGCAAAATCATGAGTAGTCAGCCAGTGCCCAATTCACTGCTTTCTTCCCAGGTACAGCTGGTAATTCCAATGCAGGGTGCAAGGAAAGGGGATTTAGATTCCTACAAAATGAGAATGGTGATATCTTCCATACAATTAACTGTAGTGTAATGTCTACATGTGAAACAAGTTATCATAAATTGAGCTGCAAATTTCCAATACTCAGCTGGTCTAAAATAGTGCATTGACTCCAGTGGTGTTGCTTTTCCGTTTACAACAGGAAAGAACCTGTACAATGGTCTTTGTTTAAAAAAGGAGATTCTTCTTTGTGTATATGGAAAAGTTATTGTATTCTGTTCTGTTCTGTTCTATTCTATTCTATTCTATTCTATTCCATCCTATCCTTGGTAATTGTTTCTGTAATATATAGTAAACCTTATTATTTCTTTGAAAGTCTTTGCTTTCATCGGTATTATGAAAAATTCATAATTGCTTCACTGAACTGCCATCATACTGTCATTGCAATAACACAACTGCCATTGATTACTGACATTATATACATAGTCTTACTCTCACTCTTCTGTACAATCCAGGTTTCTTTTCTGTTGACTTAAACTAAGCCAATCGCAGAACTGACATGGTCTTCAAAGACAGTCGATCAGTCTCCAACTATAACAACAATAACATCTTTAAATTAGACTGAAGTTTTGCTTTCAAAATGGCTTTTACAGTGAAGGCATCTTCCTCTCTGTATGGCACCGCTTGCATGTTTATGACAACCTGACTGTAATTGCAGCTGAGAAATAATTTAGGTTAAAAGCTATTAGTCCCAGACATACAACTGAATTCTAGTCTTCATTACAGAAAACATGGCAGACTGAAGAAAAGCAGACAAGGTCGGAGCTGTCCAAGGAGCAGTGAGAGGAAAAGGTGATTATCCTGGCAAAGGCCCACAGGTACATTGCCTTGTTGAGTCGTCTTTGACTGGGGAAAAGCTACATCTTTAAGGAATGCTGCTGTCCTTTTAGAAGTATTGTGTGGAGGCAAATGCCAGGGAGATTTATGTGGTTCATTCTCTGACCTATGATAATGCATCATTAGAGCCCTCTGTGTTTTCCACCTTTGTGAACAAAGACTCATAACGGGGATGATTATGAAAACAAGAGGAGAAGCCGCAGCAGTGGCAGCAGGGGAAGTGTGGCTCAGGCACACAGAACTTCACCCAGAAGTTGAACAGAGATATCTTTTTTGCATTGTACCTTCACTTCACTTTATTCTAAGGACTCCATCCCTCCCTGCTTATCTGTCCAAAGCTCAGACTCCTTGACAGAATTAGAACATAACACAAAGCCAAAACACCCCCCCACTCCCCAGTTATCCTCCTTGTTTAACCTGCCACTTTCTTGGTGAACATTATAATAAATTTACAGACATAAGAAACTTATAGGGAGAGCTGAGGTCACTCGTGATCCCTGGTGAGAGCTCTATTGGGTCCTCTGAAGTGAAATGATAACGGCGAAAACTATTTCATGGCCCCGCGTACCTTTGCTTTTATCCTGACCCCAGGCAATMTTTTTATTTAGCTCGCTGAAATGCAGGGCTGCTGCTCTAGCTGACTGACTGGGGAATAAGTTTATATCTATTTAACCAAACCAGACTAGCATCCCCTCTTCCTGGCCATGGATGGATATGGATTCAAGCAGTTGTAATGCTTTTTTGAGAACATTACCGAGACATTTTAATCACGGCTTACTGCACTGGTAGATTAGTACCCAAATGCAATGACCTTCTTTTTGCTGTGGACTTGAACATACCAGAAAACCAAACTGTACTATTCTTTGTCTTGATCCAATAAACTAGGATTAAATAAACAAGAGAGACAAGTGCGATGTACTTTGAAAATCTGAGTGCACCTGTTTTGTAGTGGAAAATTGGATGTTCTTTTTTTTCTCCCATAAAAATGCTCCTGTCTGTGTTTGCCTCTTAGGGGATGACACTATAACCAGAATTTACACRTGGCTTCCTACTTATTTTGCACATGGAGATTACTAAGAAACAAAAAACCAAAGAAAAATTGGTGTGTGTTAGGAGGTATTAGAATAAATTAGTCTGATTGCACTGAGGTCTGATTCCACAAATGTCATGAGAAAGTACGTTGTGGGGAGGCAGAAGCATGGAGGAAAGAGGTACTTGAAAGCCTTGTAACCACATTTAAGAGCAACCATTATTCTGAAGTGCTGGGACCAAATGCTCCATTCCTTTGCACTGTTGTTTTGGCACTTCCATTGAGGAAAAGTAAGCATCAGATTCCACATCAAGACACCTGTGATCTGTACCCACTTTGTATTAGTCTATGGCTATACAGAGAAAGGAAGGGGGGCCTGATCCTGAAATGAAATATCAAGTCCCTCAAGCCAAGAATGTTTCAGAATACTCAGCCCAGGGTTTTCTCAATTTTACTTCCTTGTGCATATAGAATGAGATATGTTTTACGCCATGGTGGAGGTTATGGCAGCATGTATCAACAGATATAAAAGTGAGCATGCCCCTAGGCAGCTCTGCCGTCTTCCATGTCTTGGAAATGGTCATAGCAGCATCTTCCACCTTCGTGGAGAGGTGCAAGTGGATCTGTTGTCCTTCCTGCAGGGAAAAGGTGGTGAGTTGGATATATTTTGTCACATTCCACCTGTAAGTAGCTGGTGTACCATCAGCAGTACCATATTACAAATCAAGAATCTCTGTCTTTTTTATCTAACATGTCAACATCCAGACAGGAGCAGCAATGCGGTGCTTACTTTCCATATTGAGTGGAGTCTATTTCCATATGTGCACGAAACCAGATAGCATCAGAGGCAGTGGCATGTTCCGCGCATGTTCACAATCAGATTTCAAATAGGGACCACTGTGATCCAAAAAGAAATAGCTTTGCATGGTAAGCAAACAAGGAAGCCTCTATCTCTTTGAGCTTTTAGAGTGTTTGCTAGGCTGATCTTACCTGTTGGTTACTCTTTGTATGCTTCTGATGGTATGGAAAATAAATAATTGAAAACAAACAAACAAGAAAAACAACCAAGCAACATAAAAAGGTGGCTGTTTGATTTCAGTGAGGCATAACAGATGTTTTGCTTAAGCACAGTTGTATAATACTTGCATAAAAAAGTAAGTGTTTTATTTCTCTTGTGTCCTGAAAGGCATGTAGTAAAAATAATTTTATTACTACCAGGTGTCTTCCTCAGGTGGTCAGGTAAAAAAGTGAAAATATTTTTATAATGGTTATAAACCATTTTACAATATCTTAATCACGCATGGTTAAAATTGAGATAGTACAGAAGTTTTTGATGCACAAGACCAATGCAAGGCAAAAAAGATTGCATTTCGTACAGTTTTGTTCTATGTATTAAATTCCATAAAAATAGCTCTGCAGGTAGAAAGCTGTAGTTGCTTCCAAAAGTATATATTTTTATATGGTTCCTTTTATGAAATGGCAACTGTAATTCCAGCACTTCACTCATTACATCCTTGACTCAGCTAAGTGGTTAACCGTCAGGCTAAGTTTAAGTCCCACTAAGATAACTTGCTTGTGTAAAGTTAGTCATAGTTAAATCTGTGGTTCAGTCGAGGTCTGCTCCAGTGAAATCTCTGATACTTCTGGCATGTGAGTGTCTACTTATGCTCTGCCTATGCAGTCAGGTGTTCCTATGGAGAAGGTGCCACTGGTCACTGAGGTTTTAGGCATCTTGTCATGCAGAACCCTGCTTTAATAATATTACATGCTGTGGCACTAAGTATACCAGGGCTGCGTGAAACTAGCGCTCCCATTGCTTTTTATCTTTCACTGATGGATCTGCCGTGCAGGTAGCAATGTTGGAAAATATCCTAGCAGGGATGCTAGCCAGGGACACAGAATTATTGGGAAAGCAGATGCTTTTCAATAAGCTGAAGAACATGCTGTCCTGTCTGGCCAGTCAAGGTTCAAGATCATTCAAGCCTTAGATGAACCTTCCTAAAGTGTTAAGTGATTTAGAGTCCATTCCCATTTCTATTGAGGACTTTGCAATTTCAAAAACTTTGATAGATGGTCATTTCTCTTCTCTCCCAAAATGTCTGCCTTCAGACAGTAAGCAGTTTCAGCAGAGGATGGCAAATAAATATGAAATACTGCATTTCACTAGAAATTACTTAGTAATCTCTGGTGTCCTTGAGCTTCATGGTTAATAAGAATGATAATAATAATTTAAAATTATTATTAATAATAATTATTTATAAAGAGGGATTATTAATAAAGAATATAAAAATGCTGTCTTAAATTGCATTTCAGCTGTATACCTAGCAGCCCTCTGCAGGTGCAACATTCTCTCTCATTTTGTAAATGTGAAAGCCAAAGTGAGATTGCAACCTTGCAATAACATTTACTGATGTATTTCTAAATAGAATTACATTACAGCAATGAAACCAAAGAAAGTCACTTATGACCAGATCTCTTATTGTAGGACATTGTACGGAAAAAAAGTAAGAGATTTGCTCAAAAACAGAAGTGGAAGAGATGTCTGTCCTGAGTTTTATACTCAGTAGGTGCACCCTCTTGTAGCAATGCCTTAATTCTCTATAAGTATTGCTGTGGTGCAAACAGCCAGGGATGTGTGGCTCACCTGCTGTTGCTCTTAGCAAAGCACTTGGATGACAGGGGCTTCTATGAAAAATCTATTTTTCATAAACACAGTTTGTACTTTCACTCCACTCCCTGTTTTTGATCACTGTTTCTTTAAATATGAAGGGGAACTAAGTGGGTTTTTTTGTTCATTTAATCTTCTTTTATTACTGCATTACTTCTTTATGCAGCACAGCAACAAGATGCCAGAAACAAAATAATACAGGAAAAAAACGCAAGCACCATAGCGTGCTAGTGATATAGGTGATACGTGGGAAGGAGAAATGAAGTTTTTCATTGGATAGCTTCAGTAGTATGCAACTGTTTCAGGAAGAAGTTTCATGAAATATGTGGGAAAAGTATGTGGAACATTACCTGGAGAAGTAAATTTGAAGGTCACTAAGTCAAAGGAAGTGAATATATTATTTCAGAGGAGAGATGGCGTAGATGGGCTCAAGGCAGAGGACAGCAGATTAATGAGAACAGTGATCATTGCGTGGGGAGGACAAAAGAGATATAGATGCAGGAGGGCTTGCATCACATGCTAATAATCAGTTGCTGTGTTTGTAGTTGTCAAACTAAAAATACTGCTACTTTATAGGGGTGGATGCTCAAGGTATCCTCTACTGATCAAGAATTATAATTCTCTAGGTAAGGCAGCTTTAACACGTACACTAGTCTCAAACCACTCACCATTCAAGCAACATCAAGCCCTAACCACACATCAATGCCAAACTGACCCTGCTCCCTCTCACTTCACCATCGACAGACCCCCAGCCTTCTCCCTTCAGGGCAATTCACTTGCACAAGGTTTGGTAAGGTCTCACTGGAAATATCAAGCAATGTAACAACAGTAAAAAAAGGGGATTAATTCTAGGAGATCTTACAGAGCCTCTCTCTAGGAGATCTTACAGATCGTGAATCTGTTCAGCACAAAGGAGTGAGGTCTGCTTTTCAGGTAACATAAGCCACCTTCCTCCATTCTGCTTCACATTTCTTCTTTGTATTGCTGTGAGAGCTCCCTAAAACTGAAGTACCCTCACTCAGAAATGACTGACTGACTCAGCGGCTGATGAGCAGCAGAACCAGAGGCAGATCCATTTCTCTGCCCTGATCAACACACACCACTGCTATCTGACTGTCCATTACAGTAGCAATACGAAAGTATTGCTTTTGTATTATAGACCATCAGCTCTGCAGGTTACGCTCAGGGATCCTGTATCCCTTTTAGTAACAACAGGAGGTGTGGTAGATAGTGTCAGGAGTAAATTACACTCACCCCTTAGAATTACACTTGTTGATCCTTAGATATTGCGTCAGGGTGAACCCTGGTGCTCTTCCAAACCCTGGTGCTGACGTGTCCACACTTCAGAGCTTTTCAATGTGAAAACAACTTGGAAAAAGAGGAAAGGATCTTTACCCAGTTAATTAAGTAACAATGAAGTGTAGCAAGTCTTTAAAAAAATTTGTGATTAGGTTGCAAGATATCCTCCCATCCTCTTAAGTCATAACGATCCACTTCTCATGCACAGAGGTCAAACGAGTTTCCTAACGTTGTACACTAGGATGATAGTGGATCCAGGAATCTGCATTCACTGCTCCAATGAAAGCAAAACTTCTTCCTTGTGCAGTGCTGGAAAGCCTTGCAAAAGAGGAATATATATTTAAACTTCTGTAAATGATGTGAAATCCACCTCATTGTTCACACACTTCTAGAATTAAAAAATCATATCTATGTAGTCAGAGTTCAGAAAATAACGTTCCAAGAATTCCTCGTGTAAATCTTGACATTAAACCAATCTTACCCTTGTCTTGCCACTTGAATCATTTATTTAAGCGGTGATAATAAAAGGTGTCAGCAATTCAGCTGTAAGCTCCTGAAGATTTCTGTGCGCATTGACCTTTAAGTGTTTGCATCTTGACAGGTGAGCCGTTCTTAACGTCTCCTATGAGATATGGTAGGGGCAAGGGGTCAGGCACGCTAATGATAAAATTACCATTTACCTTTTACCTCACCAGTCTCAGTGCCTGACATTATAAATGTAGGTAACCTTTCACCTGAAGGCTCTCTTTCTTCTGCACTGCTAGAGATTATGGAGAAATGAATGWACTTGCAGCTGCAGAAGAGGCATCAGTCATGAAAAAAAAAAAGGTGCTTTCAGCGACCCTTTCCCTTTAATTTTCATTTTTGTTATTTTAAACCAAAACCATATTTTTAGAAAAAGTATGAAGCGCTCTACCCTGTTTTATTTTAACAAAGAGATAKTTATCTGGCTGTTTCTATTCTAGCATGCTATTTCTACTCGAGACTATTCTGTTCTTTCTTATTAAGATGAAAGCACTATTTGTTAATTGATTAATGCAACTGATATCACAGCAGTCAGTAAGTTTTCTTTCAGGGATAAGTAGTCACATTAATGAGACCGTATTGATGATCATCATTATTTGCTATAGCCCAATAGAGTCAATTTGTTCACATTTGCATCCTGATCCAAGTACTCCTGAGCTTCAGCCATTTTCAGACTTGAGTCAAGGTCCCTCTTCCAAATGCAATACCATTTGATCAGTGGTAATGGGTACACAGTAAGAGCTTTGAAGGTATCAATACAAGTCTGAAGACTACCTAAGGATTGCTGATCTCCCACCCACTTATGATGTGCCTGACTGCCTAGAAGTAAACACACAATCTGATATACTATGAAGATTAAAGAGCAAGAGTGGGGAGTATTTACTTTTCCATGTAAAAACATTTAAGATTTCTAAAAGCTATGTGTATTGTGGATAGGACAACTATCATGTCTAGGAGAAATGTTAAAGACGGTGCTAGGTGCAGAGCCTGTATTTGGCTGATTCATGGGCAGGTGGTTCATATCCTGATTTGAAATATGTATTCTTCTTGCCAGAGTTAAAGCATATGAGGGTGGAAAACATATGAAGAGACAGACACAGAAAATGAGATTCAGTTCATTTCACTGATCAAGAGCCAAATGATCACAAGCTTTAGTAGAATTACCTCCCAAGAAGAACAGCCCCTTTCTGATAAATGCAGTCATGCAACTGCTAGGGCATAAATCTTGCAAATTGAAGACTATAGTTCAAATATAAATCTTTATATTCAGTTTAGTGAAATTTGGTATTGTGTGAACATTATTCATATCTATGAATCTTCAGGCACAAATCTTGTTGCATTTTATTCAGGTAATAAGGATATACATTTTGCAAAAGTTTCATTCAATGGATATCGACCTTAATGAAATTGTACTCTGGGAAGTCTATAAAAATTGTTTCATCTTCTTCATATTGGAAAACCTGAGTAGACCAATTTCTAGTTTTATCTGTTCATATACAGATAAAGAGTACACACACAGAGTTCAAGCATCTAATAAATGAAAGGCACAACTT
This sequence comes from Phoebastria nigripes, assembly GCA_035582835.1. Taxonomy (NCBI): domain Eukaryota; kingdom Metazoa; phylum Chordata; class Aves; order Procellariiformes; family Diomedeidae; genus Phoebastria; species Phoebastria nigripes. The sequence goes on along the minus strand of JAYKAV010001134.1, from coordinate 255,572 downwards.
CATTACCATATTAAGCTGGCAGAGTAAGGAAAAGGCTCGGTTTGTATCATATTGAAAGAACAGACAGGTTACAATGCTGAAAAAAAAAAAAAAAAACAGAAGAAATATTGTCCCTTCAAGAAAAGTGTATAGCTCTTCTCTCACATAAACCTGCACTGCTTCTACCATTAGGAACTTTGTGAAGTAGTGAAGCAGGACAGAAAGCACAGGAAAAGCCTTCCTCTGGGAAGCTTGTGCTCAAATCAAACTTGTTGAAAGGACACAGACAGGGATGTCATTCAGGCTGGATAACCTGGCAGAGTCATTTCCAGGCTTATCAGATCATGTTCCACTTGTCTGAATACTCTTGTTTTACTTCTGTGCATCAACACAAACTCAGCCCCCAGCACCAAAACCAGATTCTTTTCCACAGCACAAAGGGCTTAACTGTGCTTTTTGGCAGGTTTTCCTCCTACCCCTCTGCCCATCTTTGTGCTGGAATGGATTGCTGCTCCTACATTCAAATTCTGCATTTACTGTGATGTAACGATTTTCTAATTATGGCTTAGACCACAGAGGCACACTCAGTCTCACACAGATATGTAATATCTTTCAGAACAGTATGAGAGGTTGCAGAGACACCACAGGTGCAATGTAAGTTGCTGGCAACATTTATAAAGACATTTTACAGGTTATGACATATTCCCACCCACTGATCCATTTTTCTGGGACCGGGACTAATATTCCAGGCTTCTGCAAAGTTTTGAGCACACAGTATCAACTCTATTGAGGAGAAAAAAGAACCCTGCCAGTAAAATATTTCTTTCCCCTCCTCCAGACTGCAGTATGTTGAAGGGTTAGTACAGGCCAGGCTCATTCAGTTTGGCAATCAGTTTCTGATTCTGAGTTAGGAAACAGGAGTACTGTGACCACTTAAAGGGCAGATTCCTACATTGACTGAGCACACACATTTAGCCCTCACAAATCCTGCAGTGTTTCTCAGCATGGACTCAGCATGATCCTTGCAATATCATGCCAGTAAAATCCCTCAAATGCTGGATTACACTGTCTCATCCCCTTTGTGATCATTGAATATATATGATGCTACCTGGCTTGAAGGAATCTTTCTTTTGATTTCCCAAGGGATATCCACTGAAGGTTTGATCCTGCAATACACTAAATACGCTGAACATTTAAGGAAGCCAGAGGAATTTGAGAGCGTAAAGCTATCTCCTGGCTAAAGACATGAAGAGGAGATGTGTTGCACTGGCTGTCTTGTGCAATGTCATGGAAAATATTTCCAGGATGGGCTAGAAAAAAGTGGTACTTCAAAAAAAGAAGAAAAGAATTTAATAAGAAACATACTTCCTGGAGTCCTGGAGGGAACTCTTACCAGATACACCACATTCCTGAATCTGCAAGGAGGATCTGGTTTCATGGCAAGGACAGGCGACCTTCTACGTTATCACTAGCTGCACAGCTCACACCTATTAAGTCCAACGGGAAACATATTTTGCAGATTGACTTGAAAACTAAGATAATAGGACACATTTAAAATACAGATGTATCCACTTGAGAGTATGTTTATTGATTCTTGAAGCTTTCAAAACAACATTAATCATGCAAAAAGGCAAAAATGTGACTTCCCAGTTCAGGAATGGAAGAGAAGGGAACTGTCTTTTTCACAGAAAGGTTTGTGTCAACACATTTCTGAAAATTAATCAATAGTCAAATAACTCTAGTGACAGATTGAGCATTCCAGCAGGGACTACAGGATGTAATACATTAATTTTTTTTTTACAGTTTATAGAAAATATAGTTTGCTAATATAAAGAGTAAGTGGATATGTCTTTTTACATTTCAAAAAGGCATTCTGTTTTTCCAGTAAAAATAAAAATAAAAATTGTAGCAGTGCTGATGGGAAAACTTATAATTTAGCAACACTTTGAAATATATTCAGTTTGGGGAAAAAAAAAAAAAGTAGTTCATGGCCCAGTATTCAAATCTTGCTCTGTTCTGGGGTAAGACTGGAATTGGCTTCAGTGGGCTCTGGATTTAGCCCTTGTATGTGAAGCTACTCCATGACCTTTACCTCTTGCTATGCTTTATACACCACCAAGCACATGGAAATTGCTTACAAATCAATAAATGGATTTTATTTTTTATAAGTATCTGTAGCAGGAGGGATTTGTTTAAATGAAAAAGGCATGCTTCATATGTTCACTTTCCAGATTCCTCATAATGGGTAAGACTTAATCAGGGGATGGGTTAAATTTCTTACTTTTGGCATGGTATGCCATATAAATGTTTTCCACATGCAAAATAACTGAATGTGTGTATGTGTGTGTATACATACATACATATATGTAAGTAGGTATGCAGGTATATATGTACATATATATAAGCATGTGGAAGTGCATATCCTTAGCAGCAACACAAAGAATCAATGCATATTACATTTAAATCCAGTATGTATTTTCCAAGTTAAGATCAAGACCTGGGAAACAAAGTCTGTGTGCAGGGCTGGCAATCCTCTGGGGAAAAGACAGGAGAGTTGATACTTAAGAGGTTCATTCACTGCTTCTTCCTGCTCTGGAAATGCTGAATGGGAAACTCAGGTGCAGCATTGCCAAAGCTCTGCCTCGAGAGTGCTCCCGCCTGTCAAGGAATGTGGTGGGAAAAGCCATTCAACTCTCATACAGACCCTACGCCTCCAGCCAGCCTTCCTGCAACTGCTGGGAGAAAGATGTGGAGATCCTGGGATGGCCGTGATATCTGTGGGCAGAATCTTCTTTACTAGCTGCATGCAAAAATCTTCTTCTGATGGTAAAACCTGGAGAACAGCTGAAATCCCAGAGGTTTTATATCTCCATGGTTATCTTCTCATCTGTTTCCACCAAAGAATGTAGTGGGGACCAGTGCTATATGTGAGAACATAGTGCTGCTCCCTCATTAGACATTTTCATTTCTTCCAGCCTCCTTTCCCATACCTTATTAGATTTATTACTGTGTGTTTATAGTAGTGCAGTTGTACTTTGATGATTTTAAGATGGCTGAGCCTGGAAGGGAATGGGATGACATTTCTAGTATAATTTGTTCTGCATAAAACCTGTTCCCTTTAATACCCAAGTCCATTCTCTACTTGTGTAACTACTGGACCAAATCAGCTCGTGCCAACAGGCACGCTCTGCTGATTGCTCATGAAGCTTTGCTGGTTGACACCAGCTAAGAATTCGGCTCCACAATTTGAGGGAGGGAGAGACGGAGATAAAAGAAGTGTAACAGTAAGTGTCAGACTGTATTTCCAGTTACATCAGACCAAATCTAGAGTAAGTTCATTTAAAGCAAGGAATTTTTTTGAGATTTTCTTTGGTGTAACAGAAAAGAGTTTGTCCCTGAGCATTTATGTCTTTCAAAAATCTCAGGCAGAAAACAGTTTTTAGTCAGTCTCTGAGATGCTAATGAAACCCAGAGTAACCCACTGATATGCAAAGTACCTCATTTAATGAATTTGTACACACACACACACATGTGGTATGTATATATATACAAACACATGGTGTAACTGAAAAAAAAAATCTAAGCAAAAGAAGAATCCTCAGGACTAGATACAGTACCCTTTAAATACAGAGCTGTTTAAAATATCAATCTCCTTATTGTAATTTGATGTGTGAAATTCAGGCGTGCATTTACAATTCAGATCCCATTCCTTAGGGATTCCCATTTAGGGCCTGTTCATATGATTTATTTAGTGCCTTTCTTCACTTACTTATGCTTGAGATCGTTAGGGGTAATGCACATATATGCACAGGGATAAAATGTTTATCATCATTACTTCAATGAAGTCATTTGCCATCCTTGACACCCTCTAATGTCCCAAGTGCTTCAACCCACTGGCTCATTTGCCCGGCCTTGCTTTCTCTTCACTTTTTCATCTCAAATTCTCAATGTGTTCCCTTCATCAATCATGGAAGTTTAGCGGGTAGCAGGAGGGAAGGCGGCAGAATAATTATCCAAATATAACAAGAGAAAGTCCCCTTTGTGTTGCAGGAGGGACAGGGATGGGGGAGGGGGAACAGAGGAAGCATGAGTGTGTATTTCATGCTCCTTTGAAAACATTAATGATGTTTAATGGAAGCCAAAGAACCCACTGGAAGCCACTGTGGTCTCAAAACTATGTCCCACATCACTAGTCTGAGGACCTGGTTCCCCCCCTGTGTGTTCTCTTGCTGCTCTGCCTCTCATTGCCCCAGGTTGCCAGCATTTCACCACCACTGATGTTTGCAGTCAGGAACCACTTTGAATGTACTCTTTTGGACCTGTTTTTCAAAAAACAGGATCCAAATCACTGTGCCCTCACTACATTCAGCTAATTGGCCCTTGCTTTCAATGACATCCATAGAGTGAGGATGAACAAATTGAAGATGAAAGGGTGGGCTGGGGTGGGGGCAGGGGGAAGTTAGCATGGCCTGGGGCAGAGCGTCATAGACAACTGGGGAGAGGCGAGGAGGGTGCGGGGTCTGGGGCAGCCCCAGGTGACTATGTGCAAGGTGACTTTTTCAGTTTGAGAGAAAGAAGATTGGTCTTTCACATTTCTCTGCCTCCCCGGTACAGACACCAACTGCAACATGGTATTTCTGTATGACTTGGAAGCAGGAATATATAAAAACCCTTGCAGAGTCTAATGCTGGGGAGACAGATCCTATAGATGTTCACGCTCAGGAAAACAAATGTTTTTAGCGGTGCTTCAGAGCTCGGTGAAATGATGGTTGCTGATGTGTGCTAGATCTGGGAAGGAGCAGGTTGGTGCAGCATTCAGTCAAATATTAGACATAACACTGTGGCTTGCCCTAGTTAGGACTCTAGAAAAATGAGCTTGATAAAATGATAGCCCAGAACTGGGACAAGTTAAAGAAAAGTCTCATGTAGACCACAAAATGAACACACAGTAAAAAGAAATACTCTTGAAACAGAATCAAACAACGTGAGATGGAAATGAACAAATACTCACCTACTTCTTATTTTTCCCAGTGTGTCCATGCTGGGCTTTGATCACTTACTCAAGCATTAATATTTGCCACACTCAAAATTCAATCAGTAGTAACAAATACCAGAAAGAAAACTCACAGGTTTCTGAATGCTACCTGACACTTCAAAGCACACCAATAAATAAATAAATAGCCCYAGCAAAAGCTTTATTTTTCTTTCAGTGCACCCTTCTCCCTTTCCCCAAATATGAAGAACTTCGTTTGCTGTACACCCAGAGGATGGGGCTGACATAATCAGGGAAACATATTACAGAGGGGATGAATGTGGTCTCCACAGAAAATGCAGTAACAATGGTTGTCTTTGATTAAAACATAGGAGATTCTGGCCTTGAATGCATCTACTGCGCCAGCTGATAGAGGCAGATGTCCTACCAGGGAATTCCCAAGCTATTTGTTTGTCCACAGCTATAGGGAAAGAAAGGGAAGATGAACTACTGGTACTGGAGTAATGGCTAAAATCTATGCTTCTACAGAAAACTAAATTTTCTTGATTTGCTCTTTTAGGGAAAAGTATAAGCCTATATATAACCTGGGATACTTGTAATCTCCTCCAGTTTAAAGTATGTGATCTAGATGTCTCATCTGGTCCACTAATGGACCTTTCCCACATGGACTTCTCCAATCTTTTTTGAATCCATCTAGCCTGTTAGTCTCCACAACATCTGATGGCAATTGGTTCCACAGTTCAATGAGATATTATATGAAAAGAAAATAATGGACTTTTCTAGATCTTTGATAGAGATTTGTCATTTCTGCCCTCCTGAAAGTGAGAAGTGTGCCGTTTTTCTTAGCCATTTTTCATGCCATTTCTTAGCATGTCAAAACCAAAGTAGAAGAGCCAGTCTTCCATGGCTGCCTTCTCAGAATTACATGTTGGGACCTTTTTCTGCTTTTTAGAAATGGTCACTTGCAGCTTAACAAACATTCAACATTCAATCACTCTTTTTTCCTGCTAAGTGGTTTGGTCTACTTTCTTCTCCTTTCTGRGCCTTCAGGAGGAGACGATTAGAAAGACTACACTTAAAGATGATTATGAAAGAGATAACATAGGTTATCATGGCTGCTTCGATCCTTGCAGCTGAAAGAGTGTTTCAGCCACAACCTTAGCAAGTGATGGTTTTGTTAAAAAAATTTTTTTTCTTCTTTTTTACTTCTCTGAAATATAAAAACAGTCCACTGTAGCACAGAAATGAATTATAAAGCTATGGAGAAAATGCAGAAAGTAAATTCCTCCAAAGGGAAAATGAATCAACATTCTTTCCAGGGGAATGGATAAACATGTAAAGAAACATACAGGTAGAGTACTCATCTATGGCATTTATTTTTTGTTAATACTTTTCTTTAAAGCAATACCTGGAGTGATTTAACCACTTGTTTTTAGGTCCACCATGTAATTTGCTATCCTGTATGTCAGGACTTGTAAGCACTACAAAAATAAAGACATTTCATCAAGAAACACTCAGAATGCTACTCATGCCCTGCAAATAATCAAAAGGAATTTACAAGGGTTGTTTTTTTTTTTTATCTGATGCAAAATGTCCTGGATTCATGGACTATCAAATGTCCATCCTGCAGCACTACTTTATTTTCCAACTGGGACTTACTTACAATTCATGGCATCTGATGTGTATCTTTTACTCTTCTGAATGCTCTCCCAAAAGTAGGTAGCATGTGGCTCAATGTATTGAAATTGTTCAAGACCATGACTCACATTTTCTCCATGTCAGACCCAGCTCTTCTGGATGAAATGTGCTGTATAAAAAAGAGGCAGAGGAGCAATAGCAGCTCAGAAAGTATTCCTTGTTTAAAAGCTAGGATGCTCCATCTACTTTCTCTGAGTGATTGGCCTCAGTCTATCCTATCGGTGTAAAACTGATGAAATGTCCCTGGAAACAGAGGTGTTCTCGATGGTAAACATAGTATTACCTTTTATTATTGGCCTTGCCAGCAACTCTGGCATCCATTTAGGCACCTAATTTGTGTAACCAGGGACATCTTTAGACATAGGCAAAACAAATGTTTGCTGAGAATGGGAGAAAGTCAGGAGCAGCAGTTTCCCCTGGCAATGCTGCTTATTGGGCAAAGCCAGATCCTTGGCAATCCTGCTGTCTTTACCTCTRGCCGAACTCTGATATTGCCGGCAGAGCACAGAGAGAAGTATTAATGGCAGTGGTGGCTGCTACCTTGCTGGAGAGCAGGCGCATGTGGTCTCTCCCCACAGCAGCAGGCAAGGCTTCCTCTGTGCTTGAGGTCCTGGCTGGGGCGGCAGTAGCGACTCTGCCTTAGCTCCCTGGCCCTTTCCTTCCCAGGGCAAGAATTATGTGTCCCAGGCCCCTCTCTCATGAAGAAACAATGTTTATTTCTATCTGTGCTGCTGGGGGCATCTTGAGTCAGCTCTGCTCAGTCCATTTAATATGAGATGGTCCACACCTCAAAAAATTCACAGTCCAAGTACAGCAAGTTAAATAGTCAGAAGCTCCAGACATAGCACTGTAGTCCTGTTTTCTGCACTCCTCATTGTCATAGTGTCTTTGCACTGTCTTAATATCACATTTAGAAAGTGCCAGGACATATTCTTTCCATAAATGTCCCTCCCCTATGCTCAGTGAAACCTGTTCTCCGTGAAACAGGTTTTCCCCTTTCTTGGGATTCAGAAGCTATAGCAATAAAACCTCTTTACTGACATGCCAAAAGAATAAATGCAGCCTTGCAGGGCTCCTGGCTGAATCAGGACGTTAATGAGTAGGGAAACAGCAGTGAAGCTGATGGCTAACCAATCAATAATGACTGAATTACAGTTTAAAAACTGGATGTGTTAGATAGTTATTAACAGTGTAATTATTCATAAATGTGCCTAATTATTCATAATTATTCAGAAACCTTATTACTTCCCTGATTGTCRTAAGTGATCTCCGAGGCCAATTATTATTTGATTATGGCCACAGGACTCTATGTTGGTACTACTTCTTTTGTCCTAGAAAAGTACAGAGAAAGCTAGTGAAGTGAAATTCGTGGAGGACTATTGGCATTGCGTAGTCCTTTAAGAACAACAAGTCTGCGATTTGAAAGCCTCTGTTGTCTTTCCTCTTAGCTCTTTCTTCAGATTTCTTTGATTCCTTTATTACAGAAGCTGCTGCTGCCTAATTAGGGTTTTCTTGTTGTAATTGCTGCATTTGATATCTTAATAGCGTTACAGTGAGTGTGAGGGAGGAAGGGGAAAAGGGGCAGAGGGACTATCAATGCACATGTTTGTGGAGAAACCGAAAGCTCCCCAGGCTGTATGACTGAACCAGGAAGGCCCAGGAGCCAAATCCCAGCTAGTTCAGGTATCTTGTAACTCAGTGGGGAGCTCTGTCAGATGCAGATACAGCAGTTGTTAGCCCCTGACAATAAGCGTGACGGTGGTGTCTTTCCCTTTAAAAAAACAGTTGAACTTGATTAGAGTCATTTCCACAAAAGCAAGGTGAGAAAAACGTATTTTACATTTGCTTAACTCACTGGTACTTAACTCACAGGAATGTAAACTCAAACCTAACTGCAAGCTTGGTCAAATGCTGAACCAGATGTAGTCAGGATGCAATCAGACCTTATCATCAGAAAATCTGGGATTTTTGTGGGAAGACACTGCACTAATCAAACAGGAGCATCAGCTTCTTTCCACTTTCTTTCCTCCCCTGAAAACATTAGAGCCATTATATTGTGGGGCGGCATTAGTCACATTAAATTAGCATATAGATGAGTTCTGGGGGTAGGAGGGAGGGGGAGATAGGTTATGATAACCTGATGCTGTAATGCAGAAATCTTTTGGCTTATATACCAAGCCCCACAGGGCCCCGAGCTTGTTACATGGGGGAAAATTGCAGTTTCCCAACAGGGACGCAACCAGCTTCTATTGTGTAATTTTACTGACAGTGTTTAATAAGAAAACACACACCCAAGCACTGAAGAATCATGAACCAGGCTCCACAAAATCATCCGATTGTCTTAAAAATCACGAGATTTAAAACCCCTTTCAGGTTTTCTTTTTTCCTTCTGGTTTCTGAACCAGAAGGGCTGGAAATCTTTTCTTTGAACTGATAGCCAAGGTTGTCGTTTTAATGACTTGAGGGGGTATAAAGAAAAACATTAGACACTGCAAGGGCTGTCAGGACCATTAGTGGCTCACAACCACTATGGTGTGAAAAGAAGGGCTGCCCAGCTGTGTGGTTGGTCATTTCAGCATCCTGCAATCCAGAGTGTACGCGTYGTAGCGGGGGGTTCAAATGGAAGTACTACGGTTCCTCTAACTCTTCTCCATCCCATTATCGCAAAGTCTGTGACCAGGTACTGTCATGCATGTGTATTTGAGTGCTGTCCTGACTTCAGTGGACAAGGCCAGATTCTGATCACGGTTACACCTCTGTACCCCCGGAGCTATTTCACTGATGGCAGTGGAATCTGGGAAATGAGATCACTGTCCTCTGATGGCACCCTCACAGCTGAAGACATGACGGACAATAGTTTCATGCTGAGAGAGGCTACCAAATGTAGGAAATGTAATAGCTCAGCAGCAGATTAAATGTCTATGTGCATAGTTCTGGGTTTTTTAAAGTCCCCTGGAAAGGTTAACAGGGGCATTTCTTTTCATCAGACTATGTGATATAAACAGTTAAATACTGGTAACCCTCTTCTTTTGCAACATCGTCTACAGTTTCTGTGATGGGGAATAAAAACATGCAACAGAAATACATGTGCAGGGTGCAGTCACTTCTGAGCACTTTTTGAAATTAGAACTATTTGGTCTTTTGTTGAAGGCTTCAATACATGGCAGTAGGTCTCAAATAGCACAAGTTGCTGTGCTGAGCGGTAACGTGAAAGGAATATACTTGATTTTTCAAGGCGTCTCTGTATGGGAATAAGAGTTTTGCGAAAGGCATGTTTAGAGTCTGGGTTCTTGCAAAAAGTACAGAGGAACAGAAGGTTTATATTTTCTTTAGAATATATAACCAAAAATAGGAAAATACTAGTCTGCCAGACGAAGACTGAAGACAACTCCCTCCTTCAGAAGTGACTGTGAAAGTGAAATTTCTTTAGTCACGCTTGCATATCTTTGGTCTCTTCTCATCAAAATCATGATGGCAATTCAATTTCTACAAGTGCTATGGGGAAATCAGTGCTCAATTTGCACACCGGGGATACTTCCAGGGAGATGCAACATGGCTTGACACAGTAGGACAGAACTCTCCAAAAACTCTTCCACAAGCTCTGGCAGAATGAAAATCAGGAATCTTATTTTGCCACAGTTCAGTCCAAATCAGACTCTATCATATTACAGGATCCAAGTCTCAGTGAGTGTCCTGGTTTCGGCTGGGATAGAGTTAATTTTCTTCCTAGTGCTGTGTTTTGGATTTAGTATGAAAAGAATGTTGATAACACACTGATGTTTTTAGTTGTTGCTAAGTAGTCTACTAGTCAAGGACTTTTCAGCTTCCCATGCTCTGCCAGGTGCACAAGAAGCTGGGAGGGAGCATAGCTGGGACAGCTAGCCCAACTGGCCAACGGGGTATTCCATACTATGTGATGTCATGCTCAATATATAAATAGGGGGCGTGGTCCAGGAAGTAGCGATCGCTGCTTGGGTATCGCTCAGCGGGTGGTGAGCAATTGCATTGTGCATCACTCATTTTGTATATTCTATCATTATTATTATTATTATTATCATCATCATTATTTTCCCTTCCTTTTCTGTTTTATTAAACTGTCTTTATCTCAATCCACGAATTTTACTTTTTTTTTCCCCGATTCTCTCCCCCATCCYACTGAGGGGAGGGAGGASCGAGCGAGCAGCTGCGTGGTGTTTGGTTGCCTGCCGGGTTAAACCACAACAGTGAATCAGATCTGATTTAGATGATCTGATGTAGCTTCAGATTTTGCAAGTAGGATCGTGCATGTAACCATCTAGTTATTTTGTAATATTGACATAAATTGATCTCTGCTCTTTCCATCTAATAAATATTACTGCAGCTGAGACCTGCTGCAGGTCTCCTTGGAATGACAACTCAGTGTAGGCCCAGAAATGCAAAGTTATGGTAGCTGCTAGGATCACTAGGCATATCCGATCAGAGATTAAAAACAGAGTTCACATATGTAAACAGTCTCACTGAACTTTTTTGACTACTGAGTATGTGTTACTTGATTCTTATCAATCCAGAGAAGAGGGTGAATGTGTAAAAAATATTTCACATTTAATAATACAGCATAATTGCTAAAGCAGGGCAGAATATCTTACATATACCTTTTTTAATATGGCTGCAGCTTTCTGACTTGTAACATAAGCTATAGCTACCACATTGTCTTCTGCCTCCCTGACTTTCAATTAAGTACATTTCTCTGTATGCTAAAGGATAAGGCTTAGATCGTTCTTAACTCACATAGGATGACAGCCCAATTTTGTAGAGCCCCAGTGCCTGAAGAATTAAGAAGGTGCTTCCTTTCCATAAGTCTGAAAACCCAAGGCTGCTTTTTCACAAAGCACAACAAACAACCATCAGGTATCCTAGTAATGAATTTTAAGTCCTTTAAGCAAAGTTAAGAAAAGCTCTAAGCAAACCCTCACAGGCAGCATGAACTACAGCCCTACTTCAAAAAAAACCACAAGAGAAAATGGTTGTAAGTGTGGGTGTTATTTGTTCCCCTCCCCTTGTGGCTTCAAAGGGTGAAAATGGAAGAACGTGACTGCAGAGCATAATGGGTCAACACTGCAGCTCTGATCGGTGGAGCATACAGTCTAAATTTCATGCTACATTAGGTAGATTTTAAAACCTAATCTGCTCCTACGAATGTTTTATTGGTAATTCTATGAAGGTACAGATTGCTTGACAACAAGGGGCACGTGAGAGAGGTACCCGGTAATCCACAACTTTGTGACACCCCAGTGACCTAGCACTCCAGCACATCCAGCACACCTTGGCTCAAGGGGGTGCACCGTAACAAGCCTCCTTTCAGGTCTCATTCCCTCTATGACAGTGAAGGCCATTCATTTAACCAATTACATTTTTTTCCTTGGTGTCYGCATAACTCTGATGTATTGATCTAGTAAGAGTGTATTCTGCACTGAAATGTTAACGGATTGACATGGTTTGAAAACCAACTCCTATGTTCAGCCAAATACCGTTTGAGGGACTGAGAAGGTTTCGGCTAACTCTGCCACAGGGATGTTAAAATGCTGTGCTACAGTACTACTCACATCTTTTTTTCTGATTTAAATTTCTCCAATTTAAAATAAACCTTGACCAGAGTGCTGTAATCGCTAAGCTAGAGAGCTATGCTTATTTTTTCTTTGCCTGGCTCCACTGGTCTTTAAATGTTCCACTAAAAACAGAGCAGCAGCAACAAAAGCAACTGGAGCTCAGCACAATGAACCAGGTCATACATACACTGAACCAGGTCAGTTCTTTGACTAACTCTTCCTATAGCCCCGGATGCACGTTCCCACTGTCACCCTTGAGTTGGTACCACTGCTTATTTGAGATTTTCATGAAGTTCTTCAAGGAACTAAACCAGCTAAAAACTCCTTACTTTGGTTTTGTAAGGGTAATTTTTGATTAGTTTAGCTCCTTGGATTGGCTTGTCGCATGACCAGTACAAGAGAGGAGGCAGGAACACATGGTTGGCAGAGCGGGGAGAAAAGGGGTCCACATCTGCCTCTGCTGGTAGCAGCAACCTGATAGATTGGCTCCATCACTCTTGGAGCTGCAGCCTTGTGCCCCATGAGCCTGACCTCCCGCAGCTTCATGACTAGAGCACTCCCCTCAGAGCTATGCACAAGTCACCCTGTGGACAGATGGGACTGTACCCACGTCTCCGGCTGAACCCACTGCCTGGAGAGCTACTACACCAAAAGAACAGAGAATTGGGGTGGTATATCTTCTGAATGTGCTTGGTTTTGTGTGAAGCCTGATCATTGTCTTGCTCTTGTCAGAGACCTTAGAGGTGATGAGGAGGAATTTGATGTTAGCAGATCCAGAAAGGGTTTCAACATGAGCTGTGCAGCTCTGTCATGACTGAAGCACTTCTGCTCTTGCCAGAAGACAGACCTGTTGGTGGTGAGTAAGCTTTACTGTTGAAAACTATGGGACTGGAAATTTTGGGTGCTACAAGAGTCAGCTGGAAGTTTAGCAGGTGGCTTCAGGATCAAACATGTGATATTAGGCATCTGAAGTGAGGAAATTATAATACTCATGACTATCTCCACAACTAAATCAAGACCCAAACGTACCCACACCATTTAATTTATCTTCTTTGAGAAGTTAACCAGCGATCCTTTCTAATAGAAGTGGGGATGGCAGGATTGAAGCCTTATTCAGTAGACCTTCCATGCAATTTTTAGCACACTTTGCGAGCCTTCCCTTTCTATTCCATGGTCATTGTAACACCAGCTCTCCTGTAATATTATAATTCTTAGAATCACAGAATCATAGAATAGTTTGGGTTGGAAGGGACCTTTAAAGGTCATCTAGTCCAACCCCCCTGCCGTGGGCAGGGACAATCTTCAACTAGATCAGGTTGCTCAGAGCCCCGTCCAACCTGACCTTGAATGTTTCCAGGGATGGGGCATCTACCACCTCTCTAGGCAACCTGTGCCAGTGTTTCACCACCCTCACTGTAAAAAATTTCTTCCTTATATCTAGTCTAAATCTACCCTCTTTTAGTTTAAAACCATTCCCCTTTGTTCTGTCACAACAGGCTCTGCTAAAAAGTTTGTCCCCATCTTTCTTGGGCTTATAAGCCCTCTTTAAGTACTGAAAGGCTGCCATAAGGTCTCCCCGAAGCCTTCTCTTCTCCCGGCTGAATAACCCCAACTCTCTCAGCCTTTCTTCATAGGAGAGGCGTTCCATCCCCCTGATCATTTTCATGGCCCTCCTCTGGACCCAATCCGACAGGTCCATCTCTTTCCTGTGCTGAGGGCTCCAGAGCTGGACGCAGTACTCCAGGTGAGAGTCTCACCAGAGCAGAGTAGAGGGGCAGAATCACCTCCCTCGACCTGCTGGCCACGCTTCTTTTGATGCAGCCCAGGATACGGTTGGCCTTCTGGGCTGCGAGTGCACATTGCTGGCTCATGTCCAGCTTCTCATCCACCAGTACCCCCAAGTCCTTCTCGGCAGGGCTGCTCTCAATGCCCTCATCACCCAGCCTGTATTGATACCRGGGGTTGCCTTGACCCAGGTGCAGGACCCTGCACTTGGCTTTGTTGAACCTCATAAACATTGAGGTTCTCCAGCTTGTCCAGGTCCCTCTGGATGGCATCCCATCCCTCAGGCATGTCGACCACACTACTCAGCTTGGTGTCATCTGCAAACTTGCTGAGGGTGCACTCGATCCCACTGGACTGCCACAACTTCTCAAATACGATGGATAGTGGCTTAGCAACTTCATCTGCCAGTTCCTTCAGGACCTGCGGATGGATCTCATCAGATCCCATGGACTTGTGCACCTTCAGGTTCCTTAGATGGTCTCGAACCTGATGATCTTCTCCTACAGTGGGCGGCTCTTCATTCTCCCAGTCCCTGCCTTTGCCTTCTGCAGCTCGGGCGGTGAGGCTTGAGCACTTGCCGGTGAAGACCGAGGCAAAAAAGCCATTGAGTACTTCCACCTTCTCCATAACCCGGGTAACCAGGTCTCCCGTTTTGTTCTGGAGAACATTTTCCCTAGCCTTCCTTTTATCCCGCACGTACCTGTAGAAGATTATTCCGTAATTCTTATGGACAAACTTTAATTTACAGTGCTCTTACTTTCTCTTTTTTATTGTAATAATTGTTTTTTAGATGTATTACAAATAATCAGGGTCCTGTACATTACAAACAACAGCACAGAGGCCCATATTGAATAGTCAGGTTATAATTCAGTCTCCAGGCTGAGAGGTTTGCTACCATACCCAAACCCTTAAGCTATATTCTTCAGTGTGGGACATTAGCAGGATCCCTCGATTGAATTACAGCATTGTATTCCATCTGGGACTCAGTATTGTAGTGTACTTAACATTGTACTACATAGGGAGGCATGAGAGTAATGGAATTTTACAGTAATAAGATTTTTTTTTATTAAATGAAAAGTAGGCATATAAGATGCCCAATTATGTAGCATTAGTGGTGTTAGAAATAAAGACCCTGTAAAAACATACCTGAAAAATGAGCATTTGTTTTATTTTCTAAATATTATAATGTGCTGTTAATATACAATCAACCTCTTAGAGCACTAAGGCTTTCTCAAAATGTAGAACTTGCTATGAAGTTTTAGATGGATTTTTATCACAATAATTACAACATATTGGTAACTGATTTTCGAAATGAAGCCCCCCCCCAATTCAGTAAAGTATTTTGACACAGGCTTCAACTCATCCTTATCAACACTAAGCTCATGTACATGTGTACATTTCAGATACTTTACATCAGATATGAAGTATCTGATACTTTAGATCAGATACTCTAAAGATGTTTTCTGAAATCAGTGCTAAAAGTTTTTTTTCTTTTTCATTCTGCTTAACAAATCTATATACCAGAGAGAGGATGGTGGAATAGCACTGACAACCAAGTAAAAGAAATGCTAACATTAGTTCAAAATCTGCTGCTTCTCTGCACTGACTTGGGTAATATCATATCATGTAGTTAATAAGAAACAAACTAGACAAGCTCAAATTTTTATAGGAAGACACGAAGACATAAAAAGCAGGCAGACACAACAGAAATAACTCCCTATCATATATTTTTCTTTTTAATTAATATTTCATGATCAGTTAACCAGCAGTCTGTTATCTTCCTAATAAAGTAAAGGTATTATAACCAATAAAAAATATTTATTGCCACATTTTATGTTTTAATCAAGGGCAAACTCCTCAACATATTCTTTTTTAGCTCCTTGACATGGTGAATGATTAAGTAAAAAAAATAGCTTTTTATGCTAAAAAGAAAATGCTATGCATTGATTAGTTAATTAACACAGCGTCCTTTGGTAGTGCAATAAATCTGGGAAATGAGGAAGAAATAGAGATAATAATCTGAAAGATATAGTGTGCAACTCAAGTTCTGATTTCACTGTGCTAATATCAGTTTTGTCATTGGTTTCAGGGGCCAGAATTTTCCTCTCAGTCCTTATGGCAGAGACAGAGAGTGTTACGGGATCTCAGAAATCCCTCCCTCCCTCCCCTGAGACTTGAGGTTTCCAACACCACAAACTGGAGAAAGTGCAAGTGCAAGCAATATGGGCTTTAYTGGGCAAAATAAAATCTTAATGAGCCCCTAATGTACAGTGGGACAAACTTCCAATTACTGGTGGGTGATAATTGGGCAAATTCAAGTAAGCAGACAACTCCAATCAGTTCAGACCTGAATTTGGATCCTGCTCTAAGCTAAAATAACTGATGTGTTTTAAGTGGCCTTTATTTCATTTTTCCCCTTCATTGTTACCATCTCCCTGGTTACTATTCCACTAATCAGTTTTTACCATTTTCTCAAAAAAAACCCATTTTAACCTTTAGGCATGGACAAGGTATATTTATTTTACTTCTACTACTGCTACTACTGCTGTTACTGCTGCTGCTGCTGCTGCTGCTGCTGCTGCTACTACTACTACAACTGCTACTACTGTTGTTACTGTTAATTACATGGATAAATATTTCTAAAAAGCAATAAATCCACTTTGAATAATGTTTTGGCAAAAGTCTTAAGAGACTCTTGGTCCCTGTTTCAGAGAAATACATTGGATGGATTTCCTGATCTTCCAGGAGGGATTTAATTGAGAAGGAGCTCAGAGATCGCTCTCAGTCTAGAGCTCTTCATGGGACTAGGATCCCAAATACCATGACAGACTAAGGGAAAAGACAAAGGTAAGGATTAGGTTAAAAATGAAAATATGAGAGACATGATATTGCAAACTTTCTGGTTTCCTGAGGGAGATTAACAGAAGTAGTTTGCTAATCTTGCCGTCCAAAAATATTAGTGTTTCCTTCTTCCATTTTATGCCCTAGGTAGTCACCCTGTTGCACAGCTAAGAGAATGACATGCACCTGCACCTCAAGGTTAATCGTGGACCATCAAAGCAGGGTGACAATGCAGAGGCTTACACATTCTGTTCTGCGGCCACAGATATGGGGCAGCAACTTCTGGCAGAGGGACGGCATGCGTGCCAAAGGGCAGCGATGTCTTACAATCCCATAACTACATCTATCAGTTGGTCTGCCAGAGTCCCTAGGTAGAGCAGCAGTGAAGCCAACAGCCAATTCAAGTAGAAGGATTTTATCCATTTCTAGCTTGGATAAGACAGAGTTGATAATTTTGGCTGGTACAGACAGGTATATCCCCTTTTATTTGCTACTACCTACTTAGAGTCTTTGCTCCAAATATATTTTCTTAAAAAACCCCCTCATAATCTAGTTTGGTCCTATCTAAAATGGGCAGAAAATTGTGTACCTGATCCTATATGATGCTCAGCAACTCACAAGAATTCTTGTATGTTCCAGTTTCCCAGTGAATGATACAGTGGGAAAAGGACAAGATGTATTGTACCACAAATCTTTCTTATATATGTCTGCATTCACAATATGCAAGTTTAATTCCTTAAGATTTGTAATCAAATGCTAATCTGTCCTGTTGTTTCAGGGGCTTGTTCGTCTCCCACATTAAAGATTTTAAATCTTAGATTAGTATCTGATTTAATAGATTCTAGAGTTAAAATAACAATGATAAAGCTGAATGATTAGTTAGGATAAACCCAAAGCCAGACTAAACTGACTTGTACTGCTGAAGAAGTGAAAGAATTTTATTTTGACAGGAAGATTTCTTCCTTTTTTGGTCACACTTCTTGTTATTCTTCCAGCTATAAGAAGTGTAGAAAGGTTTACGAAATTATTTGCAGCTGTTTTAATAAATGGACTATAACAGCCCAATAGCATATAACCAACTACAATTCCACATACTGATATGCATCTCTTGCATACACTGATCGTATCTGAAATGTGCTTATAACATCCATTAATTATTTATTAACCCTTTATAAACCACTTAAAAGTGGAATGCTAATATCAAGTACAATCTTGTTGGGAACCAGGGATAATTTTTCCCAGCAGGTAAGTGGTATTTTCAGCCTGATCATGGGATAACTCTGTATCTCGTGGACAAAAGTATAGAGAGAATCCATGTATTTTTGTACATTCCAGGAAAAAAACTAAAAGTCCCAGCTTACTGCATACCTTAGTCACAGCTTCATTTAAGGATGTGGCTTGGGGAGTGTAGCCATTTTGTTCTTAGAGGTGCTGCTGTAGAATTCAAAACCTTATTCATATGAGTCCTATTATAAAAATAATACTTCTTTTCCAACATGTTATAAAGTTTCCAGGACTCTGAATATTCAATACAAAGCGCTATTTGCTCTGAAAAACCTGTCATTGACAAAGGTTTTCGTCTTTTTTTATTTCTCTACCTGGGGATTTTTGAATCACTTTGCTCTGACATCTGAAGTACAGAGGTGTTAGCAGATATCACTAGTTGTGAGAAAGCAGGAAGGGGACCAGAAGAAAACTGAATGTCATTAATGACTTCTTAAAGATGCATCTTGCTTTATCGTATTTGCAGTAGCAGGGCTGAAAGTCAAAAAAGAGTTTTTCCAACAGCTTCTATCTTCATCTCCTCTCCTCTCCTCTCCTCTCCTCTCCACTCCACTCCGCTCCACTCCACTTTAAAAATATTGTAAAAACAAAAGCCAGCTCTGACTGTATTCATTATTAATTTTACTAACCTTCCCTTCCCAGCTGGAGAGCATAAGGCATAGGGTTTTAAACACACAGCACTTGTCTAATGCAGTTCCCCTTTAAACAAACATTCACTACTGAATTTAAAGAAACAAAGACAGAGCACTGAAATGCTTCTGAAAAGCCTTCCTGAAAGTTGCATAAGCAATGCAGGAAATCAACCTTCTCTCCTTTATTTCAGATTATCAGCTCACAAGCTACTGTAATCCGTACTAGTGATTGCAATTGGATCATACTGGGCTCTGCATACCACACTGCTGATCTCAGGAGCTACACTTTCATGATCAGGCCCATGGTTTATCTCAGCAGGAACAACTCACTTTTAAGGTGTGTCATCCACAATTGGTTTTTAAATACTACCTACAGTGAAATTAATTCAAGCTGAAATTCATTCTGATGCAGAAAGAACATGTATGATATATACACTACTTGCTTTTGCATTCAAGCCTGGTGCAAGCTATCTGTGCAGGACTGACAGCATCCTTGTTATCATCTAAAGGACAGTCCTCAGCAGTCAATCAAAAACCCAAGGTTGAAAGAAGCTGACATAATGCCCATCAAAGTCTTCTCATTAAAACTGATTTCAGATTGTAAGTTGACTGTCCTTGACCAGAATGACTCTGTGGATGTTCATGTAGTGTATAAGGCATTGCTCAGACAGTTGGTAGCCCCAGCAGCAAATTGTGCAACATTCTGTATGTCCAGAGGGTCAGATGAATTCTCCTTCACGGGATGTTCCTTGCATGTCCTCTGGGACCAAAGGGATTGGTCTTCAGTTGTTTCTGTTTTATTAATTAATGAGGGTGATATTTAAGWGCCTCTGAGATATCATTGGTAAGGATGACTTCTACATTAGCTGACTGGCTCTCGGGTTATAAATACTCACTGCTACAACCTCTCCCACTATATGTATTTTTCTTCTTCCTATCTTTTTTCCTGATATCATTCTCACCTCTTTCAAAAATAATCCTACATCTTTGAAGTCAGGGTGTCTTGCCAGTGGGGCTTTCTGTAGACTGTACTACACAGCAGTGCACAATATTCTTTGTAATATTCTAAGGCACATCATACTTACTTCCATGTTTTAGTACAATTAATCTGTCAAATCTTTCTGGTTATGCATTTTTGGTTTGTAATACAAAAAGCATTGTGTTGGTTTTATTTTTTTCTTCTCTTCTTATTTTGCAGAATTGCTTTTCTTTGTATGAGACTGAATCAATTATTTCTTCAAAACACAAACCAGTTTTTCTGGAGGGAGGGGACAATAATAACAGAACCACACTAATCCTACGATGTAGTAGTACAGGATGGACTTGAAGAATCTCAACCCTCTAAACATCCGTGTATTTCCTTTGCTAGTTGCATTACAACATTGTAGTTATAAAGCCGTAGTTCACCCCTTGGAGTGTCATTTTCCAATCTCAAAACCAGAGAATTTGCTGAAATTAGGCAACTTTTGTGCCACCTAGTGGCCCCTCCTTTCTAAATAAGAAATGCATCTGGAATTCCCTTGTCTAAAATTCTGTATGCTTCTGGTCTTTAAGTTGTAGGAAACCTTCAGTAATAGTAAATTGTGAACTAAAGAGTCAGAAACCCCTACTTTAACTATGAAGAGTCTCCTTTGCTATCTTTTCTTGAAGTTTTTATTTGGCTGTTTACCCCTTATCTCTCCAGGCACTTGTCCATGCCTGGCCTCTGCTATGCAGAGAGGATTATCACAAATGTTAACCTTTTTATTACTGCAGTTTATTTCTGGGGTGAGATCTTGTCATTTCCAGTCACTTTTCACTTAGGTATTTTGATGCTCTCAACAGATGAGTCCTCAGTTCACCCTTATTCTTTTGTAGAAAATGGAACAAATTGCCACCGTTCTGTCACTCAGTACAGATAAGTCAGTATATAGTAGGAAAGGTGATGAACCTTTCCAAATAATTTTCCTGTCAGCTGTACTAGCCACAGATTTTTGACCCTTGCTGCCTGAAGTCAGTCACCTCCATCTATATTTGGGCACCAAAACAGCAGTAGAGTTAACAAGTTCCTAGACGCTGCAAAGATGGACAGACCCCATTGGCTTCAGAAGGAATTTGAGATGCTGAAAATGCTAGCCCATCCCACATCTGATCTCAGGATAACTGTTGTGACGGTCCTACAAATGTATGGTGTCTCTGTGGTCCCACTGATGCACTTCAGACACTAAACCCCAGCATTCAGTCTAGCCAGGCTGGCTCCTATTTGGGCACACTCTTTAGGTGACGGACGTTAAATGCAAGCCTAAGGCTAAGTCCAGAGTGCTTTCATAAGCAGTAATGGATAATGAACAGCGGCTTCCAAGCAGTGAGAAAATCTGTCTTGAGCTGTGTATGAAAGGTTGTGCACTTCAGTTACATCATCCCATAATGACACTGAGTTTCACAGACCTGCTGAAGACCAACATATATGAGAGATCTACTGCTGGACATGGGCAGTCTGACACGTGCCTATTTGCATCACTAGCCAGATTTTCTCCTGCAGTCTGTATTGCAGTGCCATCTGGACAGCACTCAAAAATTCAACATCTAAACACTGCTTTAGTCAGGAAGAGGCAGGTCATGGGTTCTTTTTGTAGCTGTCCTTCTGGCATTCATTCACCTGACAGAGTTTGATGGGTACTCTCCAGAGTGGACTGCAATGTTTACTTGAATTAGAAGATCTAACCCCTTGTTCCTCAAGTCTCCACTGTACCCTGGGATACTCTATTTGAAAAGGGACTTTATTATGATGATATTCATTTACAAAGACCACTGATTTGAGAAATGGCCCAAATAATAAGTGCTGTCAGAATAATTACAAGACTATGAGGCTAGCAGTGGTGATGTTTGCTCTGCTAATTGTACTTAATTTACTGTGAAGTTTTTCAGTGGCTCCTGTAGCTTTGAGTGCATTGAGTTGTGGTGCTGCTGTGTATACCAGGGGGAGAAGATTATCAGTTAGGTAGCCCAGTGAGAACCATCACTGAAATGATCCTACATGCCAGGCTTTCCAGTGCCTTTTAGACACAGCCAACGGTGTCGGTAGCTGCCTGGAGCTCTTGGGAATACAGCTGCTGCTCATAAGGTGCAATGGGGAAGCCAGTAAGCTCCAAACTGCCACTGAGTTCAAGTGTGAAGACTTTGTTCTGTTTCCTTCCTTGCATAAGGCCTTAAACTGGCCTTTCTGATCATGGTAATTTATGGATGTGGTTGCCAGGGTCAGAACTAGATGTCTGTTTGCAATGGATGCTGACAGGCAACAATGCTAGGACAGTCACATATCTATAGGCCACCATGAGGCCATGAATACATCCTCTATTTGTAACTGGGTCATATGTTTACCCGTTACATGGGAAATTCTCTCAGGGGAGCTCATGGGAGTTCTTCAAAAGGGAAGAGCCCATCGTGAGGGAAAGAAAAGAAAATTATTTGGGGGAAAAAAAGAAAAGAAAAGAAAGGCAAAGAAAAGAAAGGAAAATAAAATAAAGGAAAGGAAAAGAGAAGAGAAGAGAAGAAAAGAGAAAAGAAAAAAAGAAAAAAGAAAAGAAAAGAAAAAAGGAAAGAAAAGAGAAGAGAAGAGAAGAGAAGAAAAAAGAAAAAAGAAAAGAAAAGAAAAGAAAAGAAAAGAAAAGAAAAGAAAAGAAAAGAAAAGAAAAGAGAAAAGAAAAGGGATAACAGAAAAATTAGAAAGAAAAAATGAGCAACACACTGAACCACAACCCCAGCTGCCACTGACTGATTTTCAGGCTGCTTCCCAAGGAATAAGCTCATGGAATCATTTTCTATCTCTTTGTGTGCATGTGTGTGTATCTCTCCTTCCTTGGTAAATTTTGAGTCTATTGACGAGTATCAGCAGAGTTTCACGGAACAGTAGAGATCTCTGAGAGATTAAGCACCTTTTATGAGGACAGGCTGGAGGAGAAAGATCCTACTGATATTCCAGTCCAGGGAAAATACTTAAATCAGAGCTTACACCTTCTCAGACAGCAAAGCTAAAAGATACAAATCTGTAAACAGTCAACTGTAGTGCTCATGGCTTTAGTAAAATTTTTTAATCTGGGAGCTATCCTTTTGTCCTTTAAAAGCAGGGTAGGACCACGGTGAGTGTGGCCAGACTCAACTCCCTGAAATCACCATCACTACTCTGATTTAGATCAGCAGAGCTGACAGTAGCTGAACTGTGTTTACCTTCCCCCTTCTTCTCCAGGTAGAACAATGGACCCAAGATATCCAGGAGGTCAGCAATGTTAAAAGCTTTTAATGGATGGACTCATGACCATCAAGCTCATCTGACATCTGAGTGTGGGCTGGACAAAATCCAGTGTTGTGACATGTGCCAATTTGAAGGCAGTTGTTATAGAAGCTCCTCTCAAATCGCAAGGCAGATGACAGGAGCTATTGCACTGGTTAAACCCTCTCCTCTTTGTCTCTTCTGCCTGTTACCTGTTTTGCATTAGTGAGGCTGACAAGACCCATAATAAGATCACCTGCCTGCTTTTCTTCCCCTTCCTCCCCCTACTAGATAGAGATCAGTGCAGGCAAGGGGAAGAAAGAGGATTGATTTAGATGGACCTAAGAAAGGCGTTCTCATCTGAAACCAGGTGTTCCTAATGCCTGCCATAAGATTTATTACAGTCTGCATCAGGCAGCCCATGCTGAGCATTCCTGAGTAACAGGGATTCAGTATCCTACTGTCTGATGGGCACTGACCTCTCCTTGCAAGCTCTCTTAAGTGTCTGAGCCTCTTTATTCCAGCTTCCATCCCCCAACCTACCTCTTCTGTCTTATCCCAACAGATACTTTATGACATGTTGCCATGCCAGGAAGCCAGCATGAACAATATTACACTGCACCCAGCCTGGGGCTACTGTGAGAAATGGTCAAGTATCTGAAGTTTAAGCTAAATAATATGGTCTTAATGAGATCATGTGGGCTACAGATCAAAAGTATAACCAAAAGGTAAAAAGTTCAATCAGCTTTGTCTGTGTGCAATAAGAGTGACCACAGCAACTTTCCACCGAGTCCTTCTGCAAGGTTACCAGAGAAAAAGTGGCTTAATGAGACTGGGTAGAAGAAAATATTTCTCTTGAGCAGTTTTGACCTCAAATTAATGCAGGGAAAGTGTTGTCCACTGCTATATAAAATGAACCTGATGCTGTGCAGGTACTGACTATCTTTTTGACTAGACTGGGAGTCCAACATTTCTTTACTCACTGTGGTTTTCATCAGAAAATTTACTTTTGGATCTTTTTTTGGTACTTTTGTGCACTTGTTGATTTTGCTAAGCTGCTGGTTCAAATGGAACTAAGACCCCCTGTGTGTTAAAAATACTGATTATTGGCTTGTGACAATAATAGCGTAACTCAGTTCAACTGGTCCTCTTGTAGAGTCCTACTGATCACAGGTTCTCATTGATTATCTTTTCAAGAATTTCTGTTCCAATCCTGCAAGTCTAGGACCATTCTAGTAGATACCAGTTATTCCTCGCATTCCAGAAATCAAGGCAAGGGAAGGTGGCTAGAACTTCTCCAACTTCAGCTCACCAGTTTTCCAAACTGTATAGAAAATCCAGAATCAGTCACGAGGAATCTTTCTACACCTGCCTCTTCCTGACAGATGTGAAGACTAACAGAATTTGCACAGAGATGTGAAGCAGTTAGCTTTGGTACTGCTATACTTTGGTTTTCATAACGCTCTGTTCCTCATAAAACAGTTATTTAGTTGGGCTAAACAAGTGTATTGATAAAAAGTCAGAATTTAAAAGGTCGCTATTTGGCATGATATGGAAAAGCACTAGAGATTTTGTTCTATAGCAAATGGCTTTCATTTAACTAGTGAGTGAGCATTTGAGAAAATCAGGTTTTGCACAACAGAGTTTGTGCAGTATTTTCTTTTTTTGCTATGTTTAACTGTTGGAGAAAGGATGCACTGCTCTTTTATACTTTAGTAGTTCAGTATCCATTAAATGCCCAGGTTCCTCTAAAATGTTCCTAACTATCACAGGTATCTTTTTAAGTTTCACAGCTTGTCTTCAGCGGCCTTCGTTGGGGTGGCCATATTCCAGGCTGTGCCTGGTCAAATACTATCCACATAAGGACTCATGTATACAGAAGTCAAAGAACCCTGAAATTTGTGAACTATTTTCCTTTTTCTTCCCACCATGCCTTTTCTTAAAATAGAAAATCAGAGAAGAATAATAGTAAGTGCAATCACAAAAACTGCATGATCAAATTCCATAGTTAAAGGCTTTACCATCAGTTGTTAGTGAATCTTAGCTTGTACATTCAATAATTTTTCAGTTGTTTAATTGCATAGGATTTTTCAGATGCTAATGTAGCCTGATGGCAGATATTTTATTGCTACAACTTTACAAACATGTTTGTAGAATCTCCCTATGCTCTGTACTATGCTGTATATGACCATGAAAACCATTTCCAAAGCAGTCCTAAGAAACTGAACATATAAAAAAATGAAAGCATAAAAAGGATGAAAAAATATTGGCTTAAATAAATATTTAGAATTAATTCTCAAATTTAGTTCTTCCAGTAAACAGAAATCTATCAGTGGTACTGCAGAATCCTGGAAGAACCTCTGGGGTAATGATCAAAACTAAGGACTGATTTGAGATAAATAGATCCGTTTATTGTTTTTCTGTGAGACTTTTTGCAACAGGCAATATGCAGTAGGCATGATGCAATTCCCCCTTCCAAATGGGGAAAAAAAAATGCACCTTTCCCTCTTTGTAAAGTCATGTGAGTTTTTAACATGTCATTAGTAACAATACTCTGCTGCTGTGTATCAGTACCCAGACTGGGAAAATATTTTATCCTCCTTCTTCAGGATAAGAGCGGAATAAAATGTAGCACTCCTCTGAGAGATCACCTGAAAACTACTTCTGTAAAGATCAGTCAGGACCTGTGAACACACAAAATTCATTTAACTCAGTAGGAAAAGTGAAGATATACCTGAAGACGCTCGTCTGTGATACTTACTGACTTCTCAGACTTCAACTTCACCATCATGGTAAACTAATATCTGCAGAGCCAAATAATCTGTAGAACCTTATAGGAGTTTACCACTGAGACTAAAAAGGAAGCATACCACTCTAGTAGCTGCTGGAACTGAAAATCTGGACTTAGCATAGCAACAGTTCATGGTATCATTAATCACCATTCAAAGGCACAATCATGTATGTTTTGACATATTTATGCCATAGATTTCCACTGGTCTTTCTCTGCCCAGGCCAGAAACATACTTGGGCTTTGTATTAGAAGTCACATTTTGCTGAGTGGTATACACCTAATCTACCTACACTAGTAGAAGAGTGGTTTTGCTGAGAAGTTTTACACAGGACACCTAGATGAAAGAAGCAGCAGCTATGCCTGTTGTATAACTACATTTACACTAACACTTCTACCCACCTAGCTGTGTCACTTTCATGCTGTTAACATTGGGAGTCACACTTTCACAAAACTTTTAAGTGTAGCCCAGTTTTGAATTCATCAAAAGTATTTGGCCATCTCTGGTATGAATGAATGCCAAAAGCAGTTAACTTTGAAGGCTAATAGATATTTAATACCCCATCTTGGTGTAGAGAGAGAGCCTGACATGCTGATTTACCTGTTACAACAGATTAACATATTGATGTTCAGGAAGATATCAGAAGGCTAAACTCAATTAGCCAAAAGGAATTCTACTAAGGCTGATCTTTTGTTCATGGCAAACATCCTGCTGATCTTATTTAAAATCAACAGTAAGATCAAACAACAACTGTGCAAATCCCTAAGTTCCCTGCATACAACTGTTAAATATTATCAAACCAAAGGCATCCCTAGACACAGTGTGTGCAGACATTTAAATTTTTATACAAGTGGAGCTGGTTTCGGGACACTATTAGCAATGCCTGTGACATCCGTTATCACAGTTTCTAAATGGATTTTCCTGGTTAAATGTGTTTTCCTCATTAAATGTATTGTGTAGACAACATGCTCCAACTTCATATCATAGGCAAAAAGTAATGCTTGACCACTAAGTCCTGTACAGCCCCCATGTGACGCACAGTTTTCTCCAATCAGTGATAACTCTATTTTGGAAGTTATTACGCAAGTGTGAGCACCAAAATAGGACATCCAAATCCTCCACTTGGGTACTAAGATTAGAAAGCAATACAGAGATGCCCATTTTATCTGCTGATCTGGACAACAATAGAGTGTGGATATTTTGGTCATTTTGTTAGAAACATAACTGATGTGAAAGAAAGGGCTTTGTATATATATTAATATGGTGAGAGCTTGGTGGGGCATTACTGCCTAGAATGTGTTCTTAAAATCCTCTCATATTCTAGACAATTTGCAATCACAACAACACTTCCGCCATTTCTAGCTATAACCTAAATCAGTTCATTGTCCCTTTTTTCTCACATTAAAACACAGTTAATTGGGAAAAGGCAAAAAACAACGCAAAAAGGTAAGGATCACAGAAGGCTAAAAACAGGATTACAACATTGGCTTTCAGGAGAGCAGACTTTGACCTCTTCAGGGAGCTGCTTGGAAAAATCCCATAGGAAATGGCCCTGGAGAGAAGATGGGTCCAGGAGAGCTGGTTGATTTTCAGGGATCACTTTCTCCAAGCTCAAGAATGATCCATCCCACTGAGCAGGAAATCAAGCAAAGGTGGCAGGAGGCCTGCATGGACGAACAAGGAGCTCCTGACAAAATTCAAACATAAAAAGGAAGTGTACAGGAGGTGGAAGCAGGGGCAGGTGACCCAGGAGGAATATATGGACACTGTCTGAGTGTGCAAAGATCGGGTAAGAAAAACCAAAGCCTATTGAATTGAATCTGGTGAGGGATGTGAAGGGCAACAAGATGATCTTCTGCTAGTACATCACCAGCAAAAGAAATACTAGGGAAAATGCAAGCCTTCTGATGAATGGGGCAGTTGATCTGGTGACAAAGAACAGGGAATAGGCCAAGGTACTCAATGCCTTCTTTACCTTGGTCTTTACTGGTAAGACTGACCTTAAGGAATCCCAGGTTCCTCAGACCAGTGGGAAAGTCCCAGAGCAAGCAAGACTTACCCTCAGTGGAAGAGGACTGGGTTAGGGAACGTTTTAAAAAATGGACATACACAAGTCCATGGGATCTGATGGGATGCACCCACAAGGCTGGTCAGCCTCACCTCAATCCCTAGGAAGGTGAAGGAGGAAATCCTCCTGGAAACCATTTCTGAAAACATGGAGGAAAAGAAGCATGCATTTATGAAGGGGAAATCATACTTCACCAACCTGATTGCCTGCATTTATGAAGGGGAAATCATACTTCACCAACCTGATTGCCTTCTATGATGAGATGACTAGCTTGGTGGATGAGGGGAGAGCCGTGGTTTTTGCTTATCTTGGCTTTAAAAAGGCTTTCGACACTGTCTCCCATAACATCTTAATAGACAAATTGCTGAAGTACAAGTTAGATGAGTGGACAGTGGGGTGGGCTCACAACTGGCTGAAATGCAAGGCTTGGAGGACTGGGATCAGTGGTACAAAGTCCAGTTGGAGGCCGGTAATTAGTGGGGTATCCCAGAGGTCAATATTGGGGCCAATACTGTTTAACATCTTCATTAATGACTTAAATAATGGGACCCAGTGCACCCCCAGCAAGTGTGCAGATGATACAAAACTGGGAGTGGCTGATACACCAGATATGTGTGCTGCCATTCAGAAGGTACAGGACAGGACCAGCAGGAACCTTATGAAGTTCAACAAAGAGAAGTGCAAAGTCCTGCACCTGAGAAGGAATAATGCCAGGCACCAGTACACACTGGAGGCTGACCAGCTGGAAAGCAGCTTTGCAGAAAAAGACCTGAGGGTCCTGGTGGACACTGAGTTGACCATGAGTCAGCAGTGTACTCTTGTGGCAAAGAAGGCCAAAAGCCTTGTGGGCTGCATTAAGCAGAGCATTGCCAGCAGGTTGAGGGATGTGATCCTTCACCTCTGCTCAGCTCTGGTTGCACACATTTGTAGTGTTGGGTGCAGTTCTGGGCTTCTCAGTACAAGAAACACTGGAGCAAGTCCAGCGTAGGGCCACCAGGATGATTAAGGGATTAGAGCATCTGTCATATCAGGAGAGGCTGAGAGAGTTGGGACTGTTCCACCTCAAGAAAAGCAGATGCAAGGGAATCTTATCCAGGGGGCTTGGACTAGATGATCTCCAGAGGCCTCTTCCAACCTCAATGATTCTATGATTCTGTGAAGAGCTTCAATACAAATACTTCTGTTGCCAAGTAGTAACAGTGAAAGAAGATTAAAACACACTAGGGAAGGTCTAGAGAACTATTTAAAGTAACACTGTAAATAAAGAAAATTCAAAAACTGTCCTTATTGTGCCCCACATTTAACAATAAATTAAACCATAACTGATTTTTGTGAGAGGAAAAGACTGACTTTTGTTTTACATTAAATACTTTGTTCACTGAGAACCATGCAGTTATTTACATTAGCACTGATAAAATAGGAGCCCCCCAACTCACATTTAAGCTAGGAAAGGATTAGTGTTAAGGCACAGTGGCATTCATGAGGCCATTTATCATTTTTGTTGATGATTATTTGGGAATAAAACACAGATTTCCTGACTCCAGCACTAGGATTCCTCTCCAGGAAAAACTTGCAGTGAACATTTGGCTACTCTCATGTACAAGGATTTTGATTTCTGGCAGAGAAGCACACTCTTGTTCCATGGCCTTTATTAAAGTTTAAAAGAAGTGTTGACTTTTCCTGTATTTCATGCTGAGAAGGGAAGAAACAAACTTATCTCTGAGCTGACCTTTAGGAGATGTTGTGTTGCCTCAAGCCCTGTCATTAAACATAGCAGCAAGCACTAATGTTTATGATAGAATGTTAAAAAGGGATCTAGACAATAGGAACCCCTTTACTTTTCTGCTGCACCCTGCTGTCCTAAAAATATATGTATGTTATCCAGGGTCACTTAGTATTTTGCATGTATGCATATCTTTTATACACATAGAAGAATCATATGAATTATTTGTAAACATCTATGGATGTTCTAAAAATCAAAAGCATCTCATCAGGACAGGTATCAAGCAGAACATGTGCCTGTGGTTTCAGTACTGTTTTGCAGGTCTGTTTAGATCAGTAAAACTTCAGATGCTGGTTTCCCTTTTGCCCTCTATACATTATGATCAACAGCACGGGGTAAAAAAGGATAGGAAAAAATACTTTCTTCTGCCAAATATCTGCTGCCTTTATAAGATCACATCTGATTTTTTCTTAACTATTTTTTTTTTGCAACATTTAAGGCCTGAAAGCAGTGACCCTGTTGCTAAGCAACTGAGATGYTTAGGCCTCAGCCCTGGTGGTTGAGATGAAAAAAGGTCAATTAATGTGGCAGGCCTGTCCTTATCAATATGCTACTGTGGCACCAACTTTTATTTCTTTACAGTAATATATCATAATAAGTTTTGTAGGTCTTTATACTGCAGTTCTCCTTTTGAATAAAAGCATAACTAAGACTTGAGGGTATGTCTGATATAACAGAAAATGTAACCATAAAAAAAAGAAACCCAGAATAGAAATCATCTGACTGCTGACTATCCTGCTGTGCTGCCTGAGGCAGTTACACATTTCYATTGAGTTATTTTATGATCAGGCCAGTATGTTATTGAAATATTATCTCTTTAGCCTTTCTCATTCTGATAAGAAATGACAGGCTCTCAGAACAGTAATACACATGGAGAACAAAATATGGAGCTGTGGAGAAAATTCAGTTGGGGTAAGGAACAGCAGCTTGAGCATATTCCTATTAAAACTTCCTCACCACTCTTGTGTTGGATTTTGAATAACTGTCCTTTTTTTTATTCCAATGTGAGCATCATAAACCTTTACTACTAGTGCTACTACTACTACTACTAGTGCTACTACTACTACTACTTGTACTACTACTACTACAAAATTTTGTCAAATAATTTAGCAGTATAAACTACTTGCTATATGGAAAGTCTCCCTCATTTAGAAACACTGTTATTTTAAAAGGCAGTCAACTGCTCATCACTGGATTTTTAAAGCATTTAGAGATGTAACCTAAAATCCATTGACTGTTCCTACTGTCCTCATCTGCCCGTTGATCAGGCTCCTGACTGTGAAGATCTCCCGCTCAGGAAATTATCAAAGGTAAACGCTGCACAGGCTTCTAAGGAGGAGGTTGCTGGCAGTGGCTCTGGTCATTTTGGGATCAATGGGTGATAAAGCCAGCCACCTGCCTCTCTTCCAGGGTGCACAGTGTCTGGGCTAGTGTCAGCAGGGGCCTCGTCCTTTCCCACATACTCAGGGTGGGATTGAAGAAGCACTCTGGCTGTCCCTGGAACTGGTGGTTTATAATTGGGCAGTGCCCTCTGCACAATGAAGGCACTGCCAGCAGGGTAAAGTGTGTGGGGTCATGTTGCCATTCATTAGCTGGTACTGGGACAATCAGTGCTCAGATGAACTGCCATAAAGAGAAACTGATTTTTACATGGTGATTTGAAAACACAGAATGCTTTGCCTGCATTACTGATCATTCTTCTTTTCCAAGTGCTATTAGAGTGACAAGAAAGCGTAATCTTCCTTATTTTTGAAAGTCTTGTCTACCCAAACACTGCACTATCAAGAGTGGTGCTCAGTGCAGATGTTGATGGACTGGGAGTGCTATTTCTTGCCTGCTCTTTGCCCTTCCTTCAAGCTTATCCTGTTGCCTGTGGCAGGAAAAAAAAGGTCTGAGCAAGTGCTTAATTATGTATTTGTTCCAGCAGTAAACAAGGATTGCATCTAGTTAATGATGGTGGTTTCCATGAGTGATCTGTATGGGTGAGATAGTGGGGGAGAGGCTTGGTAAGGCTCTTTCTAACACCTGCTAGCATCCCTTCAAACTATCCTGTTCTGCAGAAAATAGAAGCTAAAAGCCAGAAAAGGCACCCTGCTCCTAATCCTATAGCTACTCCAGAGACAGAGCCTCTAGAAGACCATTTTGTTGCTGTCAGATGAAAGAAATTCAAACTGCAGCCCTTTATATCTTATTTGCAGTCAGTTCATGATTTCAGGTACATAAATGCTCCCTTGTTAATTACTGTTTATAGTTAAGAATAAAACTAAAGGTCTCAATCCCTGTTTTGAAAGCATGACTACCCCTTCTCTTCCCCACACGTCCTACCCAAGTTAAATAATTTGCTTTCACTTTACATTAATGTGAGACTAAACTCAAGGCCTACAGTTGTCACCCTGCTTCAGGGAGTGGGATTTCATACTCCCTCTGTTCTTATACCCCATGTACATAATGGCATAAACTGACCTCCAACTAATTTGGAGCGAGGACTCTCAGCTGTTTAGCCCGGATCCCCTGCAGTTACAATGCTCATGTGTGTTTTACTTCCTTGTTTTATAGCATTAATGGAGAAGCAGATGTTGCCTTCCTCCCTGCAAATGCTATACAGTGAATCATCTTAGCCTCTCTGTAAATTTTTAACTTAATGGAGTCCTGGCATTTGTGATGAGCTGAGGAACTTAATTTTATAGAACAACCTATTGAACAAGCTGTTCTTGGACATTCCCATCTCAACTAAATGTTAAAAGTATTAAAATTCACATTAGCACAAGAGGAAATTTTGCATGGGTAATCCTTTAATACAGTGTTTTATGGCTCTATTAGCTGCACAGCAGCTGGTGACATGATGAATTTAATCCATTAAAAAATTCAGTAAGAGGTTTAAAAGTCAGCTTTTTAAAACATAATCTTGCTGCAAGGAAAGAGAACTTCTCCTCAGGGCCAGAGACATGGTGAGTTCACAGTGTGGCAGGTATACGAAATACACCTGCATGACAAGCTTTCATATGCTTATGGTTTCACACCTAGCAGAGAACTTATGGTGATGAGAAAGAACTCGGGAGCACAAGGGAATTCTTAAGGAGCATATTTAAGTAATGCATCTGTCCAGCTTTCTCTCCATCTCTCTATTTTTTTCTGTTAAAGGATTTAATACCGTAGAGTTAAAAGGTCACCTTTCTGCTTCTTATGTATGTATTCCATACAAAGACCATAGCACAGGAACAATTTACTTCTCTCTTGAAGATTTACTACCTGCCAAAGCCTGGTAGAACTAGAAAATTCCTATGTTTTCTACACGAAGAAAAATTACAGATTTCTGAAAAGCCCTTTCTTTTTCTTGTTTTCAATACAAAGAAAGAAGTTAACATGTTTGTGTGTCATGTATGTTTTATAAATGTGTATGAGTAGACAGTCTTGCCAAATCATTATTTTACCATGATATTTAATAGCCTTCTTGAGCAAGCTCCTACAGCCACATAGATTTAGTAAAAATCTGAGCTTCCATTCAATAGCTTTTCTTAAAAGTTTCTTTGCAGATGCAAAGAACCCCCTGAAAACATGACTTAAATTCCTATGGGCTTGTAACCTAAAAATTTAATAAAAAGTACCTAAAAATTAATTATTATTATTTTAAGCGGCATGACTTTTAGGACATTTTAATTATTTTAGGAGCCCTCTTCCAACACTGTTGGCAGTGTTATTATCATATATACTTACTCCTTGCTAGTTATCTGGAATCAGCCCTTTATGAAATTAGACTGCTTAAAATGAATTTACCTTGACTGTATGGGTTTCCCCATACAAATACTTCACCAATATCTACATTCTCCTGGATGACTTATTTTGCCAGGTGCAAATACATTCTAGCTTCCCTTCCCAAACATTCTAAACCTTTGCTAGGTTTCCCTGGGGAAACACTAAATGTGCTTTAAATCAGGGTAAGCACAATACTTTATGTAACCCCATTGGTAAATTTTATTTATTGTACATCTGATGATTATAATCTATGATGTACTATTGCAGATCATAAAACAATAAAGGACACTTCAAGTAAATAATTAATCTGGTCTTTAGCCAATCTAACTGTGCCAAGCAAGACCCCACAGAACTTCAGTAACATTGCCATTTAAATTCTTTATTAAGTTTAAGAAAAAGTCCAATGGCATAAATTGCTTTTCTTCTGTGTATCCTGCTCCCTCTTCCCTCTGCCTTCGGAAATGGTTGAGGTGAAAGTGAGAAAGAACTGTACAGAGACAATATACTCAGATTGATTGAAAGCAAAACTGAGGGAAACATTTTTTGTTCATTGTATTTGATATTACGTGACATAATTTTATTTGATTTTCCTCTAATTGACTTTGTGCTTCTTACATTTCATCTGGGTGCATATAAAGGTAAGCTTCACTACAAAATGAAGCTGACAGAAAGAAACTCCTGAAGAATTTGCATTCACTAAAAAAAAAAAAAACAACAGGATAATGTGTGTTCTAATTTGAGCTAAATAAAGGCATATCTAACTACTCAAGTGCCTGCTATTATGTGTTAGCTATGCCCATACTCAAAATGAATTCATGACTTACAGTCTAGGAACACCCAGAGATAAAATGTAACTGCTATGTGTAGATATGCACTAACTAAAGATTAAGGAGATTCATCCATAGAAAGCAATTATACTATTCAACTTCCTTTTACCTTGTTTCTGGGGGATCTTTCATCATGTACCTTTCTGATCACTTGGAGACTGTATTTCACTAAATAAAGCTCATGTAGATACTCTATTTTGCAACTGCTGCACACATCCACTGTACTAGGACAGGTACTACGACAGTGTCTTTCTCACATTTCGGGAGAACCTTTCTACATGAAGGTATGTATAATGCTGCATTACAGCGCCCTTACTTCCCTCCTGCTTCATGAAGTCTAAACTGGGGTGTGTGTGTGCATGGGGGGATTATGTGTGTATTAGACTCCATCCTGGCTCCACACTTGTTTTGCATATATTTTTATGGCTATGCCTGACATTATTTCTCCATTGCTATTGGCTATCTTTTAATTACTTTGTCACCTCTTTTGAAAAGCTGCCCTCAGTGCAGCGAGTTGGGTGGGTCAACATGGAGGAGTGTCTCTTGTATTAAACTGACTGTTATCTTCATGTGTACATCTAACCTCCAGAGTGTACTATCAGGGTGGTATATTTAATAATCACAAACCACCTACTTGGCTGTCCTTAACAAAATCCTGAGATTTTGCAAAGGACAAAGATAATCTAAAAAAAAGAGAGAGGGCAAAATAGCAAGCAAAAACCTGTTTAGAAGCACACATGCTCCTCAAGATCTCTGCCATGCTTTTCCTTAAAACCCATTTCCAGATAAATTGGTGTGAAGGTTACAACACTAGCTGAGAGAACGCATTGTCCTTTGTCCCCTCAAGTGCTCTGGCTATTTAGAATGTATCAATTTGCATGGCTTTTTTGGTTTGTTGATKACAGTATTGTGCAAAGCAATTAACATCTCCAAAAGCCCAGAATGAGCTTCTTTGAGATGAATGTAATTACCACAGAAGTCAAAAACTAAATTCAAACTATACTAAATCACCACATACAGTGCAATTAGTAAAGAGAGAAATAACTTATTTGCTCTTTTAGAGTCATGAAACTTGTTATAACACACCCTTAGCAATACATTATATTTAAAATTGGATTTGTCAGAGTAGCATTTACTGGCAAACTTGATTCCTTTTTCCTTGTTACAGTGTGTATCACAGATGGCTGATTTATAGATATTCAAATAATTGACTGTATTTCACACTTTCAGTACCAATGATTTTTAAAATAAGATTTTGATGCAGGGGAACAAAGAGTGAAGAAAGATTTAGAACAGCCAGAATAATACATTCACATAATTCATTGCATATATATATGTGTATATATATACACAGACACATATATACATACATAAACGCTTTGCATTTAAGAACTGTGAAAACTTGATAAAACATCAATTAATAAATGCCCACATCACCTCTCTGAAGTAGGYACTGTTATTACACTAAACATACATAAATAACAGGGAAGAGCTTATCAAATGTAAATGGGAGGTTCTTCATGTTTTTATTATTGAGACATACAGTTTAAAGTGTTTACTGTATAGCATAAAAGTATGTGCCTATAGGTAATTTCTGAAAGCATGCGTTCTACTTATCATAATAATAAAATATTACAACCATTATTTTATTACTGGAAACTGTCTGATATGGAGAAGAGCATTTTAAAGACTACTTATACCTCTTCTTTGCTAATGTCATTTAACTTTCTTTTAAATTTAGGTTGTATGTTCTTTTGCATTTTTCATTTGAACCATGTTCTAATTCAGTGTGACAGTTTTGCCTGTTTGGCAACTCCATTTTTTGGAAGAAAACAGTAAGAATATTGTGATATAAGTTAATGTTACAATTTCAGAGATCTCTTGTTTGCCATTTAGCCAGTTATTGAAAAACCTTCCTAACTTTAAGAACAGAAATTATCCTTTTAAACTTTATGTTAAAACAAAGTAATGGATTTGATTTGACAAAAGTCGTTGACTGAATCATCTCTGTGGACTGCATTAAAAGGAGAACTCTGAAAGGCAAGACAAACATGACTATTCACACTGCTTTGTGCTAGCAGCTTCTCAAGTGGACCAGAAACAAAAGAAAATTACTAGATTTGTAAGAAAAATCCCAAGCTGTCTAGAAAAGACAATTTTATTAGTATGTGTTCCAATGTAGTCTAGTCTTATATAGGAAGACACCTCAGCAATGGGATGTCTTTATTAGTTATAATTATTTATGCTAGTGATTGTAGAAATAAAACCTGGATTTAAAAAAGCCTTATAATTAACCAAAATAGATTTATTGTTATAAAACCTAGTTAGATTCGATCAGAGCAACTTGGTATTTTCAAAGTTTACATTTTTTGTAAGTATCTGCTTCTCATTTATGATGTCATTTTGACATCAAATTAACGTAAGTTACCTTTACAAAGGTAAAGTAGTGCAAAAAGCCAAATATAAAAGGAGAATCAAGGCTTAAAAGTTATTTAAATTACTATGTTTCTGTCTTAATTTTATCACCTCAGGTAAGTGGTTAAGCATGTGCAGCCATCATACGCAATTTGAACAGTACCTGCCCATTGAGTCAGCTCTTATTGAACTCGTTACTGCAAGTGTCCAAACATGTGAGTAACAGGGTCAGGAATATTTTTTTTTTCTTTCAGCCTTCAGGACCACTWGCCTGGCAACAGTTATTCCTTGTAAGTTAACCCTTTAGGTTGTTTTTCCTAAAACCAACTTTCAGGACCACTGAGCAGCTACCAGGGGCACAGTCAGAGGCTCCCTGCCTTCATGAAGGACAGACTGACAAGAATA
Source organism: Phoebastria nigripes (assembly GCA_035582835.1). Classification (NCBI taxonomy): domain Eukaryota; kingdom Metazoa; phylum Chordata; class Aves; order Procellariiformes; family Diomedeidae; genus Phoebastria; species Phoebastria nigripes. The sequence goes on along the minus strand of JAYKAV010001134.1, from coordinate 218,486 downwards.
TGTTTCTATAATCTCTGCTTCCTGTTGTTTCACTTCCAGATGAGAGGAGAGGCAGTGATCAGTGATTTGCATAGCCTTCTTGTCAACGCCCCATCAAAAATAACTCTATTGCAGTAAAACAGCCTAAGCTAAAGCATATGGGAGGTAGGTACTAGTTTTGCCATCTGTAAAATTAGGATGTTAATATTCAGCAACAACACAATTTTATAATGATGAAACAAACAGTACTTGAAATATTTTTAAAAGAGATTAAGAGGCTATGAAAGTATTCATTGCTGTCACTAAACAAGCATTCTGAGGTGAGCAACTTCCATATGCATTATGTCAAAAACATTCAGCAACAACTTACCTACGGTAGCTGGAAAAGTATCATTTGTAAAGAAGGCATGGAAATAGTTTACTATGGCTAGCTAATGAAGCCTCCAAAAAACTGTTTTTCTTTGTGAAGAACTGCAAACCATCAGCGACAAAAAGGATCTTTTAAGTTGTCAAGAGGGGCCACAAAGTTATTGCAGGAAAATAAGAAGCACCCTGGAAATGGCTCAAAAAAGAGGATGTGGAATCTCCCACCTGTGAAGGGGCAAACAAAGCAAGCAGTGAAAAAATGAGAGCTGACATGTGTGTCATATGTCAAGAAGACAGAGTGGATAACAAGAACCGACATGTAGGAGGACGCCGTCAAATTGCCAGAAGTTCCAGAGCTGGGGACACCTTGCTGAAGGCAGATGAGGCTGGGAAAGATGAATGCACCATGACACCTTTCAAAGATCAAGACTGTGCAACGGCATCGGTGAAACACTGCCACAGCTGGCACACAATCTAGGTAGAGAAAGAAAACTTTCATTCCTTCCTGCAACACAAAAATTGAAGGGAAATCTGATAATTAGCCTATTACAGGATAGTCAGTCATTTAACTACTGAAAATCAGGGGAGACATATTCTAATCTTATTTCACTTGAGAAATCCTGTTGCCTTTATTGGCGGAATTTGTGCCACTGATGGGAAATCTCTCATTCTGACTTCAAGAGCAGTTGTTCTCTTGCGGCCTGATTCATTAAGTTAATGGGACACTTTCTCTTGAGTCCTCTGAGAATAAGATCTGTGCACTGATAAATCTCAGTAGTTTCAGAAGTTCATCTAATCAAAGGTGATCTGAATGTCTTCCATCCAATTACTGCACCAAAGACAATCAGTTTCGTAATACTTCCAGATACTGCTTTTTCAGCTGGGCCCATCAAGCCAGGAAAAACAGCTCCTTGCACTTTATTGTACATCTGTATCCTTGCCTATAGCTCCTGCCAACCCAGAAAGAAAAAGGGCAGGCTGGGGGGAAGGGGAAGAGTAGAACAGTATCTTTTATGCCAGCACAAAGAAGAGGGTTTAGAGTTTAGGAAAGATTCAGGGTTTGATGTCATTTTGTCTAAATTGCTACAACCATTCCTGGATTTTAAACCCCAAAGTGCAAAATCCCGTTCTCTGAAAATTCAATGTTTTCTCCTTTTCCATGATATCTTCCTCCCAGACATTGGTCTGGTACTTCCTTGTCACTCTTTCCTCACAATTTTCACCTTTCTACCCTTCACGGCCCCCTGTTTCTCCTAAATAACTAATATATGTGGCAGTTTCTTCTGTTTGTTAATTGGTTTCCATTATCAGGGATGCTGTCTCTTCTGTAGCTTACACTACCCATGACTGCCAGATTTAGACAGCTACACATATCTGAGGCACCCTCTCTTGACTGGAAAAAGGTCAAAGTGATCTTTGCTTGTGATACACAATAATTCATTGTCCTTACATTCCCAACTATGACCAAGACGCTACATTTTGCTATGTATTTTATGATGTTTAACGTACTCATGTGATATTCAGGAAAGGTCTTGCAATAAAAGCAGTAATCCCCATTTTACCAATGGAATTTAAATCAGGAAAACCCACCTGCTTTACACTTTACTAGCATTGGTAATTAGAGTATATTATGTACACGGCAGTGTAGGGGAAAATAGGCTAGTGGAAATTGATATCTAAGCAGTCACACTGTTTGTAGGAACTCAATGCAGACTTCATGGTTCTTTGTCATGCTGTCTCGGATTGCTTCTCTTTACCTGCAGCACTGGGCAGCTCTGTTTTTCTTGAGAAGCACTGGAAACCACGTATTGCACAAAAACAAAGGGAGGGTGCCTTGCCTGTCAAATTTGGCTGTTCTGGTTGCAAAGTGTTGGTGGGAGCAAAGAAGGTCGTAAAAAAGGTAATATAAAAAACCATCATACAGCGTTGGTCTCCTTCCGCACTGACTGACTGCTAATCTTTCACATTTCAGTGCACCTAATGGAGATGAGAGATGGAACAGCTAAGCTAGTCTCAATTACAATAGGTAACCTCACTGGGGTCATGTGTTTAGTCTGAGTAATTGTCAATGTGTTAACAAGGCCCGCATTTAAAGGAAGAGAGAACAAAAGGGGTAAAAGCCAAAATTTATCTGCCTATACTATCCATTCTTACTAGGGACCAACTAAAGCAAATGTTCCTAATTCCATCAAGGGCATTTCTTCCGTTTAATGAGCACATAGGAAAGAGAGACATTGTTCAAGTACAAGGGTTCAGTTTGCAGCAAGCCACAAATCACATTTCATTTATCAGGCCTACAGATGACAGGATATCATCAAATCCCTGGAGAGTCATATTCATTAAAAAGAAATCTTAAGTAATTACAACAATTAATTGACTTGAAACAGTTTCGGGTGGAGAAGGTTTACATAATTCATTTGCCAGACAAAACAAGCCTTATGAAGTCAGGGAAACATATTATTTAGAAGCATCCTCCCCTTCCTGTCATCTTGAAAAGCACAGAATAACACTGAACACCTGGAGACAACTGACATGGACAAACAAACAAACAAAAGACAGAAAAAGCATCTCAACTTTTATAACTTTATAAAAGGGATAATGCTTCACTGACCTGCTCATATCATTACTTAAAAACCTGAGAAAAAAACATTCTCCCATTTCTCCTAGTGTTTATTCTAAATAGGCAGAGGATCTCTATGGATTAATTATGTAATAGCAAATTTGGGAAAAAAGGCAAACTAAAACCCTTCACACAGCCTCTGTACAATGCCAACATCATGTATGCCTGAAGTTTCCTCCAGGTTGTGAAGTGTGCAGGCACATTTTGCTACTTCCTGTTGACTGATCCTGAATTTATAGATCTCAGAATGCCGTTTTCAAGTCTGTACCAGCAGCGAACAGAACGATTCCTCAGATGACTCCTATTATGCTACCCAATGTTTTCTTGTGTTCCCTAATCTGCCTGTTTCTCTGTTTTACTTCTTGCTTTATACTCATTTTACAAATTGAGGCAGAGGTTTTTCTGTTCTATGTGTGTTCGGTGTCTAATACAGTATGGTATTAATCCATGAGTAGGATTTCTAGGTATTACTAGAAAACAGGTACAGCACTGAGATTTCCACAGTAATTCCAACTTCTTGAGTTGAGAAAGTTCTCTAAGTGCTCCGACTTTTTTTTAATATGTTATTGTTTCCATTGGTGGCCCCAGTTGGAATTCCACTTCTCTGCATGTACATATCAATATCTTTGGGGAAATGAAGGAATAGTCATGCTTCACAAAATGTGTTTGCCAGAATAACAGCCACAGAAAAGTAAGTGCCAGAAATGCTCTGGGATGCTTATAAAAGTATTTAAATTCAATGTGTAGTTATGCAATTCATTTATCATATAGTTTCACTTGAAGAACAAGGCAAATATTATTGTGAGACTTAAAAAACTAGTTTCCTACATCATTAACTAAGACAAAACTGCAACTCTACCTAAAAATTAGGAAATGCCCAATTCAAATGATTAAGGATCCACAGTATCAGTGAACAGACTGACAACAATCAGTGCCCATATTTGATAAGGAATAATGCCATTTTTTTTAACTTGACCATCTCAGTTCATGAGTTTCTGGCCTCTACTATCTGCCTGCAACGTCCTATCACTAACAGAGATCCTTGTCTCATTTCAAAGCTCTTCCCATGATGTCTGTAGAAAAAGAAGAAAAATATTCTTATTTCTGGTAGCGCCATACACTGAGAGGATAAATCAAGAATTTCCTATGTTTTCTGGCTATCTATAATTTCAGGAGACTAATTTCAGATACGTTCTGTCTAGTTTCCAGACATTCTGAACATTTTTCAAGTCACCATTGCCTTTCTTTGAAGTGGGTAGTTTGAGCTGCCTGCCACAGTAGAAAAGCCCACATATTTATGAGTTTTAATATGGCATATTTTCCATATGTACAAACTTATAATTTTAAAAAAACTGGCTTATGTGAATTCCAGCCCTCTGATAAAATGCAAGTAGTGCAAGTCATTTGGTTTTTTTAACTCACCAACCAGTTAGTCTCTATCCATCAAAATAAGGTAACATAGATGAGTCACATCTCCCTTAAATTTTCATATGCTTTGTAGGTTTAATCTGCAATTCATGAAGACAGAGTACAGCTTTGCTGCTGTGTACTGGTAGGACCAAAGGAGGATTTCAAATACAAGCATTGTGTTTCTTTCTGATTCTGACCATAATAGGCAGTGTAAGAAAAGAACAGAATATATAAAAGCACTATACATGTTATTTCTGAACATTTCATACAAGACTGAGGCAACAAACCCATCACAAATAAGACATCATGACTGCAGCAATGATTAATGAGATGCTAAGTGCAAGTAGAAAATATTAATATTTTCTGCCTAAGCATACAATCACGATATTCTGCAATTTTTTTTTCAATATTGTACACAGTTCACATGTGCTGGAGCCTACATAGCAGAAGGGATGCATTTAAGTAGCATAGATAATCTGCATACTAAGTTTCAGACCATTACAAATGCAGACAACCAAGAAACAAAACCTACTAAACCTTCGATTAGGCAAGCAAACAAAGTAAAAATCTTACCAACACGAGAAAACTGGAGTTTGATGGCTGATTGCAGATTGTGGCCAGTGTCGGGGCTGATTCCTGCTGCAGTTCCCAACGAGGCAGGTCCCACCTAGAACAGCAAGGTGCACCTCAGCGCAGGGCCATGCCCCGGCAGATCCTGAGTGTTTGCCTGCCAGAGCCCTATGGCAGGCTTTAAAAAAAGAAAAAAAGAAACTCTGCCCTATGCCCTTAAACTATCTCATCCTGGGAGTCTAAATCCAGACACCCATTGGAGGGGAGAAAAGGCTCAACAATTTGTGTTTCCCACTGACCCCCGGGGCTGGGGCTGTCCCCCCAGTGTGGCTCCCAGAGACACTCTCAAGATGGAGACGACCCTGCATGGGGGCTGTCATGTTCCTCACAGACCCCTGGGAGACACTTCTCCCTTCAGGCACCTGCAAGGAGCAGGGGTGCCGCTCAGGGAGCTGCCACTGCACCCAGAGTATTTCTTCTTACAGGTTTATTTTCCCCAAGGCATCCTTGGCCCCTGCGGCTCTACCCTGCAGGCTGCGGCTGGCCCTGAGTGCCAGCCATGCGCTGCCTCCACATAGTTCTAAGGGGGCTGTTATGGAGACAGCCCTGCCAGCACTAGTACYGAAAGCAGGGAACCGCACCAACGCACAGGCCTCCTGCCATAATACTTATTGCCTTTTTTGTTAAGAAACAATTTAAGCGGGGTGGGGTTTAAGCCCCAAGCCTCCTGCTACTGCCATCTTGGGCCCTCTCCTTACTCCTCAGAGAGCCGCCCCTCTTGATGCTGCTGCTTCCTCTGCAGACCTCCCCTGCCGGCAGTGGCTGGTGTTGACAAGATTCATGACAGCAGCCGCTCCCTGGGCTGGCTCAGGTGGCGGGACTCCCAGCTGCCACCATGCTTCCCCCTCAGGAAGTGCTGCGGGAGCCAGAGAGGCCTGGGCTGGCTGCAGCCCTCTGATGGAGGGAGCAGCTTCCCTCCCTGACCCGCTGCCTCGCCGCTCCCACCAGCACAGTCACGTGTGCCTGTTGTTATCCATTTCCTTGTGAACTTGTGAAAAAACTTGTGAGTGTGTCTGTGAGGCCACGAATGGACAACGCTCTGAGGCGGCCAGCCCGGGAGGGGTGGCAGCCCAGCAGCGCCGCCATCTCCTCCCACCGGTCTCCCCTGAGGGAGGGGGGCAGCTGGGGGCCAGGCAGCCCTGGGCCCTGGAGGTTTTACCGTTTCTGTCTGCAGTGAAGTAGGAGACTTGTCGCTAAATGGGCAACACTAAAGTTCGAGGTCTTACCATCCCTTTGTTACATTCTTCCTTTATTCAAATTTCTGCTTTTTTTCTCTCAAATTTCTCTGCAATACCCATGAGGTAGAAGGAACATGATTATTTTTAAAGAACTACACCTATTTTAGAATACAGTTTGCTTTGTGTTACAAAATAAGGAGAAAGTGTCCTAACCAGTGTCATTCAGTCTCATCAGTCACTCAGGTGCAAATCAAAATGAAATCCAGAGCAGCAGAGGCCTTTGCTTTATCTAATTAGGTATCACTGGGCGATGCTGGTGATAAGTGTTTATCTACTGTCTGTGAAACGGATAAAATCCATTTTGTGTCTGTATAATTGCATTCATCGTGTACTGTTTGACCTCAGCAGACACTACCTCACTAGCCTTCTCTACTTCTTTTTTTTCTCATTTACAATTTTCCCACTTTCGGCACAACCAGAAACACCGGAGGAATGGGACTGAAGAGGGTATGTGGAAAGTAAAATACGCACCAGTGAAATCTCTCCTTTGCCATTTATGTTCATTTCTTACAAATGTATACKTCTCACAATACAAAAGATGAATGTAAAATAACAAGGATTTAATTGAAAATATTAATTTAGGTATTCAGTGTTAGAAATGCAGAAATATAAAAATGACATTGATATGACATCTGCATGCCTAACGTTTGTGTGCATATCAGGTATCAGCACTAGGAGATGAGTTAAATGTGGGCTCTGCACGTTGTTGACTAGATCTTCAGCTGCAATAAATCAGTTAACCATGCTGAGGTCAATGGACTTACGCTGATTTACACTGTCTAAGAATCTAGCTAGGTGGATGCATATGGCAGAGAAAATGCTGGCAATTCTCAACTTCAAAAATGTAACCAAACCCATTCACCTATGCACACCTGGTAGGAACACAGGTTGTGCCTTGTAGAAAATCTACGGAAATGCATTTAGTCTTCTTTTTGTAGAGAGGAAAATTCTTTTCAGTTTGAGCTGTTAAGACATTCACAAATTAAAATGAAGGAAACTAGAAAAGAACTTTTCTTTGGAAGGTTCAGTTTTAAAGCAAAACAAAATAGAACAAAAGTCTGGACCAGAAAGGATCTTCTTGTAGAGAAAACACCAGGTCAGGAGCCATTTCAGAAGGTTTATGGGAAAACACAGCAATATGAATTCTAGACTGCAGGTTCAGAAGTAGTTTAACTCCCATTGAAAGTGTGTGGGACGTATTCCTCCCTTGTTAAGGAAACAAAGAGGTTTTAGAAATGTATGCAAGACAAATAACACAGCAAACCAAAGTAATACAGAAAGAGAAAAGAACTCCTTGGTGTGAATCACCTTTGCCAAGTGTACAACCCTGACAGAAGCTGCAGCTTTTCAGGTGGTGTAAATCATTGTAACTCTATTGACTTCAGTAAAGTTGCACTATCAGGGGGTATGACCCTCTTCGTATTTCTTCCCAAGGCACAGCAATAATGACTGAAAATGTAGAAAATTACCTAGAGATTTTCACATTTTTAAGATTGTGCTGCATTAATCCAAAATCCATTGAACTCAATAGGAGATTTTAATTGAATCTATCGGGTTTGGATTGCCATGTTCAAGCTAAGCATGAATCTACAGCCATGTTACAAACCCTAAAAAAAATGGTGTTTGTAGTGGAATTGCTGACAGATCCTTAACCATAGTGGTGCTAGCGGGAGTCACTATAATATTGTAAATAAGGTGAATAGGCTCTTCTTATCTCATTTCACAGCTGAGCAGTGTATTGCCAGATAAATCAAATCAGGGTAAACGGCTTCATCTAATAAACTGGGTCAACATATAATGTATTTGTTCAGGTTTGCACTTTCATTGATTCTCATTTGATTTAAGAAGAGATATTTCAGTTTGTGTTTACAACATTTTAAAATATCTTTTTCCCCCCTTCTCTAGAGAACAAGCAAGCGAGAGAGAGTATGCAAGCTGGTAGCATCACAAAAATGTCAAGTTTTCTGTTTTCTGTAAGTTCTGCTTTCCGTTTTTATGCATCTAGGAGAGAGTCAGGGTGGGGAATGAGGGAGTTACTATCTCTTATCTGCATTTTCTCAATAATGTTTTAGTGATGTTTGCTAATGTATCATTCATTAACCATCAGCCACTATAAAAAACATAATCTATCTCACAAAGTGGACATTATTATCGCATTAAATCATTTCACAATATACCTGAACGGTTCCACATGAGGGGCCTGGCCTGACTGAGCTCAAATGCCTTGGGGGCAAACTCTTCAGTAGTAATGAGATACGAGGTCTGTCTGTGATGAATATGATATTACTCGTGTCAGTGGCTGTGGACTGCACCCAGAATATTTCTTCTTACAGTTTTTTTTTTTTTTTTCCCTATTGCAAAGGAACTCAGGCAAAGCACTATTAACCCAGTAAATGAAGCTCTAAAGATCACAGAGTGTGCCCATTAGTCGACAAGATTGTGACTAATCCAATTTTTCTTGCAGGGAGCAATTCTAATGCTTCTGTAACATCTGGGAATGGCAGGGCCTGCATTACTGATGAACCTGGGTATTTTTTCTTCTACCTTTTTCTTCACCGAAGAACAATTATTACACTCACTTATTTCACTGCTTCTCCTCCCTCCCCCACATTTTGCCCCTGACTACTTCTGCCATGATGACCTCTTTGAAGATGGTTAAAATAATATTCCAGGCTGACAGAAGAAGCGGAAAGGGTGAGGACTGTGAAGGAGGCTAAAAAAGAAACCCATTGTGTTTGTAGGAGCGTGGACAGAAAATGTGCTTGTTCACTGCAGGAAAAGGTTTAGGTTCCCTCAAAACAAGCAGAGAAAGGACCTAGAACCTTTTGTTATCAGTCACCATTAAAGGCATCCTGTCTAAAATTGTCCCAGGGTTGGAAGAGAATGTCATCTTGCTTCTACTTACCCTGGTAAAAGCATTATGTGTTATTCTTTGTGTGGCAGCAGTACACGTCAGGAACAGTAAAATCCTGCTTTTCTGATTTATTTGTTGTCAATTATGGAATTTCATTCTAATATAAACTGCCACTTAGGACAGGCTCAGGCAATTTCATTTAAATGGAACCTCAAAAAATATTTTACAGTAGTAAAAAATCTGTCAAATGCTGATGGCCTGTAGATTTTACAGGTTGATCTTTCTGTGTTCAGAAGCAAATCTTACCTTCACCTGTTCAAAGATGCAAAAGATGCTAAATACCAATAGAGTTCTGTTCTTATAGATAGGGAACAATGCAATAAGGTAGGGGAAGACTGGATTAAATCCAGTTTACTGTAACTTCATTTGCAGTGTTGCAATGTGGGAAGAAGTTTAGGGATAGAAAATAAGTCAGGGAATTCTGCATCTAGTTGCTTAAATCTTTGCATGAAGGAAGTTATTGTTGTTCTCATAAATCAGCTGCAAGCCTATGAATTTTAGTAGTGGTTACATTGGAGTTCCATGCTTAATCTCTCTTGTATATCTCTCATGCAAGACTATTTTATTAGGTTCCACACTAAGAATTAAAGTTTGTCCAACATTCAGAATGTCTGAACTAGAACTCTACCTCTCTCAACAGCTGCTATTTAATTTTTATTGTTTTATTTTTTTATTACAGTKCTCGTGCTGTAGCAGCATCTCTGCAGAAATAGCAGCTGTTTAACATATCCCAGGTAGTCTGGGTTCTGGAAGCAGAAACACCTTTTTCACAACATATTTGTATTTCTGCTTCTAACTGAAACCAGAATACACAGCTGTACATGAACAAGAAAGAAAGAGGTATGGTTTTAGACTACAACTTTTCTTCTTTTCTTTTCTAGAGTCCGAGGATACGATGAGGATTCTGTTAGCTGTCAGTAACAATTCTGCAGTGGCTCATGAGTTTGTTATGAAATAAATCTGGAGAATGTCACTAGGTGACTTCAGTAAGATTCCTTGAAGAGCTCGTGCTGGAGGAAGAGCAATACAAAAAGTGATAGACTGAGACCAACATTTGCTAATGTTTGTAACAGTGTGAATGTAGCAAGTAGGAAGGAGAAAGGTAACAGATTTGAAGGTATTTTAACCACCTAGGTGCCTGGGCCATTAAATGAAAATACATGTTAATTTAGAGAAATAGAATAAAGTCAGAGATGCTGTGAACCAGACATGGGAGTATTTATTATATAGAACAGTCATGTGAGGTAGTGACAAAGGAAAGGATCAAGGCAAGAAATATCTTTGATGGTATCAGTCCAGCTGAATTACTAAAACCTGGCAATCCAGACAGTGGCTTTCATCAACAGGAAATGGAGAGAAAAGCAACACAAAGAGGAAATACCATTACTGCCTTTAAGAAGCTGTAGTTTAGTTTCACAGGGAACAATCATGTTTAATTTGAGGCACTATTTATCATTCAACAAGAAAGCAAACGATGAACTATACAGTGGTTTGTCATGCAGTTAAGAAAGAATGTAGCAAAAATATGCATTTTGGTACAAATCCTTCTGTCAGAGCTTAGCCTAAGTAAATTAGATATATTTTGAACTCTTCTTTAATTACCTGTGTGGACTGGAAAATCTCTGTTTCTCTGGTTTGAGATTACAGGGAGGTTTAAGCTAGGTACTACTGAGATGCATACATTATGTATAACAAATACTAATAGCTGGAGTTATTGAATGAAACCCTGTCCACTCCAAGTCAGCAACAAAACCGCTATTAGACCTGCTGAGCCAAGATTTTTTACAAAAATTCATTCTGGCATTTGTAAATGTGTTCATCTAATTCTGTTGCTCTTTGGATTTTCACCAATACAACTAAAAGGGAATTCACCCAGTGATGTCAGGAGATGATATGTAGAGTCAGAATATTGCCGTGCCACTTTCCAGACCAGATTAGCCAGGAACTTGGCCAAATGTGTCTTACATGCCTTTCCTGACAGCTGTATGCATGTAGTATTGAAAACGAGTCTGCAAGACTGAAAACACTGGTGCTTGTGACTGAAGTGATTAAGTATGCAGGTGTTTGTTGGATTAGGCCTTTAAAGCGGATCTTGCCTAATGGCCGTAACTGTTATGAATGTAAGTCATGAATCAAATGGAATTAGTTGATGTATGACAATGTTACAATGCTGAGTGAAGAGAGGTACTTATTTTTGCCTTTGAGTAGATAACAAACACCATAAATTTTAATGTCAACTTTTGCTATTATTGTCTCAGCAGTTTAGTTTTATTTAAATTGTTTCTTCTTTTTTTGTTATTTGTCAGGAGCTACCTTTGACTTCCTTTCAAATAGCCAAATCTGGTAAGCTGTCAGCTGGCCTGTGTGAAACTGCAGCAAAACTGCTGTTGACTTCAATGGTATCAGGTTTTCACTCACAGTTTCCAGCATGGCTTGAACTGACATGCAAATCCAAATTCAGCTATAAGATGACAGCAAAAGGATTTTTTCAGCCTACAGATTGCTAAACTGCTGGAAGGGTGCTACTTTCTTACATACAACATGTCTGTAGAAATGTTTGAGAAGCCGCGCGCCTCATTGTGCCTGGGTAATTCCACCAGTGATAGAATCTGAGAATAGTCCTTGCACAAAGTGTTTGTTACAATATATATAACTGCAAAACACAGCCTTGAATGGTGTTTTGGTAGTGGATCATCAAAAATTGCCCAATGGTACAACTCAATAATTGTTAAATGAATTTTTTCCTCTGATGTTTATTGTCATACTTGATCATTGATACCTAATACATTTTTGCTGTATCAAAAACAATTGAGTTTTCTCTTTTAAGTTCCAAGAGAACTGTTGCAACTCACTTTAATACTGATTCCAAAGCCTAATTTTACATTTTGCATGTCCAAGTCTTGAATTATTTTCCTGATAGTTAAATTAACAGAGAAATTCAGCCACTGCAGAGTCCTGAACAGAACCTAAGGAGTCACTGAACTACCAGTTCTGCTTAGATATTGAACCAGTAGATATTGAACCCTGCTTGTAGTCAATTTATTACTGAAGAATGTTATTTTAGTGCTTCTAAAAAAGCCTCAGGTATTTGGGCATAAACTGTGTCCTAGCTATTTAGATACAAGAGTATTCCTAAAGGCAGTTGTTAGGCAAACTTGGTAGCATGTAGCTGGGAATAAAAGCTGGGCAGCACTAAGGCTGCCTAGCTCCATCTGCCACCTTGTATCTCATCTACCTTTTCAGTTATGCTAACATTTGTCAACTGACTTTGTTAGGGTGTCCGTCCTAGAAATAGAGTGCTGCAAGGGCAGTTTGAGCTTTTTAGTCTTTTTTGAATTGGCCTGATAAGAGTGTAGCTACAGTTATTGCTACAGGTAACTGGATGTGTGGAATTTCTGTGCTTTAGCCTCAGCAGCATTAAGCAATTCATTTCAGAAGCTACACTTACTTAAGAAAAGCACAGAACTAGGATATTTCCCACTTGACTTCAGTGGAARTCTTTTTTCCCTGAAAAAAGACACACTGTATTTTGTTACCTAATATCAGAAAAGTCACTTCACTTTTGTTAGAGGCATTGAAAGTTGGAATCAAAATCACAGGACAGCAGGCGGAAGGGAACATTTATGAAGGGTGTTATCCTGATTTAGAGGCAAATGGATTTTCAGGTGTTATAGCCGTGAGAGTAAAGCAACAACCCATTTGAAAATGATCATAAAGGAAGAGACAACAGGTATGTAAGAGGAAAGCCATCAAACTTACGGGATGCAGTTGGGCTAATCTAAAGGGAACTTCATCCCTTTGTTCAGGAATAACTACAGTGCTCTCAGTGTCATCTCAGAAGATGATTGAATGAAGTTTGTGCCTGATTCTGACAGGACTAATGGGAAAAGAGGCGAGCAACATATTTTTAAATGATAGTACAGTAAGCGGAAGTGGACCTGCTCGTGTAGTAATGCTCTATTAATTAAGATCATCAGGAGGCATTAGGAAGGAGAAGTGGAAGATCCGGAAATGTTTAAAAAAATTATTCAAGATATTATTTATGAGCTCTATTTCTAGGACTGCAGCTAGTCTGGTACCTCTCTCCAAAATAAATGATGGGGACTGATGCTGCATAATGGGACAATTTACAAACAGAAATGAAAGAAATGTTTATAATTTTGACCTTAGTGACTCCAGTAAGATAGTCCTTTACTGGTTTAATATTGTTTCACAGTTTGTGCTGTTAAATCAAAAGGTTATCTATAATACATCTGGCACTATTAATGCAAAGGATCAGGGGTATTCAACAGACATTTATTCATTATTAATATAGATAATAAAGGATCATTTATGAGGCTACAGATGAGATTTTTATCATCAAAAGCTTAAAAAGGGAAATTTAGTTTTGCTTCAGGACAGAGATGAAAAGAGTCAGTAATGGGAAATGTAAGAGTCAACACAAAACTGTCAAATTCATTCTTTTCCTGAAGACAGCTAGCACTTGATAGCAACAGATTAAAAACAAAATAAAATTAAATGTTTTTGCTGTAAAACCCCTTTATTGACAGGGAGGGGCTTTTGGGTGCCACTGTGGTTTGCTCTGTTTTTGTCCTTTAGCAAAACAGTTGTCAATGCTTTTTCCTTCATGCAGCTGTGCTTTCTGATGCCTTATAAGAAGACCTGGAGTGGGAGAATGTATCATTGTCTCAAGAATTTCTGGGAGCTGTTTGAAATTGAACTTGACAAGAGTGAAAGTCAGCTATAGGGACTCTTCGTTGTTGGGTGCAGACATCACACTCGTATGTTTTGTGTTTTAGGAATTTAACTCTATGCCGTATGATGGTAYAACTGTAAATAGTAGTAGAAGGATGTGCACATGTGCAACAGAAGTAACAACAAGAGTAAAATATTTCATTTTTTGCTGTCTTGTAATTGCTGGTATTTACAGAGGGAGAACGAACCCCTAGTGCTACTGAGGATGCTTATAAAGTGGCAGACCTTGATTCATCGAAGCTGGTGAAGATTTCTTAATATCACAGGACCCATAATATTTGTTGAGACTGCCCCCTGCATTCCCAAGGCTGCAGTCGCCTAGTAAAGTATCGCCTGTATGAATGGTGAATGCCAGGATATTCAGAGTTAAGGCTAAAACTCTCTCCTCGTTTCACCTATCAGTCTTATCTAGGGCAGTTGCTTGAATCAGCTTCTAGGGTTCTCAGAACATTCAATTATCTTGTTTCCCATATGATCTGCAATACCCAAGGGTGGATTTGGAATTTGATGAAGTTGTTTCTGATCTGAGGGTATGGACTGACCAGTCTGCTTGAGATGACCTCAAATCCTCACTAGGAACAGTGGTAGTAGTAAAATAGAAATAGATACGTTGGAAAATTAATTTCATTACTTATATACTGTCCTTGCATTGTCTAGAGTTTGGCTACAATTCTGAAAATCCTCATTTACAGTCCCTTTTCCGCTTATTTTCTTTGGCCTTTTTCATGTCAGAAAAAGAGTCTACATTCCCCTTGCTATTTGTGGGATCTTACAGAAATTGTGTAGCTTTTTCTCAATCAAGCAGATGAAACCTGGCAGGCAATATAGAAATGAGCCAAGAGCAAATTTGAGTTATRTGATCTCAAGGTTTTTTTGAAAAGTTTCTGCCTTTTTGGCCATAGTCTCATTGGAAAAAAAAAATATTCTAAGGACCTGGAAAAAAAAAGCCCTTTCTGAAACTTGATCCAATAGAGAAAAACCCACAGGGTCATATCTGGATGTGAAAAATTGGATCCCTTTTCCCTTCCCTCCAAACTGAATAGGGTTTGAATGTTTTGGATTTGAGACTGTGAATAACACTTGAATATAAAGTAAATATTTTATAAGCAAACAAATTAATTTTCCCTGAAGGTGGAGAATGGGGAATGGTCCCTGGATGGGCTTGAGAACTCAGATTCTTCATCTCATGTCAGAATTTGTTGTAAAGTGATGTATCAAGGGGGTCAATGAGAAATGGAGCAGAGCACAATGGGAATTTCTGCGTCAAACTTTCTTTCTTTTAGTTGCCATTCCAGCCTCTAACTCAAGCATGATGACAGGTAAGCCCTGATTAATCTAGCTGAGCCTGATAAGTTACCTCCCCAGCTGTCCATTTCAACCTTCTACAGATATTGCTGTTATCACAAAGAGCTAGCAGGATTTAATGTGTATGCGCCTCACTCAGCCGCTTTCCTGCAAAGTCCACTGAACTAAACTACTGGTCTTTGTGGGAAAGCAGCTGTAGGGTGACCATTCTTCTGGCTCTGCTGCAGGAGAAGTCATCTCTGGTGTAATAAACAGCTGGGGGTAGCAGCATCTTAAATCCCTTTAGCTGTCTGCTAAGCAAAGTTATGTAAAACCCTGTTGAGTAAATCCCAGGCAACATTAGCCTAAGTCCCATCACCCAGGCAGACCACAATACCTGGACAGACTTCTCTTGAAATCAGTGGAAAGAACAGTCTACACAGAACCACATATGGGTTTTGGACCATAATAATAAAAGAAAAAAAAGACCCAAGTAGCCTTGCAGGGGCTAGGTTTGCTCATTACATGGATTTTAATCCTTACATAACTTCCTTGTAAAACCTTGTTAGTTTGGACTTCCTTCAACATATGACACAGGAGAAGACGACTGTAAATAGACTTTTCGCTGCAGGATAGCCCCTGTATTGCAGATGAGTTTTAACTTTTGATTATCCATCAGTGTTTAATTGAAAAGAGAGCATTTTGAATAACAAGTTAACGTAGACAATTTGTCATCTTTTATAAATTCCTTTCTCTCCTTGTGTCTCTAACAGGAATAGGTTAATATAGTACGTAAAGTCATYGTTAGTCCCAGGTGCAGAATATTCTGCCAATGAACAGTTACATATCTAATTAAAGAAATCACCTCAGCAACATCTGTAGWCACTCCTGGATGCTGATGGAGATCTGTGAACATGCACTGATGACCTTCAAGCTGCAGAATGCTTGAGAGGGCATCAGAAAGACAAAGAAGCAAAGCAGCTGGTAGGTTTGAAAACAACATAGGCTATTTTTTTAGCTGGGCAATGCCCTTTATTTCAATCACAAAAGATGAAATCCTATGTGACATGCAATACAGATGCCAAGGTCTTTTCTATCAGAGAAGCTTCTTAAAATTCATGAGAAGCAATCAGAAAGACTTTAGATGTGTAGAAAGTGAGGGGAAAGTGATTGATACATTAAACAAATACATACCTGCCCAAGTCATTAACATGAGGGAGGGAGGAAGGATAGCATGGTTAATGCACAGAGAAAATGCAGTATATAGAAATATCTCTGAAAGCATTCAGCTAATTAAAGGCCTGAAACAGGAAAGTATTACTCACATGAATAGTCAAAATGGTAATCAAACCACCACTGTAAGGATAACTCATGAGTAAAGGTTTGCTGTCAAGGCCTGAATGAAGTAAATGTGTGAAAAGCCTGCACTGATGATTAAATACTGTGCTTGTTAAAATGTAATAATTCCAGTGACAGGGAAGAGATTTGATTAGTGTGCTTGGACAGGAAGGCATTATTATGGAGGAGTGATTTATGGTATACAGCAGCACAAAATTTTCAGATTTTTTTGTGCATGTTTGAACAGAATCCAAGGATTTTTTTTTCCCAGAGTATGGCCATCTGCAATTAAAAGCATTCATTAATTTTACTAAAGTGGATAGGTACTT
This sequence comes from Phoebastria nigripes, assembly GCA_035582835.1. Lineage (NCBI taxonomy): Eukaryota > Metazoa > Chordata > Aves > Procellariiformes > Diomedeidae > Phoebastria > Phoebastria nigripes. Next base: position 201,623 of record JAYKAV010001134.1, on the reverse strand, counting down.
CTGCTGTTTTTCAGTCAAAAAAATACTTTTTTCACTTGTAAATGTTRGGTTGGTGGTTTGTTGGTTTTTTTAATATATTAAACAAAGAGAAAAAAAAGTTTGCTCTTGAATAATAGAGAGATTCCATGCAGATAGGTGGCATAAGATCTGTGTCAGATTTATTCCTTGTGCTGCAGATTATAAAGAATAATAGTACCTGTTAACTGACTGTATGTTTCATGAAATATCAAATATAGTCCACTGAAATCACTGGGAATCTTTCTGCTGCTGTGGTGGACTTCAGATCAAGCCAATAGAGCTGTTAGCTCTTCACAGAATAGTTTTCTTATACATTTAAAAGCAAATTAATAAAGATTTACTCTGTTCTGGGATGACAGAGAATAAACAACAGAGCTACACTACAAGCCTTCTGTGACTGACTTTATTGTGCTCTTGTGGTTTGTGCAGCAAATCATCTTCTCAGCTAATATAAATTTGTATACTTCCATAGTTTTGAGTGCAGCTGTATTGATTAATACCAGATGAAGATCAGGGTCTGCTTGGAAACTAGCCTCCACTGTTACTTCGACTGATGAGCCACTAACTTTTTCCCGGTGCTCCCAGGGACAGCAGAAGCCAGTCTCTTTTCAAAGGTTCATAGTGAAAGGATGATGGGTAGTGGGCCCAARCTGCAGTAAGAAAAATTCTGATTAGGTATTAGGAAACAATTTTTCACAACAAGAGCAGTCAAATATTGGAACAGGTTGCCAGAGAGGCTGCACACTCTCCATCCTTGGAGATACTCCAAACCTGCCAGGCCAAGGCTCTGAGCAACTAGTTGGACCTGCTTTGAGCTGGAGTTGAACCATCTTACCCCAGAGGTCCCTTCCAACCYAAATTATTCTATGGTTCTGTGTAAGTACTTTTCATCTCACAAGCAGAGATTTCCTACAACTGAAATTTTCATACCACTTCCATATATTATCATGCATTGAAATAACAACAGATGTTCAACTGGTGAATTTTCACTCGATTCAAGTTCTGTTTAACTATTCTTTACTGTATTTTCTTCTCAACAGTAGCTAATGGTGTAATTAAGTGTTGCTCTTCATTTTGTACTGTGCCATAAGCGATAAAGTTTTCAAAGAATAAATTATTGAGAGTATAAGATGTGCATTGCTAACTGTTGTGTATTTTTCTCGTGCACAACAGAAGTGATTCAAAAAAAGCATGTAGTGTACACACAAGGCTAAACTATGTATTATGCAAAACAAAGCAGTGTTAAAAGTTGAGGCTATGGAATGAAGTGCTCTGGAGTTAAAAATACTAGAATCAATATGGCTTATGCAGAATGAAAATTAAGACCATAGTCAGGTTCCTCTAAAAGAGAGACGAAATTCAGTTTAGGTACATGTCACTGGCACATGGGGAAGAAAAACGATCCCAGATTTGTATATAAAACGATGGGCTCTAAGCTGCTCATTACCTCTCAGGAACCAGATATTATGACAATAAAATCAGTATTTACACAAAAACACCAAAACAGTTCCCAAATGTTAGAGGAAAGAAACCAAATAGCATTAGAAAGAACTAGACATGAAACCAGAAAATGTCAATAGACCTCTGCAGGTTTGTATCTTGAATACTGTGTGCAGTTCTGGTCTCTACTGTCTCTACTTTCAAAAGCATCCAGCAGAGCTGGAGGGTCTCCAGAGGAGGACAACAAGGGTGATCAGTTATGGGGTGGAAGATCCGTACAAGGAACATTAAAAGCCTTGTTCATTTGCATGCACATAAGCATCCAGCAGCAGCTAAGGTACCTTTTAAAATCCAACACACTCACACATTTCTGGTAGATATAATAAAAAATTTGCTGTGTATGCTCTCTCAGTGTGGCAGTTAGGGTATGTATGCTGGGGTATCTCAGGTGGCATTAGAAGCCAATGTGAGGGCAACTGAGTCAAGCTTGAGGTTTACATGGAGTCAAGAAATGGACAAGCTCATGGAGGAGAAATCCAGTGAGGATTTCATAAACAGAAGCCACCTCTGACTCTGGAAGTCCTAGAGTCTCAAATTTTCAGAAACTTGCAGGATATTCATGGCTACTATTGTTTTCTACTTACTTTATTCTTATACTTCTCCTTATACATTTATTATTTGTTGCCATTAGAAATAGGCTATTGGGTTAGATGAATTTTTGATCTGACTCAGTATAGCTGTTCTTTTGGTCTTTTTTCCTTTTCTGGTATGTTGAGAGAATTTTTTTCTTCTCCCCTGGAGCTCTTGGCTAGAGAATGCCCAGCCCTCTGGGAGCGGTGCACGTGCACCTTGGTCAGTGCGTAGGGCTGCTTAATGCAGTCAGGCTCTTCAGAGACTTCAGCTGTCAAAATCTTTCCAATTCTTGACAGCAGACTTCACAGAGGGTTTACAGAGATTTGAGATTTGATCAAATTTGTGCTAAGGGCATATATCTAGTATCTTCTTCCCACTTTCAAACTTTTGCACTGGAGCATAAAATGTGGGGCATATTATCAAGGAAACCTGCAAGATTCTTTTATTAGAACCAGAAACACATTTTCTCTCAAAAATGTCTAGTCCTTTTTGCTTTAAAACAATCAGTGAGACACAGATGCTTGCCCTGAAAAATTATTTCACTCCAATTAGTTAATTAATTAATTGAAAAGGTGAARAGCAAATGGAAAAAAAGGTCTCATACCAGAAGGTGTTGGACAGGTTTAATGTTAGGTGTCACTTATGTATACTGTCACTCTGAGTTCTGCTGGCTTCTAAAACAGACGAGTTAGTGTGGACTTCCAGGGCTCACAGACTGTAMAACAATGCAGTTTAAATCCCATTTAGTTTAGTAAGCAAGATACAGAGCTGCACCGAGGCACTGGGGTGAAGAAGCTATGGAGGAAGAAAGAAGAAAAATAAGGAAAACAGGCTAATAAGCTCATGGTCTTGGTGACTATCCAGTAACTTGAATCATGGCCAGTTTCAGAATCGCCTGGCAGAGGTACACACRCCCATGTTAGTTCTACGTAATAACTGCCTGGGGCCTGGGGTTGAGAGGAGGAAAGGAGACTTCATGAAACCTCTGAAGCCATTTTTTGGGACTGCTTGCTGTTGAGAGGCTGAACACTTTGTAGGCTAGCCCAGAGCCAGCAAATACTAACCAGCTTGTGGCTCAGCATACCTGGTCTGACCAGCCAGTCTGCACCCCACAGGTTCACACTCCCCATAGGAAAATAGATTATTTTCCGGCCTGCCAACCAAGCAGTGGGAGGTGGAGCAACAGGCAARGGCTGCAGTTATTGTGGCCACACGACATGACACAGCGTCATAGGAAACCTGGCTTCGTTACAGCTGTGAATCATGAAACTGCTTGCTGCTGGCACACCTCAGCAGGGTCCTGGAGTCTAGGGTTAGATCCCCAGCTCTTTGAGAGGGATCCTGTGTTTATATCATGCAAGAATGCTAATCATAAATTTCTCTTAGTCCTTCTCTTTGTATTGCCAATCTAGTTTTTGGTGGGAACTATTTCTCAATGGATATTCGTGTAGTGTATGTCACATTATGATTATGATATCATATAAGGCCTTTACATAAAACAAAAATCCAAGTAAACGAGTGACTATATGATGCAGGTAATATGTTTTGGATAGATGAGAAGGAGGCAGATAAAATGTTCAGATCTGATATTATTTATTCAAACATTTTCTGCTGGGAGACATCTCTTGATGTGCAGTCACTGTGGCCTAACCTAGCCTGTTCCTTGTGAAATKCTATTAAAAGAATGATGGTCCAATCAGGTTCATGTAGGCAAACAGGTTGCAGAACCCAGAACAGTTATAAACTAACTGTTTATAACACAGAAGAAAATCAACCTTGTTGGGAAATGAATATTTCTCTTATTTATACTGTGGTTTTTCATTCTGACTGATAACAGATTAAATGAGAACTGATTTTGTAAAGCACAGTAGTGCCCTACCGCGGTGCATATAAAATTAATGAGAAAAACAGTCATTCAGTTAGTTCAGTTCTCTTTTCTCTCTACCTCTGGATCCCAGTTTCTATTTTCAAAGAACCTCCTTTTGGTCTGCAAACCAAAAGAAATTKGACAAATTACACCACATTGGAATAAGTCTTTGTCACAGAGGTGGCACAATGAAGTGAGAAATACATTACAACTGGTATATCCAATGTGTCCATGTGCATTCCTGAGATATATATCTATATATTTTTTATTATTAATACTRATAAAGGCAGGGCATGGGTGCAGCAGGCCTTAGTTTCTGTCTTTGGGGACTTTCATCTTTAATATAGTCTCTTAAAAATACATGCATTGCTACATTTTTCATTACCCTTAATTTTTTCATCAATCACGTTAATTTATACAGGGGGCACTTAATAATAGCTAATTAACACTTATGACTTTTTAAATTAAAAGACCTTTGGAGAGATTACTGCTGATTGCGAAAAGGTTTTTGTTCCTCCCATTAAAAAGAGAAAGAAAGAGAGACTGAAGATCTGGCTCGGGCGTATGAGGGGAACTTCTCTCTTGCTTCACTGATCACACAACAAATGAAAACAGCAAAGGCCTGCACAAAGGCAATACTGCTATTAGCCTCCTGAAAGGTGCCATTATTTTAACTGATTATTAAGCAGCATATATATTATTCAGAGTGACCTTTAAATAGCTGAAAATTAAATTATAATTTACTGGGGAGATATCTAAAACCATGTAGCTATTATTATCAAAAATAAAAGGACCATGAGCTCATATAATCTCCTGAAAATATATTTTTATTCTTACCAAATGCAGTGAAGAGAGAAAAAGCATTGAATTCTGACAGTGAGAGGGCTTTCATGGATATAAATAATAATTTTTAATAAACCTCCTATTCTTACAGTGAGAAGTTGCCCATGTTTAATTTTTGACTGCGTTCACTTTTGGATATATCAGGGAGCTGTTCGGATTCACACCACTTTTCCTCTCTAACGACAGTATTATTTCTTCCTTTAAAAAAAATGGATTTCTCATCATTGTGTATCTGTGCTAAACACTTCCAGTGTTCTCTAAATCTGTATGATCTGGCCATATAACTTTGTTTTAAAGCAGCAGTGAGGGTTTTCTGTTGTTTTTGTGATTGTTGCTATCACTATTATAATAATTATTACTATAATAATATTTTAATAAGAATAACTAGATGATGATGATGATGATGATGATGATGATGTCCCACCAGTAGATTCTCCATTTCCTGACAGACTCCGCAGAAAATACTCAGCATCCATAACATCCATAAGATCTTACATTAACCTGATGACGGCAGGAGGGAATCCAGTTTAGAAGGACAATACTCCACACCTGAAGTAACCTCTAAACACCTCCTTTGCATGTGGCCTCCCTTCAGCTGCTCAAGGGCCTGAGGGAAGTCTGTCTAATCTGTCCAACGCTTCCTCTCACGTTCACCCAAGGCCATAATGCTTCTGCTCTTTAACAATGAGAATATATGGCTGCCAGTAGCAAATGCTGTTTATGGATATCTTTTCTAGATAATATGAAGGCAGGTTCAAGCAGTGTAAAAAGACCAACATCATTCCTGTTTAAGAGCTGCTCACTCTTTTTTTAGGTACATAGCAATGTGCCACCTTGGCAGCAGCATTTTGTAGACCACATCTCACATTAAGCCTTGTGTTTCACAGGGTTTGCCTATCACGAATTTAAATCATACGGGATAGTTTTGTGCTACACTTCAGACTCAAAAAAAATCGAATCCACAAACATACTGATGGGATGGATTAAAAAATCCAAATGCATTAATGAAGTTGATTGAACATAACAGTCTCTGCTTATTTACCTTCTATGAATAGTTTTTGGGCTTTTGGGTATAATTTCAGCAGTTAAATACAACTGCACAAGACCATATACTATCATCAGAGATATCAAAGTCCACATGTAGAGTCAGTCTACAGCATTGATAATCACAAATTAGCAGGAACAATTAAGAAAATAAAAAATGCAGCCATCCTGGATATACATGTCTTGGTCCACAAAGTTAGTAAAAGAGTGAGTTTTTAGCTGGAAATGTGAGAACAACAGAATTTCAATCTGAAATTGCTTTTTCGCTCAGGATATATCTACTTTTACTTTCAAATGGGTGCGTTGTTCCACATAAGAGACTTGTCTTCTGAAAGAGCACATTGGAATTGATGAAAATCAAAATCTTCTCTGTTTAAAAAAATCTTAGAAAATAGTTTAAATATTCAATATTGAATCTTAGAGTAGTTTCCACTGCATTCCATTAAATTATGTAGCAAATTCTGTAACAAAAATCCTAAAAACAAATGGGATAACAGAGAGAGTAGTTTCTTTTTCATTATCAGAACAATCTTCATCTCAATCTTCCTATCCACAATCGTCTTATTATTAAACATGGAAATGATCTCGCTGATTCTGTAGGACTATTTGTGGGTTTAAACTAAAAGTACAGCCAGGGCTAATCTTATCTCTAATTCTTGAAGAACACATAGCCTTTAAAAGTCAAGTTGTCTGGCTCATAAAAATGAAAGAGCTGAAACAAGCAGTGGTATATTTTATTGATGACATACAATCTATAATTACAGTATAAATATAGGATATATATGCACATTCTGAGGGAATGCATAGATACAACATTTTAAATAAATTAGGTTTTTAATGAGTTCTTTACCCATTTGGAACAGAAGGGTTGACTCTAAAAGCACAATGAACAGGACTCACCTCAAGAGACATATTCAAACAATATTGGAAAAAAATCTTTAGACTAACCAATATTGCTGTATGGTTTCCCTTTTCTCTGAAGCCCACAGAACTCAGCTTGCACGTGGTGATCATTTTTCTGCCACAAGACTAATGGCTCTTCCAGATGCCTGTGATGTTGCTCAAAGAAGCAAAGTGATGTTGTCAAAAAGATGTTAATCTTTCTAATCTTTTGAATAGATAGTCAAAATGAAACAGCATGTCATATTGCATGAAAGTCATACAAGTGAAGTTGAGTAGGTTTCAGTTGAGTGACTGAATGTTGAAGAAGAACTTGGTAGGTTTTCGTTCTACCATTGTTTTTCCATTGGCTCCAGAGAACTTTGGATGAGGTCCTATGGGCTGACCATCCTGGCTAATCATGCTAAGTGTTATATTCACTGCTTACCTGGAACAACTAACAACTGTCCTTTTAAGTCCTTTGTGAGGACTCTTTTCTGTGGCTCTCTTACCTCTTGCTATTTGAGGTGGTCTCAGCTCTCTGACAGCTCCAAACTGGAGGAAGAAGCCAGCCCACAGGGGTGCCAGTTCTGAACATTGAATGCCTGTTCTGCCCTTTCAGCAGATTTATTAGATTTATAAGATTTATAAGATTTATAAGATTTTATAAGATTTTCTGCAGTAAAGAAGTACTGAGCCACTGAACCACATGTGGGAAAATTGGTCTCAGATGTCAAGACAGTCTTAGAGCTGGGGCAGCAGGAGTTAGCAGCAGTGTTATCAGAGGCAATATTTGCCAGCACGGCTGTGTGATGGGACTTGAAATGTAGTGAGGGCATTTGCTCACCTCTCATCAGAGGAAGCAGGCCGGCTCATATCAGGAATCAAAGCAGTATAATAGAAGAAACTCCTTCAAGTGTGTAGCAAGGCAGTGCAGTAACAAAAAAATTTTGAAATTGGCTTTGAAATTGCTTAACATCCTGATGAACGGGAGCAGGATTTACATATAAACGATGTCATACAAGCATTTTCTCCATAATGCTTTGCCAGTAACCACCTCAGCATTATCCATTTTGATATCACCCCACGCTGTGAAAACATGCATGAACCAAGAGAGTTTTACTGTGTTCTACAGGGTAGAAAAAAATAATTATAAATAAAAATAAAAAGCAAATGCTCATTATTATATATTGGCAATTTACTTGATAATGACCCACATAGTTACAACCAACATCCCTCATGTTAGAATTTCATGCTACAAGTGCCTTCACAGTTTAAAATAAAACTGCTGTGGTATACTGTGTTGAATTACCAAATATCTGAATAATAATAATTAAAAAGGAATTTGAAAAAGCTAAGCTTCAATTTACAATGATTTTCAACCGAACAAAGAAATTTTTAAATCTTTCTTACTCTGTAATCCACATTTCCAGAAGGTTCCTGATTTTTTCTCTCCCTACCAGAGGACAAATGTTTTTGCATCATTATCAGTAACAGCACCAGTGATTCGTATTTACTTTACCCTCTCAGAAGACCTCAAATGCTCTGCAGATTGTAGTGTGTGAAATCCTGATCCTGCAAATAACAATAGGCAGTGGAAACACCATCCCTAAAGATCAGGAAGAGGGACACATGTTTAATGCCTTGATTTTCTACTATAAGAAAGGTAATAGCAATACCTCACRTAACACGAGACAACAAAAACGCAAGGGAAGCTGGAATTCATGGGAAGTGGTAGTGTGCTCTCAGAGAAGGGATTTTTTCCCTTTTTACAAGTAAACAGCAGAAATCACTTTACCAGCTAATTCATCTGTCTACTTATCTATTCAACCATTTTAAATCATCATCCATTGTTTTTCATATGAAAGCAACAGAAATGATGAAAGCCCTGGTGGATTTCATTAAGTCTTTGGCAAGTCTTCCCTTTTTGGGATTAAATCTCTTCTTTGGTTCTTTTTGGGAAGTGGGTGGACGTTTAAGGTTCAGAGTGGGTAGACAGTTAAGGTTCAGGGGCTTAAACTGCATGTATGAGTCAAAGTGGAGTTTCTCAGAAGGCTTGACTGTTTTCCCTGGAGACTTAACATCTGTTTGATCTCTACTGGAAGACTGCCCCACTGTGAGATCCCCTTAACCGAAGACGTCCCCAGCATTTATATGCTGCTTCTGGGACTTTGTGAACTGCCTTGTCCCCAGGGAGCACTGCTATCATGGCAGTGCATAAATCAGAACTGGAACTTTGATGTAAATGGGGCTGAATCCATTAATTGCTTTAAAAGTCTTTGTGATTTGCATTGTCCCAGAGGACATGCAGTTATAGTGGTTCAAAGATCATACCACGCTTTGATGTTGCCAGAGCTGGATTCATTATTGCTTGAAATTGTAAGAACAAAGCTTTACATGGACACTGGAAATTAGCTGGGAGCCAGCGCAGAGATGTGATCCATGCAATTTTCTTCTCCAAGCTTAAAGAGCCTTAGAAAACCCCAGCACTTTCTTGGTATACAGGAGTTTGTTTTTGGCAGGTGGGGATGCAACGCTTTGGCCAGTGCTTTGAGTGTTGCCTGAGCTCAGCTACAGCCAGCTGCTTCGTCTGGGAGCTGGCTCCTTGGAGATGTTTGGACATTTTATAAATTCTGGGCTTGGGTATTGCTAGCAGTTTGTCTGTGGAAAAATTGCACGTGGCCTGTGTGCCAGGGTGTGTGGCTGCTGTTGTGGTCAAATGGGCTCCCAAGCTTAACAGGCACTGCTAGGTAACCCAAATTATAGAGGTTTATATTATACTGTCAAGCTCTGTGACCCACAGGAAAACTGTATGGGACATAGGTCTGCTTGCACTGTTTTGGTTATGGTTACCTGTTGCTTTTCTGGACAGTTGGCAACCTGGTTTGCAACGTATCAGGATAACAGCCACTGCACGAGTCTGGCTTACTGCACACGTGAGGTAGCCTCTCTGCACATCCATCAGTTGTCTACCTGGAACTGTCAAAGTCTCCATTCAGGTCTGTAGTTAGGGTCTCCAAAATCTTTTAAGATAGCTTTGGTCATGGACAGATCCTTGCAACTTCAGAGCTCAAGCCCCTTTGTTCAGAAATTGCACTCAGACTTCAGAGCCCGAAGTTGTAGTGTATGTGCAAATTTTAGTCTAGCCCTGTGGATCAGGAAAACAAGTCTATTACCTTTCTAGGATGAAGTTCATTCATTATACTGCTTACAGAGCTCACATACACATAAGGAAGAAAGCAGATTCATCATGTAGCCTGCACAGAAATAATTTTAAAATACACACATAGGATGGAAAAATGGGCAACATAGTAACAGTAATGAAATCAATAATAATAATAGTAATTAACAATTCCTTTCCCTTTTCCAGTCCAGGCAAGGAAGAGTTAAAACAGTTTGTACCAATTATTGACTACAAGATCTGCAAATGATTGCATAAAATTTCCAAAATATGCCTGCAAGCTTCTATTATTGATGTTGTGCCCCAGGACATGCACATATGGATTTAATTGTCTAAAGTGTTTTATTAATTAAATTGCTATGATTTACCTCTCCCATGTTAGCATTTACAGTTTATGAAACAGCTCGTAATTAGGAAATGACTATACTGATGTTGCTTGTTTACTTTGCAAGCAATACATAATAGTGCCACATTCCTCTTTTAAACCCACCCTCCCAGGCTACCTTTTTTCTAGCCCAATTAATAGGCAACTGCTGCTGGTGCGTTAAATTGCTTTTTGGATATGTGTAGGGGGGAAGAGAACTGCTAGGGTTACTGCTGCTGTTGAAGTGCACAGCAGCATCCTTCTCCCTAGACAAGAAGCTTCATCCAGAGCTCACTGAAGTTAATGGACATCTTCTTACTTGTGTTAGTGTTTTGGATCTGTCCCAACAAGCAAAAATGAGGATTTTTTTCCCTAAATACAGTATCATGTTGAATGTGGAACCTCCAAAATACTCTAGCCAGGCAAATGCTATTTTATTCTCATAGACAAGGTTTTGAGTTTTCTTGACTGACTCTCAGAAAGATTTTCTAGAATACGTATGAATAAATGCCCTGAAGTTGTACACAACTGGATTTATTCAAATGAAAGAAAGTGTGTAAGTTTTATGCAGAAGAATATTCACYGATGAGTAGATAGGTATTACTGCATCAAAAGTTTACTTAGCTGATCTAAATGATAATTAATCTCTGTCTGAAAGTTAGTATTATTAAATCTACAATTAATCTCTATAGTCTCAAATTTTGTACATTTTTTTGCTTATTTGGAGAATGCAGACACCATATAAGTGAGCCATATGTATATGTGGAGGAAGAGAGAGAAGAAAGGAGTGTTATTATAGATGACAGATTTTAAGACTAGAATGGAAGAGAATGATCTCTTGAGTAAAATATGCCACAAAATGTCACTCGGTAATTCCTATAAATATTCTTACTTTGCTTCCATTCTGCTGCTTTTCACACTGGGATAAGATCTTACACAGGCATGGCCTCTTGCACTCCTACAAATTCCAAAGAGCTTTACAGTCTTTGCTGATGCCCATCAACTCAGTACTCTGCTCTCCCCAGCTTCTTACGGAGTTCAGTGAGAGTAGGGATGGGCACAATGCAATTGATGGCATTGACTCAACTACCGTATGTGCTGGTTTGTTTGTGATGCAAGCTAAAACCTACCTGCGGCTTTGGTTGAAAGCTGCATTTTAAAAAACCCAAGTCAGCAGAATTTTGGAAAGGAAAGACAACAATATGTGGGATGAGAATCAGGACTTAAGATGTTCACATGGCAATTGGCATTTTCTTCTGAAAGATTGAATTTACCCTTCCTATCAAAAAAAAATCTTGCCCAGCTTAAGACTTTGTTTTGCTGTTCTAGCAACGTAGGATATATCTGGATAGTGCCACATCTTAACTTCCTCTGCCAACRTAATGCTTAATAGAGGCCTTTCACCAGACAACAGAAGATAAAGCAATCTTTGGGCTAGCTACTATAATTGGTCTTAGCAGCCCTGGACGGTTTTAGTGGTTTTGGTAAAACATAAAGTTGTCTTACAAATGATTCCTGCCCCTGTGGCTTATTGAGCCTTTGGTGTGTAGTGAGTTATATTTCGAAGACGTAAATTAATAATGGATATCTCTACATGTAAAAGTTCTTCAGGGAGATATCATTAAATGGGATTTACTGACACTGTTGTATTGACTTTGATTCTATTTGATGAATGAGTGAGGTCATGTCCATCTTCAGTCTGGTTGATAAGTTGGTTTCTTCTTCCTTCTTTGCTCTCTGTGTAATAGGAATGGAAAATTGCTGTGATGTAGCAGCGCACTCTAAGATAGCTAAAATCAGATAAAAAGGGAGCTTTCAGGTAGGATTCCAGAGCCTTATTTAAAGCTTTTAAACAGCTCTCTAGTTTTCCAAAATGTTCATCAAAGCAGTTCTGCTTAGTCCTATGAAACCTGCTCGGCAGGTAGCACCTTTGAAAACCAGATCCTTTCTGTAGGTGCAAAAATATGACCACCTGAGAATGCTGACCAAAATACCACTGTTCCCTCAGAGGCAAACTCTCATGTGACACGAATATTCTTTATTCCAGGCCAAGGTTTTCAAACATTAATACCTTAGGCTGATGCTGTTTTACTACTGTAAGTACACTAGTACTCTTACTAGTACCCTCACACTTACGGAAATAGAGAGTAATTTCATAGGAGTCAGGGTAGTTCCTTCTGCATAAAACCAGTGAAAGTGAGCAAAAAAATAAGCCTATCCATTTCTGCCATTTGCAAAGTTGCAGTGGACTAAGAACCTGTACATACCCTGGACTTGTCTGTCCTTAGGAAATGTAACACGCTGGCTACTAGCCTTCTAATACACTTCCAGGAGTACTCAAGCCACACTGATTAACTTTAGTCTGTTGAGATCCTGCTTCCTCTTTGATTGATGGAGAGTGACAGGAAGGTGATTCAGAGGAGAAGCCTGATCTGGGTCTAGGTCTTGCTGTGGAGCCCTGGAAACCATCCTGAGCTGGGTAGAGGCCATGCTCCATGCCAGCTCTTAACTTCATGCTGGGTGAAAATCAGCTGCGCACCTCTGCTTAGTGTTTTAGTTTTCCTAAGAGGGAAACACAGGAATGAAGGCAAAGAGAGTCCTGTCACATCTCAGAGAGGTCCTTACACATAGCCACCGCTGCTGCTTGGAGGAATCCCTCTCTCCCCATCGACTGCAACAGGAGCCTGGAAAGATACACTGGAAAGCTCAGCTTCCCATTCCTGGAGTGGCAAAATTCGCTTTCCCCGCAGCTGAGAAGCTTTGAGTGGACGCTGCCTAAACCACGCCACAGGCCGCGCTCTTTCTGAAGAGTCACCTTTGCCATCATGTGCATGCTTCAGGCACCCCACACCTTCACAAGGTGATTTCATTAGCCTTCCAGTTAAAAGCCTGTGAAGAAATATCTCTGTTGCTCTTATCCTTGTAAATCTTGTAACTTTGGCTTCCTACTGGAATTTTGAAGCTAGTATCTGTGCAATTAAAATACCGATTATACTGCTTTTCAGTGTCATTTTGTCATTCACTCCTCCTTCACATAAACTCCCTCACTATACCTAATAAAAAAAAGAACTAATCAGAAAAAAAAAAAAAAAGAAATGCATGAAATCTTCAAAGATACAATCTAACCTTTATGGGACTCAGAAAACCACTTAGTATCAGCACTTGGGGTAATGTTTAGCTCCATGAGGGCAACAGCAGTATATCTACTATAGTAATGGTTTTGCCTCTTCATAACATTAATTGATTGAATTTAAAATGGCAACATCAGTGTCAGCATGCCATCTTCAAATCCCTGCCATGATTTTCAGTGTGTGTACAGAGCATTTCTGGCTGGAGCAGCAGGTGGACAGCCTCTGGCTGGTGCAGAGCTCTGCTTGATCGCTGCGCTTGGCTGCTGTAAGCCCTGAAGTATTTTCCCCTTATGGAACAACTCACCTTTACTATCATGGACAATGCAACAAGCAGCCAGCACTGAATATGGGTAATGCTGCTGTGCGCTCCTGTGCCCTGTTGCAGCTCTTGGCTTCTAAACTAAAAATGACAGAGGAAAATCAATGAAGTATGTATAAAAAGAAGACTTTTTAAAGGCATGCGTGCAAATCTTGCCACCAAACAATGTTCTTCAAGAATAAAATGTCATTTCCTAACTGAGGGCTTGGTCCAAGGCCCAAGAGAATCAAGGAGAATGGTTTCTGCTGACTTCTTCGGGCTATGGATAAAGTCCTGCAAGCAAAATTTTCTTCTCTCATCCATAACTCCTGTAAGTGGCCTGATTAAAAAAATATTCCTTAAACTGTGCTTTGTAAGAAATAAGGAGCGTGAGTTTTTCCTGTGCCTTTTCACATCTAAAGTATACCCGAAGCTGTGAAGCACTGCATGTCACTGTGGCTATCAGTGTAGAAAGAGCTCATCTGTTTATATGCAGGGCCAGATTTTCAGAAATGCTCATCTTGCACAGAAGGACCAAACTGAGCAGCCAGAGCCATGAGATGAGTTCTCAGATAACATCAATCGTAGCAGTCCTCTGGTGGCGTTAGGGCAGGATACGGCGGCCGTGGATCCATCCCACGGCTTCCAGCGGCCGTCACCACATCTGTCCATATTGACTTTGGGCTCTTTTCTAAGCCATAGCAAAAGGTGGTCATTTCAGGTGCCCAGAAACAGAAGCTGAGCCCTTTTTGTGAGCCTTCACTTGAAAATTTGGCCCCATAGATGCCTCTGTCAAGTAGCCGTGAGTGAATACTAGGTTAATAGTGAGATTGCAGTACATGTGGAAGCCACACTTGGCACCCATGAAAAGATAAATTTATGTCATTTTCCTCTTCCATTTTATCTCTTGCGACAGTATTAATCGGCCCCAAGTGACATATTTATGATGGCCTTTTTTTATTAAGCGCTAAGCAAAACCTGTATTTCTCCAGAGCACTCAGGGGCCACTAGTGTGAATTTGTCATTAACATGCTAAAGAGTTCTGCTCCAAGAATAGTGTGACCTGTTCGTTTGTATGTTAATAAATAGAGCTTGTGTCTAGAAAGATTGGAAGGCAGTCTTCCACCAGGCACAGGCTGCTCCTGAGAACAATGCAAAGGGCTCCTGTGAAATAATAATAATAATAATAATAATAATAATAACAACAACAACAACAACAACAACAACAACAACCACCACCACCACCACCACCACCACCACCACCACCACCACCACCTTTCCACTTCTACAGCGCCTTTCATTCAAACAACTCCAAGCACCCTGCAAATTAATTAGGCCTCACAGCCATTCTGGGAAGTAGTATCCCCTACCGATCTGTCATAAGAACTGAGAGGGTGTAGATGGGGAAAGAGCGAGATTTGCCCTAGACTTCATGTGAAGTCAATGGGAGAGCTGTGGATAGAAGCTGGAGTCCTGATTCATACTCCCCTGCAGCCTGACTATAAGGCAACAGTGCTCTATACACTGCAAAGGAGCACAGGGGTTTAGAAGATCAAGAAAGAAATTTCTTGGTAATAAAATATCAGTATCAGTTATTATTTTTCAGTCTGGGTTCCTGAAATCAGCTTCTGTATAAACACAGAAATAAAAGTGTCCTGCTTTTCAGTGGCACTGAGCATATACAGCTAAATCTCAGCTTAAATCTGGGCATCTCTGTATGAATTTAGATATCTGGCTGAAAGCATCTGGGTTTCAAACTGTTGGAAATTCAGCATCACAGGTAATGGAAACCGTGTACCTGGCTGTTACTTGGTGTACAGTTGATCTGTTTGTGAGATGTTTGTGTTATGGTGTAACATATCTATGTTAGAATCGTAGAATCATCTCACAGGACCACGTTACGTTGCAAAGCTATACTGCGGACAGAGAGACAGACTGATGAGAGGAGCTCCTAATCCCGTGCAGCTTGAGAGGCGTCACCTGAGCGCAGGAGTGACAAAAGTCCGCGGAAGCACTGGGAAGTTTTCCTCCCACCGACCCAGGAACCCGAATCCTTCTGTAAGCACAGACTCGTCCCCGTAGTGTGTGGTAGGAACATCTCTCCCATCTAGCTTAGCCGCTACAGCATTTAAATGGATAGATAAGTGCACTCCTATCAGCTCTCTTAAATACTTCTGAAATAAATTCAAAAGGCTCACTGGAGAGAATGGAAACAGTTGTCTCTGCCTCTTACCCCAATTTCCTTATCATCTAGGTAGAATTAGGGGGAAGGATGMAAAAATCAATTGCTTTTTCTCACTGGGTCCAGATTTAAAATATGCCTCCCCAGGAAAGCTGTGAATTGCACATTCCCAGCTCAGTACTTGTTCTAGGCAGCTTTTCATATCACACAAACAGTGTAAATGGGCTGAATTAAATTTAGTAGGGCAGGGCAGGATAGCAAAGTTCCACTTGTAGTTTTGCTCTGTCCCCAGATTTGCAGGTTTTGCAGATCAAGATATCTTTAATTCCCGTTGTCAGTCATTCATGTGAACTGATAAATAGAGCAAAGTAGGTGCATGAGTATAGCAGAAACAGTTACATCTCTAATCAGAGGCAGAGTATGTGCCTCAACTCTGTACCTGTGTTTATTTGTGCATTTGCTGTCGTGCTCACAGTGGATGTAGAGCAGACCATGAAACCAACAGTATCTTTGCCCTGAAGAGCATTTAATCTGAGGGGCAAGGAGAAACAACAAATCATATATATAATTACTTTGCCATAGGAATAAGACAGTTTCATCCGGCCACTTACAAGGACACATATTTAAAGGAAGAATTTAGGGGAAAAAAGTAATTGCTTTACTGAAATAATGGCAGGTACCTGGGAAGAGATGCCTAAAAAGACTAAAAAAGGTTCATTAGTCAGGAATCAGAAAAGACCTCAAACACACCCCAAGGATTTTCTCTCTGTGTTCAGATGAAGCCAGAAGTTGGCGCTTTATAGTTACAAGGTGGGTTTTTCTGAAATTCAGATGGAAAGAAAATAAGTGTCTAAAACTGCTGCATACTCTGCACTTCTGGTTCTCATCCAAGCCACGGGTTAGCCATGCTGTGTAGAAATTCTTTCTGTTTTTCTTCAAGGATTTCCTATTTTATGCTAAGGATTAATGCTGTCTGCCACTCAACAATATATCGAATGACATAATTTATCCAGCAAGGTAAATGTCAGACAATGCCCAGAAATATCACTTGATAAATTATCAGTGAGTCTAATAACAGGAGGTTTTATGCTAAAAAAAAATGAAAAAGGAGAAGAATAGAAGGAACACTGGGCAATTTCCACTTGGTTCCCTTTATGGTTCGAGGAATGGGTTGGAGTTTACTTGAATTCAAGGAGGTAAAATTAACCAAATCATACTCTGTCTGTGTGGATTGGAAAACATGATGTCTAGCAATAGAGGGAAAGTGTTGAAAACCCAAGAGATGTGAAAGAGAGAAGAGGCATAAAAGTTAAAAAAAAAAAAAAAAAAAAGGCAGAATGGAGGAGACCCAAAAATGGAAAACTGGGAGAGAACACAACATTTTGGAGAGGGCTTTGTATAAATGAATGTTTTTTTTGGCATCTTTACTTCCATACATGTTCATGTGATACAGAGTTCATCCAGGCTAAGGACCACAGCTAATTCACTCACTGTTGCACCCCAGCTGTAGACAATTGCAACCCAGAATATTTTTAAAGGTCATTTTACTAATTACAATAGTCAGAGTTTCCCATCAGCCATGCAGGGCTATGTCATTTTAGGCCATTTGATGTATTTCAGCCTAGTGGTAAAACTAGAAATAAAATTTACTTAACTGATAGAGTCACATCAAAATCAGCAATACACTGCTAATTTCAATAACCCAATTTAGAAGTGACATGTCAGCTAAGGAAAAGTTAGCATTAGCTCACAAAAGCACTTATGACCTGCTTCCAAAGGGCAACGACGGAGCATTTTGGTAAAAGAATTAATATGAGTTAGATTGGGGTTACAAGTCGCTCTGGGAATTACCTGTCAGCTAGAAGTAAAAGAGATGATGTCTATCTTACTGAAGTCCAGAGATGTAAATTTTGTTGCAGGTTGTGTGAAACTGTTTCCCTAGGTATTTTTTTTTTTCCTGAAAAACAAATACATTTTTACATTATTTAAATAGCACATAATTAAGTAGCCAGGTTCTCATCTTGTTTAAAAGGGGGAAAAATCCTCCAAAACCCCCTGCCTGTCATGCGCTCCAGGCTCAGAGGGCAACACAGGAGCACAGTAAGTGGAAAAAAAAAGGGAGAAACAGAGAATGTTTAACATTCAGAATTTGTCCACAGCCGATAATTTATTGGAACTCATCTGTAACAAGGCCTGGCACTGATTTATAAGTTGATTTGAAAAATAAATAAAAGTGATAGAAACCTGCATTCGGTTTAATGATAGACTGTTGCAGCGTGAAAAGTAAGGATATGAAACATTGCAAGGAAATTAGATATTATGCCCTGAAGACAACTGCAGCTACCAGCCCATTAATTGTTAGATATTTATTATTAAAAATTTCTTTTCATGAGTGACTGCAGAATATTTGCGCTCTTAAAGTTGTTGAGTTCTGACATGAATGAAGCGTATGAAGCTCATTTTTTCTTCCCTCTGTGTGCGCGTGTGTATGTGTTTGTGGAGCTGACAAGGTAGCTGACCCAAAAATGTGATGAATCTTTCCTGCACAAACACAAACGCACAAGTGCTGCCTCTGAATTGATACTGAATAGGATAATGAATGCTGGGAAGTTTGTTACTGTTCTGAATTTCAATAGCAAGGGGCTTGGCAGCGCTCGGAAACAAGTCTCTCTGGAAGCAGAGAGGGCCCAACTCCGCTTCCAGTGAGACAAACAGCTTCTCCAAAGAGCTCTGACAATTTGCATCAATAGCGTATCATGTCCCGGGCGCTCCCGGAGCTTAACCGATTATACACCAGGTGCTGCAGAAAGGAGGAAACAGGTAACTAGTAAAAAACAGCGGTGTATATTTGACAAACCAAAAAGAAGGCAAGTAAAGTATCATTTTAAAAAGTGCTCTAAAGCTCTTGGCAAACTGAGGCATTATATCATGCCTTAAAAATACAAAGGAAGTTCAATCAAATAAATTCTGAAACAAAACGAGTTCACAGAAAGGCAAGACCACCTAACACCTCCTACTTCTCCACCCTCGACTTACAAGATAGCCAGCATTGCTGATCTTTTGAGGAAGCAATATCTAAGGGAAAGAGCATGCATAGGACCGATGCACATGAAGCACGGCACGGGGAACTGTGGGTCTGCGCTCTGATTGCCACATTGACCTGCTGAGTGACTGTGGGTGCTGACCTGCCTGTAGAAAGACAGGTAATAATATGCCCTTTCTTTTAAAAGCACTTTGAGGACAACTAATGAAAATGGGAAAGAGACAGGGAGAGAAAAACATAATGTTTTATTATTACATGGTCTTATATTGCAGTAGTATCTAGAGTTACGAGACATTGCACAAATACATAAAGAGAAATGGTCCCTATCTCAATCGGCCTATGATTTACCTGTCTCAGATTTTGCTATGAATCATTAATAGCAGTTATAATAATTAAGTATGATAATAATGTGGCTACAGAAACTCAATGGAGGAAGATCAGATTAAAATCCTTGCTACTTGGATTGTCTGAGGCAAAGGTTACCATCATGAGCTTGTACAGTGTTTGGATCATACGAGGCAACTCTTGACTCTATTACAAACAAAACAATTTATGCATCCTTGTTCCTCTTTTCCCTTCCAAGTTGTATAAGGCAGCTTATCCCCATTTCTCCATCCTCATTTCACTTGGAAAACCGTATCTCTAAGGCCACATGCACTATACAAACGAGGTTTTCAAAAGCAGGGATGTGTTCAGCTCACAGTAAAAGGTATCTTCGTCTGTCCTTGAGATGTGAACATTTCTTTCTCCAAAATGAAATATAACTTACTGGCTACATTACTTTTATTTCCTTGTAGGTATTTCTTTGGTGTTTCTAACAAAGATAAAATCTGGGGGGCCACGTACTTCCTTTTCAGAACACAGATTTAAAAAGGAGGAACATTTTATGCAGTGCAAAGACGACAGGCAGCTATTAAAGAAGATTCACAGTTATAGGCAAATACATTAATGGTGGGGTTAGATCTTGAAATGAGAATTTGTAACATGCCTTAACCTAATCCCTCATTAAGATAATTTATTCCCACCCTCAAGGTCTCACATCACAGCTAGCACTAGGCAAATAATTAGTAACAAACAATTCATTTGATCAATTTCGAATCCTCTTTTTTAATGAATTGTCAGCCAACGCAGTACAATTTTCTCAAATATATTTATAATTCAACATTATTTGCTGATTTTTGTGATGAATTTGTAGCCTGTTGTTTATCCAGGAGGAGTCGGGTGCTTGATGGTAGCTAGTCAAGGCATGTTGAGTGGATGCAGAAGTCACATGGCATAATTGTGTTCTCTGTCTGGAAAGTGGGATGTATGGATCAGTTTTACTTTGTGAATACTCAGGCTTTCAAGTTTTGAACATTATTTCCCCTGAATAAAGTTGAGCACATGAACGTTTTAATCCATAACTCACAGGTGAGGACGGGAATTCTTTGCTTTGGGGTCACGTTGCCCAGGAGACTCACAGCTCCCTTTGTAGCTAGGTGGGAAAGGGACCTACTTCTATCTTGCTGCTGTGGGAGAGCATCCTGGCATAGAGAAGGCTGCAAGCCTGTGTGCTAATTAAGGTAGCCTTAGGAAGTTACCACATCGGAAGCATTTCCTGATGAATCTCCAGTAAGTATCTAAACACTTGCTGAAGTACTGACTAAGCTCTTTGCTCAGCTGCCCTTCCGCCTGCTGTGGAGAAACCTGTGGGAGTCTACTTAGTAAACGTGGCATCCAGAGGACTGAAAGGCTATGAAATGAATTGGGGTCTCTGACACAGCCCTATCTGGGCCACCACAGCAGCCCTTGAAGGTATTTTCAAACTACATTTTTCATGTTATATCAGCCAGAATGAGAGCAGTTATCAAGCTAATGAAATTCTTACATCTCTGTCAGCTGATGGGAATAAAGCCATGCAATATCGTTTCCTAAAACAGCAGCATAAAGCCACCGACCAAAAGTGCAACCTATAACACAAAGGAAGAGAAATACAGCACTTACAGTATAAAGGCACCAGGCTGGGACCCAGCAGGCCTATGTTAGAGTCACCCTGCGCGGCATTCCTGTGTCAGCCGTCCTCTCTTCTTTTTCTGTGAAATGGGGAGAAACGTTTTGTCATTTTTCACGTGCGGCTGACTGCCTGTTGATGCTGTTTGCTTTCCACGACGAGGACAACTTCATACTGCAGAGCTGTTTGGGAACCATTGAGGCAGAGCTAGGTATGTGTTACCCCAACACAAACAGCGATAGCTAGGCTAGGTTCACATACTCTCTCTAAACCAAGTACTGTAAATCCAGAAAATTCAATTAAGGTTACACTTACGAGACAACAGAGAGCAAAGCAGAGAACGTAACTAAAGGTCTCAGCCTCATCTCAGCCCCGTAGAGACACAAAGCTATAACTATTCAATGAGAGAGCGGCATTTTAGCTCCTCAAATTAAGCACTTTTAAAACAATGCTATACGTTTTCCTCCAATGTTTTATCCTTTGCATGTCTGGATGCAAGGCAGAGAAAAGGTGTGGGGGATCTGGGGGGCGGGAAGGGTAAAGTGGCAAACTGTACTGTTCTGGCTGGGGATAGTTACAACTTCCCCATAAAATTTATGTTCTGTGCATTGCATAATCAAAACCTGAACTTAATTTTAATTTAGCGCAAGACTTTGCTTAGGATAAACTATTAAAAATCTGTTACATGAACACCAATTAAGAAACTCAAATAAGCACTCAATATTCCTAATGAAGACACCATTAAAAAATAAAAAATCCCACACCCATGCAGTCCCTTACTCCAAAATAGTCTAGAGCAAAAGCAAAGAAAAACAAGTTAGTATTTTGACATTTTTTTCCCCTTTACTTGCTGTTTTAGAGGACTTTCAGAGTGGCCAGATCTCTAAAGGATGGGTTAAACAGGACCCAATATTTCTCCACATCGAGAATGCACTCTTGACTTCCTGCTAAATTGCCATCCCAGCCTTACTTTGGAGGAGTAACAGAAGTGTTAAGGAACAGATTCTCAGGTATTGATGCTCCAGCTACAATGCTAGGGAAATATAAAGAATAAAATTGAACAGAACCATTTGTAAATGTGCTGATTCAATTTCATCCTGTAAAACTGGTAAGATACAATGCACATTTTATAGAAAACCTATATAGAAGACCTAATGCTATTCACTTCTCTACTAGCTACAAAAATGCCCAAGTAGATTATGTTGTACAACGTGGTGGGATAGTGTCCCTCCATCTTTCCATCCTCATATTTGAACCTACTCTATAAATCGGTATCATCTCTGGCAATATTACAGCCTTCTCAAGAAAAAGGGACTGAAAGAGACTCCAGCAGCCAAGGCAACTGGTCTGGTAACTAGACCACTGCATAAAAGCCTCCTGTTCCAGCACTTCTGTCCATCTAGTTCTTTGTTTCTTTTGGCTTTTTAATGGTATCATTAACAAAAAATGTAACATCTCATCTTAGATCAAACAGTATTTTCCATTAAGTGCAAACTGTACTTCCTTGGGTTTTGTTTTTCTGGAGAAACCTCTGCCTCTCCTACCACCAAAATGTTCCCTACGCTTTCCCTAAGGATTAAATCTGCCCTTGGCCCAAGCCAAATATTATATACACAATTGCTTCAGTTTGGCTGTTGAGTTTGAAAGAGTTTAAATTGCTGAAACTCAGCCCCAGGGAGGAGCTGGTTGATCTCCTTTTGTAGTAATCTGTACGTTTTTGCTTTTCAAGAATCTCTACAAATCTCTATTTGTACTCACAGTTTCTTTAAAAATGATTAATTGTTGTTAGTAATTCTGCATAAAACCCTAATTTCATGCATATTAAACATATGAGCTCATAGTAGTGCCCTGTCCTTCATTTACAAGGAAAGGTCTCAGATGCTTTCTTTTTCTTCAGGAAAGATGCTCTGTTTTGGCAGAACAGAAGCACTAGCTTCTCTGTTTCAACAAGAAGTTCCAAAGATGTGAGATTCTGTTATTCTGAGGTTTCTGTTCTCCTCTGAAATGTAAGTAGCAGTTACGGTCTTCTTGCAGCGAAATAACAGTAGATCTGCAGTCCATGCTGCTCATATGTGTCAACAGGCTTTATGGTACATTGTGCAATGCACTACATTCAATAGAATTTGTACGAATTTGTAGTTATTGCACTTCTTGCAAACTAACAATATAGATTTTTATAGATAACTGTGGAGAAACAGGGAGTCGTGACTGCACAGAACTTTATTAATCCATTGTTTCAAAAATAATCTGCAGTAGTGTCGGCCACAGACTTCAGAGTAACAAATCCAAGTAAATCACTTGGTTGGCTTTTGGATACCAGCATTCCAGAGGCAGAGAGACTAAATTAAGTTAGAGTCATAAGTGTCAGTTATTCCACACAGTCAAAACAAATCATCAATTGACTACACACATTCATTGAGAGTTAAGAGAGTCAGGATGTAGCTCACACATTAACCGAGATGAAATTACACCTGTTAGAAAAATGTGGTGTTTTTATTTATCAGTAGGGTAATACAATGAGTATAAATTCACGCTTAATATTAACTGGTTTAGCAGAGAGAGGGTATGTTCACCCCTACAGCAGTGTGCAATTCACAGGCTACTGGTACTGGTGTTTTGATAGTTGGATATTAATAGACTCTACAAGCAATGGGACTTTGCTATGATTTTTCTCCATCTTTTCTTGTAAAGAGAGTTCTGAGGTTATGAGGCTACACGTGTATTCAAGGAAGTACGGCTGCATCTCTCTGCTCAGTCTCAGATTTACTCCAGCTTCTTGCAAAACATAACAGAGTTCAGATCACAGACACATGAACGTTACTGCAAGACAGGGAAGAATGTGATCTTATACTGTCAGCTATTCCACAGGAACAACCTATGTGCTTAATACACATGAGATAATTTATGTTTTTTCAGTGACAAGTGTGCGCAGATGGGCAGTTTCTACTGAATTTACTGTGTGGCAGCTTTCTGAGTCTCACGTCACAGAAATTTGTGGACACAAACTCTTAGGTGTCTACCATCCATTTAAAGGAGCAAAATGTTTACATATTTTCGGGGATCTGGTCCTTATTTTTTTCAATAATTCAAGACCTTCTTCGCATAAAGAAATAGTACATATACCCTTGGCTTAAAAGGATAACGAATAAGCCTATGAACACTCAATAAGGTCATAGTTGTCATGGTGAAAGGAATGCAAAATGATAGAAAAATTACTTGCATAGTACAAAACTAGTAACTAGGATGCCAGGTTTTTAACTGGTATTGTCCAGTTAGACTACAGGAATGAAAAAACGAAAAGGGTGAGGGCAGAGGAGCAAATACGGTGGTAAAGCCATAAGCAACCCAGTGTGGGTTGCTCCTCTGACTAAGAGGAACAACGTTCTCCCAAAGGCCCACGTCCTCAGGTAGCAACCTCAGCTCTTTTTCTGTTGCTGCCCTACACCATCCACAGGCAGAAGAATTAAGCTTTTTGTGAGAAATAACAGAGGTAATGGATGTACTGCCAGCCCTCCCTGCTGTGGCAATTTGGAGAGGATGATGTGTTATGCACCGTCTTATTTGCTCTTGTGATAAGCTTCAGACGTACCATTATTTACTACACGAGGCTGAGAAAATAACACAGGTTACCAATTCTGTTGAAGAGAGATTACAATAATAGAAATGAACACAAGGAAGAAGAGATGCAGACAACTCTGACTGTGAGTCTCAATAAATAAACTAAACAGAGAGGATAAAAGGTCAATATTGAAAATTACTCACGAAGAATCCCCTGCGCCACAGAATATTAATTAGGAAAAATACAAAGAAAAAAAATCAACCTGAACGCCCCCAAACTGTGCAAAACACAAGTATCTGCACTTTCAAAAATACACATTTTAACACTGTAAGTCATTACCAGAAAGAGAACAGTTAAACTGATCCAACAGTCATAGCTCCGGCAGAAGAAACCTAGCAGATTGAAGAAATCGCACGCTAAATCATATACAGCTCCCTTCAGCCACCTGCATATCTACCAAATGTGATTCACTCATTTTCACTTTGGCACAGCTATTCTCAACTTTGAAGGACCTGCAATGAAGATGACTGACAGGAGCCATCCTATTTCCGACCATGAAGTCTCAGCATACCTATAAAGAATGTCTTTGCCCATCAATCAAGGCATACATTTAAGATGAATCTGTCTTCACAGTGGATCTCCACAGACAGCGAGGGAAGCTTTGCACAGAGCACGGCAGCCTACTGCTCTTCTGTGGTGATTTTTCTGTTTTCAGAACAGTAAAGCAGTTAAGGCTCAAGAGGATTTTGATTGTCTTCAATTGCTTTGAAAAATCCCTGTCCTGATTCTTAGTCCGATTACTGAAACCTGCTTTGTTACCTGTTGCATCCAACATTATGTCATGGAAAAAGAGGATAGCCAAGAATTAACGCTATTGCTGTCCAACGCATCTTGATTTTCATTTCTTTCCTTTACTGATGTTCTTTCCTCATCCTACCACAGTGCACAGTGCAGAAATATAATCTGGTAAAAGATACCACGCTGCACCTTTCCGATACACAGCTACACCCATTCTCCATACAAATTTAGCTCTCAGTAGGAAAAAAGCTAGCTCTCCCAACTAGTAACATTTCTATTTAGAAGCCAAACATGTATCCTTTGCACACAGTCTATGCTTTGACTTCTTGGGAAAAAATGAGCTCTTACCTGAGAAAGAATAGATTATATTGAAGCTATTTTGCAATGCAAAATTTACCAAGTCTAAGATGGGTCAATTCAAGCTGCCTTTACCTATGTGCCTGGGGATCCAAAAGCTTTAGGCAATAACTGGTCTCATCCCTGGCAAGCATGCAAGCATGATTGTTTAATCTCAGGCTGCTTTAATCCCAGGAAAGATGGAATTTGCAAACCAAGCTTGTACAGCCAGGCATGACTCATTTATTAGGATAAGGAGTCCAGGGAAATCAGGTGTGACTCATAGCAAGGATTAGCTACTTTTAAATCAGTTCTTACCTATGTAGTTATGCAGAATTTGTTTTCTTTTGTTAAAATAAAGGATGGTGATAATACCTAACAGCAAGAATACAGTCTTCATTTGAAAGGGCCAAGCACTCACATCCAGATTTTACTATTAGCTGCACTGCACAGGATGGTGTAAACTAGGGATAGAATACTACGAGCTGTTAACTTCAGCTGCTTATTAAGGGCAATTTTTAGCCTATTTCTCACTAAAATGATTTTCCAGTACCAAAATTCGGATAGTACACAAAATAAATAATCCTAACTTTAGGCTACAGCAACAAAAGATTAAAGGCATGTTAATGCCTAAAGAGCTTAAATTCTGCTTATTTGCTGCCTGAAGCCTATATGATCTCTGCTTTATGCATTAAAGCCTTTCAGGGGCCCCAAATCCTCTTTGTGGACATGTCCATGATTGTCCAAATCCTGTGGCTGCAATGTCTTATCGCAAGCTGAAACACCCATCAAGTTCAAAATAAATAGGTATATCTTTACCTGTTTGTAAGCATAAGCAGATTTACTGGATTAGGCATGAGAGTATTAATATAGCAGGCTACATTTTAAGACAGTGAGCAGAGAAGCCATTTCTGTCTCTACACAGCACTGTTCATCGTTGGGTGATGTGACCTTTCTCTCCTCAGCCACAGCAGTCAGAGCCACGTCTCCCCCTCAACTCTCTTCTGAAGGGGTACTTTTAAACTACAGGTCATTCTGAAAGTCGAGATGGGGCACTTCCAATTACTATTGCTATCAGTGTTTCGCTCATGAGGGACAACTATTTAGCTGGACCTGGTCATTTACATTAAGGCTGAGATGGGTTCGAATAACTCACCTATCTGCAAATTTGAGTGCCTCTACTTTCTATAGATAGCCTATAACATAATCCGCTTCCTAAGCATAGCCTGTAGTGCCCTTAATTTTTTGTGCTGCCGGCTCTTTACCTATAATGCATAGTCCTGCAAAACACTGTGATAGTTCTCATGCGATGGAACTACCACGAGGGCTAGCAGTTTTTGAAGTCACGGAGAAGCACGCAGTGAGGAAGCACCTCTGTGCTATGCAGCCAACAA
This sequence comes from Phoebastria nigripes, assembly GCA_035582835.1. NCBI lineage: Eukaryota > Metazoa > Chordata > Aves > Procellariiformes > Diomedeidae > Phoebastria > Phoebastria nigripes. Next base: position 174,623 of record JAYKAV010001134.1, on the reverse strand, counting down.
TACCACATTATACGCGAGACTGGGCTGCGGAGCTTTCACAATGCTTCGTCACCGAGATGCCACTGCTGCCTCATTCCTGTTCCCCAGTTGTGGACAATAGTGTGACAAGGACTATTCTCTTCAGAAGTTTTATTATGTACATATTTATGTCAGCACTGAGTGCCAATAGTTACTGTAGTGCTGTGGAAACAGAAAGGAGTTCAGGAACTTAGAATGAGGGAAAAGTGAAGAAATAGGAACTTGTAGCTTTTCAGGAAAGATTCATTCTTCTAAAAATGGTACCAGTAAACAGATCCGATGAATGTGTCTAAATTCTCAAAGATGATTTTGGGATTTGGGGCCTACTGAACCACTCACCAATTGCTTCACAGACTATAATTGAAACTATAGCCTTTCTCGTATAATAGTGCTGTGTTTGTCCTTCCTCGGGAGAACAGGGAGAGCTCAGCCTATTCCACCGTGATCTAAAAAACCACCTTCCATTTTCTTATGAATGCTAGAGACTTCTGGGATGTCTACATTTCCTCAAGACGCAGACTTCACAGGAAGTAAGCACAAGCACTCTTCTTAAACCACGTGTAAGACTTGGCTTGGTAAATCCAATTTACTGCCAGTGCTACCTAGAAAATTCAGTAATCTGAGGACAGACAGACTTGCTGTCTTAACAGAGAGCAAAGCAGACATGCTGGCAGCATAGAATCAACCAGACTTAGTGCATATCCAAAGCCTGCTGTCTTGCAGCCCTCTCCCATGCCTGACTGGGTATTTCACCCAGCACACGTTGTCACCAGGTCTATTCCAGAAGACAGTTTGCAGCAGAAGCCAAACTTACAACACTCTCTGTTCAGATGTACCATACTAACAGAAGCCCAGGGGATATTTATTTGATCAATCTTCCCTTTACTGCTGCAGTTACAGGTAAAACAGCAGATTACCATGTGACAGAGAGATTGTGCAATGGTTAACAGCGGCATTTATTGTGCATGTGTGTTCCAGCGCTGTTGGGGTTCAAGTGTTCAACCTGACATAGCAATTTTGCTCCAGTTTTATATGGAACTAGGACTGCTATATGATAGAGATTTTTGCATAGATATGCTCGTGTAAATGCCTGATACTACAGAACTGTATTTATACCTGGGTTTTGAACAAGTAGGACGGCATCTACCACAGCTGACCATTTTCATGCAAAATGCTGTCAACTAACAGGCAGCAAGTGGTGTAGCAACACTTCTAACAGCCACCTCAAAATCAGATGCTGTACTAGACCGAACAGCATGGTAAGAGCTAAATGCAGAAAATCAAAAGCAACTTTGAATTCCTTCATGAATACATTCGAATAGTTCTGTGTTGACAGCATCAATTTCATCTACCAGTTTCTTGTATTTGCTCTCAGAGATTCACATACTCTCATTTTGCATTGAGCAGCAGTTACCAAATGAAGGTCTCGCTCTCAAGGGGCTTGTGCTCTGAAGCTACTCACTATTCAGCTAGAATCATGCTATCAGATGTTGTCAGCATGGCTTCTTCAGCTTCAGCAGAGTTACTGTAGCCAACCCAGAGATACTTGTTTTAGGTATGTTTATTAACACTTTGGAAACAGGAGAAAAAGTGGAAGTATTAGAATCTGGACAAAGATCGCAAGATTTACGATCACAGAATGGTAGAGGCTGGAAGGGACCTCTGGAGCTCATCCGGTCCAACCTCCCCAGCTCAAGCAGGGCCACCTACAGCTGGTTGTACAGGGCCGTGTCCACACGGCTTTTTAGTATCTCCAAGGGTGGAGACTCCACAACCTCTCTGGGCAACCTGTGCCGGTGCTCGGTCACCCTCACAGTAAAGTGGCATTTCCTGACGTTCAGAGGGAACCTCCTGTGTTTCAGTTTGTGCCCACTGCCTCTGGTCCTGTCACTGGGCACCACTGAAGAGAGCCTGGCTCCGTCCTCTTTGCACTCTCCCTTCAGGTATTTATACACTTTAACAGATCTCCCCTGAGCCTTCTCTTCTCCAGGCTGAACAGTCCCAGCTCTCTCAGCCTTTCCTCCTGGGAGAGATGCTCCAGTCCCTTCATCATCTTCATGGCCCTTTGCTGGATTCTCTCCAGTATGTCCATGTCTCTCTTGTACTGGGGAGCCCAGAACTGGACACAGTACTACAGGTGTAATGAAAATTACAAGGTAGAACTTTACACTTAAAATAAAAGATCAAGAGAAGAGGAAGCATAAAACTGAGATACCTAACAAAGAAAAAATACTCAAATACCCAAAAGTGTAGAGAAGCATTACATTACTATCACACCAAGAAAAAACAGCAAAAAAGCAGAAATTGATCCAGGGTTAAGTCAGAGAATTGAGAAGCGTTAAGTTAGCATTATATTCTAAGCTGAGTATTTGTGCACGAATGTTCTTTATTGCGTTACTGTTTTTGCTTCTCTACAAGTGAATGGCAAAAAGATACAGATCCAGCATGACATCATTATGCTCAATTCCTCACATTATGACAATTCCTCACAGTTTTCCAAAGGCAGCAGCTTTTGACCAGTAGCAAGGTGAACTAAATTCGGACCAGTCACCTGAAAGTGAAGGATATTATGCTTCTCCTACGACTGCTACTCCCTCTGGCTTGTTTCCACAGTAGTGTTCACAGAAAACAGAACAAATCAACAAGACAATAACAACGCATACAATGCAAAGAAGCTTCAAACAAAATGCAGGAAGCCTATTTTACGGCTGTCTTAATTTCACTTTAAATTATACTAGTATAGAACACAGAACAGAAACAATTTAAAATCTCTAATACCGGGGTAAAAGAAAACTGAGCTTACGATGATACTGTTTCATTTCAGGTACAGAAGGGCTCTGTTGGACTTGGGGCATAGAATAACTGAGGGTATTACCATCTATTCCCTGCTCACCACAGACTTACTAAGGCAACTTTGGGCAAGTTACCATCTCTGCTTCATCAGTGAAATTGAGATAGGATTTTTCTGCCTCATAGGCAAGACTAAAATTAATGTCTATAAACTGCCTGAATAGTCAGGAGTTTTATATTAAATATTAAAATTAATATAAAGATTTTTAAACAGGTAAAATGTAAAAGAAAAAACCCAAAACTTCCCACTAACAAATTCTGAGCTATTACCTAAATCATACATAAAATCCCTCTAGAAAAAAAGTATGAATCCATTTAATTACTTCCCTAACTTGTGAAGTTTACTTATTATTTCCTGCCCTCCAGAGTATAAATGCAATTCTATACAATTTCCAGAACAGTAAACAACTCAAAAAGCTTCCATGACTGAACAAGCAGTGGTCAAACATAAGAGAAGGGCTTGTTTGTGCCTGGGAGCATAGGAGGCAGAAAGAAAAGAAACAATTAAGACAAACCAGGTTAAGTAAGGAAGGCACTTATTAAAGAAAAAAGAGCACTTGCAATAATTTATTTCCTCTTCCTTTAGTTCTCAAAGGCAAGCAAGGGAGAAGTGAGATTTTCTTGGAAGATGGAATGAGGTCAAGGAGTTAACTCATACATGTACTCATCAAGACCTTTCCAAAAATAACGGAAAGTATAAAAGGAAAGATTTTTTTGTGGAGAAAAAAGGATTTAAAAGAATCACCCAGACAGTCATAACTGATATGAAGCAGGAAACATGGAATGTGACCAATCTGTAACAGTGTGATGTGAGCCCTTAAACGCAGGAATAGACCTGACACAATCCATAGTGCATCAACAGAGCATGTTAAAAAGGGAGTTAGCATCCAAAAGTAAGAAAGACAAGTAGGAATGTTGTATGCCTAAGTTTTAGCTTAAAATGTTTGGTAAGTTCAAAGCACATGAGTGGCAAAACAAGATTAAGAAAAACAGTTTAGTGCAGTATCAGGAAACACTGTAGGTTTGCGGGGGGGTTTCAGAGCATTAGTTCTTCCACACTTGTATTCACATACAGGTATCTGAATAATTAGCAGTTTGATGATACTGACGTACTGAAATACTGAAGAAATCCACAGCACAGTCAATTACTTCACTATTCAAGTGTGCCAAACCATGCAGAAATGTAACGTGAAAGCAACTGCAAATGCATACTAATTTAGGCAAACAGAGCTCCCTCAGTCCTCCAAAGGTGAGGGTGTCACAGAGGTAGATTGCTGACATCAGTGGAGACCTTGAGCAGCCTTAAATTTTAGTGTGAACTTCAATCCCATTATAACTAATTCTTAGATCACAGTTTTTCTGTAGAGAGGAGAAAGTTGTGTAGCATAAGAATAAGAAGCAACTAATTCACATTATATTTAGATTATCAATTTTATGGTGACAGAATGAATGCTTTTTTCTGTAGTTTCGTAATGCCTACTGTAAAGAGTCCAGGAGCCAATGAGTATAAAATGCAGAAGTTAGTATGATCAGCCTACGTAGCAACATTAGGAAGGGTTAACCAACATCCCAATAGAAGTGCTTATACACGAAAAATAAAGAATTTACAGTTAATTTGTGGACAAGCCCTTATTCATATTTCATAGACAACACAAAACCAACACACATATACAGTACAGAAGATCCTAGAACAAAATTTTGTAGTAAGAACACTTGGAGATTTTTAAGGTTCTCTTACTTGCATGTGCTATAAAGCTTATTAAAAAAACCCACAAACAGCAATTCACTGAAATGAAGGTTTTCTTACCGTCTCAATGAAAGCATGAAACTGCACAGACCATGACAGGTGGCAAATTATGAACTACTCTCACTTGTGTGTGCATTTTCATTAACACGCCTACATATTGTTGATTAGCAAGTACTAGACTCACACCTATGAAAATAAAAATCTGACTCTTAAATTTATGCTATTAACACTAAACCTACAATATTCATTTGTCTATAAAAATCATTTTATAGAAGTACACCTGTAAAACAAAACATAATTTCTATAGTTAAGAAAAATAAAATTAATAAAAAAATAAATCAAAACTTCCCCTAATGTGTGCTCCATTAGCTCAGTCTTGTATACAATAGAGAATAAATTAAAAGGTAAATGATTGTGAACACTATGCTCTCCAAAGAGAGAAAATAGACAAAACTGGATTATATAAACAGTTTGGCAACCTACACACCACGTTTGAATTCTAGTCAGATACTTTGGGAGTGACTTCTCATCTATTTATATAAAACAGATGCCAAATGAATTATATTTACTATGACTTTCTGCATGTATGGTAGTTTTCACATAATTTGGTTTCCTGAAGTTCAATAAAGTTTAGCAACAGAGTTTACAGATGGCAAAACTGAGACTGAAAAATTGGCAAAACGATGCTCAAATGCTAATTACCAAGTTCCACCAAGCTAGTGAACAGAGCAGTATATGTTCCGCAATTACTTTCTTTTCAATGGTTCAAAAACTGTCCCTCTTTTAACCTTGATAGGTAACTTAACCTCACTGGAAAGAGCAACTTCATTTAGTGAAAGAATTCAAGGGAATATAAAAGCTGATAAATATTATAGGGAAAGAAATGTGTATCAATCCCCTTGACTTGGTCAAATGCACTCCTGCATCAAATTTGAAATTGTAACCCTTTTTCATATCTTATCATAAAACTTTGGCTGCAACATGAAAATGGATAGCCATGGCAGGCCACCCTTCTCTTTCAAGGTGTATCTGTTCGTCAAATTCACACCTCTCTACCTTATCCAGGACACAGTCGATCATGCAGCAGCTGGGAATTGAAAAAACAAAATTGTCACACACAATAAATTCTCCTAACTTGGCAACACTGTGTGTATATGGGTTGAAAGGCTTTGCTGACACACCAGAGTAGCTTGAGTGCCAGAAACAGTGCAGTTAGGTTAGCGCAGCTCTCCACTCCACTTACTTGTCCCATCATGCTAAGATGGCCATGTTACTCCATGTTCTATTTTATAACATACATAATATGGCACATGCTACCTACCAACTCAATAAGCAAAATTTAAGGCACATTTTGTGTCTGTGCTTTGATTAAAAGCTCCTTGGAACAGCAATTCTTCCTAAATGACTGAAAAACCATTTTGCACATTTTGAATACTTTCATAAACTAGTATTTCTGGCAGAAGGCAATCCTGTGAGACATTTCAATTCTTCGTACATTCTTCCTGACTATACAATTCTATTATCTAATTTACTTTTGTCTAAGTTGAAAGAACACCAAGATGCATCTAAGGGACAACAACAACAACAAAGTCGTGACCACATGAGAACAATAAACTGTAAGGTGATTAGTATTTTTAAAGTGCTCTTGTTAAATATATAAAATGAAAGAGACGGCAAGCAATTCAAAAGTGAGTTGAATATGAAAGTAAGAGAGATAAATGGACTTAGTCTTCCTAAATGCATGATGAAAAAGACAGACTGGTAGTACATTGTCTCCTCCTGTCATTAAATAAAGAAAATTGTAATCTGTACCCTAATCCTCTTAAGTTCATCACAGGACCACACAAAGACTGACACAATATATATTCCAAATACATTAGCAGATGCTGTTATTCTTTACTCCAATACTGAAAATGACGAGTTTTGATTCAATAATACTAATTTAGAGGACCTCCATGTCTCTTTACACCACTATGATATGGAAGGCCACAGACCACTAAAAATTTTGTATTTCACCACAGAATAAGCAAATAACAGCTTCTTGCACCACTGTTTCAATCATGACTTTTTCATTCTATGTTCTCACCCTGTTCAGGCCTAAAAGCCCATTCCCCCCCTTGTAAAAGCATGGGTGTTGACTGCACAAACTCAATTTCATTTCTGTTACTTGCAAGTAATAATCAGAAAGAGTAACACCGTAAGATTTCCATAAAAATTTCAATTATTACAAGAAATCGCAAGTTCTGTGATGATCTAATCAATAACTTAAAAAAACCCCAACATTTTTATTTAAAATGAAATAAAGAGTGACAACATACCATATTCTAAACCTTCCAAATTGCAATTTGGTCAACCAGTTGCTGATTAGGTTCCATTAAATGTTAATACAGTATTACATTTAAATTACCCCGCCTAGACAAAGAACCAATAATCTCAGATCAGCCACATGGCCAATATTATTGAAATGCCCAAATTAGTCTTCTACTGTGTCCCACTTGGAGTGTAGCTTCTCAGCAGTCTGCCAGGAGCTGCTGTCCTTCATTGCCTGATAATGCCATCTGACAATAGCCTACAACACCTTTTACGATGCATTCAAGTGCTCTGAAGAAAGGGCTCACAAAAATGTGCATTTCTAGCAATCTGCAAGCAGATGCCTTCAGCTCCTTTGGTTTTAATAATGTTCCCTTTGGAAAGTGAATCAGTTGAAGACTGTTCCAATAAAATAATAATAGTAAGTCATAGTCAAGACAAGGCATAAACCACTGTCTATACAGTTTGTGACAACGTCCTTGTTTTTCTTTCTTCCACACTTTTTTTCCAAAGACCATGCAGTGAAGGCAGTTTGATTTTATCCATATTCTTACTGTAAACATTAAGAAATATACCAAGGACAACCAGTAAGCCTGACCACACGTACCTAAAGGGCAGGGAGAGGAGGGAAAAAAAGTTACCATTAGCACTTTATATGTAGCGATTACATAACAATATTTGTGGATTAAATAAAAATAAAGCCCCTACATTAAGGAAAAAAGAGTTTAAGGAAAAAACCCCCACAAATTAGTGGACTCTGAGAAAGAATTTTCTTGAATCTTTATTATTACTATCCTTCCACCCTTCCTTTTCCCATCCTGGCTGGAGAGCTTATTAAGGTGCATTTATAGTTAAATAATAACTAAACAGTAGCTGTCTTTCTCACATGAATGAAGTAGTCCTGAGGGGTTTTAGTATGTTTTTCCTTCCTACGGTTATGAGAGCTATACTCTCTATTACCGGTCCAAAATGTGTTCTCACGCAGTGCCTGATATCCATACTTCCCAATGAAACATTTTTGTTTCAGCTCTCCATTATTTTAAGCCTCAAGATTTTTAGCTGGAGTAAATTCCATTTGGGCGTTTGGCTGTAAGCTTTGTTCTTAAATCTCAAATAAATTTATACATAGCAATAAAATTGAATACTATTTTGTTGCAAACCAGAAGCAATTAGGAACAATGTAGCAACTTAGCTGCATTTTTCAATGTAAGCTCTTCCTTCAAATTAAAAAAAGGGAAGAAACCCAAGCTCAAAAATCTTGCAATTTAATATATCAAGATGATAGAAGCTCACAGTTATTTAAAAGGGCTAGCTAAGAACTCAAATCTGAGCTCGTAAAAGGGGAAACAATACTGTAATGGAGAAAATGCCTTCCTTTAGCCAAATCTTCCTCCACAGAGAAAGTACCCAAATAATTTATTAAGTATCATAAGCACTAGATATTATGTAAGGTTTTTCTTAAAAAAAAAACCAACAAAAAAATGCCAATACATGGAATAGCTTGTCTTCCGGACCTTTAGAAAAATGGAAGCTATTTTCTCTAGCATGATTAGCATCAACAAGCCAGTCAATTTTTACAGCAGATAGCCAACATTTGTAGAAGATACGAAATGAAAAGTATTAAAGCCTGAATATGATTAATTACTGTTGTTATATTTCCATGATCAAGAACGTAATTTTTTATAAAATACATAAAAACCCATTTAAAACTATAAATACTTACTGGAAYGTAAATGGCTTTGCAAAGAACAAAAAAGAAAGCACAATGGTCATTGCTTTTCTTCCTGTTGTTACTGCAGAGGAAAACAAATATTTACTTCTTTAAGAATTCAGTTACAGCAAAARAACATAATATAGTCTTCAATATTAGTAGATAACCTCATTACATAATTAAGTGTCTGGCTAAAACGATGCTCATCCTTGGTGCAAACACAGACTGCACATGCACCAGCCCAGTGCAAAATAGCTCTAGAACCATACGCTGTTTGAAACAAGTACATTGCATCAGTAGTACCAGCTCCAGTCACAGTATCTGCAGCAGAGAAACTTCCAGAACAAGACTTGCTATTTAATAACTTCACGCTAATCAATTCACAATATCTGAAAGCAACAAGCAATCCTTGCAAGTAACTGATGGTATAATCTAATCTGTTAAAGCAGAAAAAAAGTGGTATCACTATTTGGATACACCAAATCTCTTGCCACTTCCACCTCATGTTATTACAGTTCAGTGGTGTTTTGGGCTTTATTTTTAAGTGGAATGGGATCAGCATCTTGTCATTCTTTTGAAGTTACTGAAAATTTACCTAACAGTGCAGAGAAATACAATTTTGGTTAGAAACCTAAGAGACCAAGGATACCTGACTTCAATGATTATGCATTAGGAAGTTTTCATCAAAACCATTAAGAGACCTTCTTCTACATGTGATCTTATCACTAGAAAGAATCAAGGTAGTAAGAAGAGTTGAGAACACAATCCTGTTACCAAAATGGAAGTAAACTATCTGTTTGGGTTACTCTCAAATTAACTATAGCTCCAACAATTATTTGAACAATTTCAATGCTATCTGCTATGAACAAGAATACAGTGTTGCTAGCAAGTTGCATACTGGGAAACCTATATAGTTTATCACTGAAACAAAATCAATAAATGAGTACAAGTTACACAAAATGTTTTAAAAAAAAGTAACAATGCAGCCAGGTGTACAAGTTTAGCTATGAAGGTTAAGGGCCTGAGAAGGTGTTACATGATAGTGCAGGCTCCTCACTTCAGAAAGACCCCAGTACAATTGCCTGCACCAAAAGAAAACTATGGGTTTTATTAACAGAAAATATTTTGCTTACCGTGAAGTACTTTTTACTATACCACACTGGAAAGCCTTACTTGTATAACTACATCCACATTAGTCTTACTGTAACACACTGACAAAAGGAGCCAATGACAACTGATGTATTTTCATGCTGTTATGGCTAGTAAAGCAAGTTTCATTCTCCCCAACTCTCCCCCACAAACAAATAAAAGCATGTTTTGTAGTGGAAGAAACAGCCTTCGCCATTGCTTTATCTGCCCCCATCTCAACTTTTTAGTAACAATTTTCTTTACATTTTAAGAAATTTATGCGCATCAAATAAAATGATTTTCTATTACATGAAAAATTAAAGGAGAATGAAAAAGAAAATTGAGTTTTAATTAGAAAACAGTTTACAGATGAATAATTTAAAAAATGGTTAAATTACTTCAGTTTTTCTAATTACGATTATTTCTGTTCTTTCGAATCAGTTATTAATTAAAATATTTATGTAACCATTTCCTTCTAAATTAAGTGCCTTTTCTTCTTTTTCCCAATTAAGTCTGATAATTTCTCATTCTGCTAATAGAAATACAATTTTCATTAAACTCTTTCACCCCACTCCCCCCCAAGAAGGGGGAGGGTGGATGGGGGGTGGGAGGGACACTAATGAATGTGGTGTTCTTCCAAGGCACAATAAACATTTTCACATTGCTACAGGCAAGATGGAAAGGGCTCAAGTGTTAGGATTGTCAAGGTCAGGTATAAGAAAACCTGGGAAGGGTTTGCTATTCCACAGCATTTTTAAACATATTTTAGCACAGTAAGACTTTTTTTTTTTTTTTTTTAAAGAGCTATTTTAATACATGAACCAACTCTCTAGTCTGGGCCAATTTCCAGTCAGGAGATGTACTGAACTTTGTTAAAAACAAACGTGAAACGGAAGTGCTGCAGAAGCAACAATTAATAGGAGAGCAGAGCATGCAATCCTCATGTCAGAAAACAACTGCCTATATTTTCCTCTCCACTACTGCGAATGAAGTAGAGCATCACCTGACAGAAACCAGCTTTTAGGGGTAGAGGGAAGAGCAGAAAGTAGCTCCATGGCATCTTGCTACACCTTCCCTGCCCCCCAGGCCCTTGTGACTAATGTTTGTGGTTTTAAGAAAAGGTAACCTGAGGAAGGAACGAGCCTGGTGTAACTGTTCTTGACAGACTACTGTAATGACTATATAAATGATAGGAGAAGCTAGACAGGCAATGACTGATTTTTGAAAATACACTCAAGTTACATTTTAAGTTTGGAAGCAATAATTTTCTACAGACAAACAATTTTATGTTCTATAGCAGTTGCATATAGTAAAGAGTAATAATTCTAGGGACAGCTTGAAAACAGGTATACAGGAAGATGCTGAGAAATGATCAAGTGTCAGACTTTTCCTTTAGTGTTGTTAGATACATAAAAAATGTTAACATTACAATTAACTGCTGTTAAAATGAACAGCAGGGTCGTTTCCCCTTATTCCAACAGTTGAAGATATTATGATATGTAAACACTTCAGTCAACCTGACTGTTTTACAAACTCATAATGATACAGGTTAAAAGCATTCACTTGTAATACAGTTATGTCATTTGGCTGTAGCTAGCTTTGCCACACTCCGGTAACGCCACATACTGAAATATGCCACAGCCTCACAAATACAGATGCAAGCCACAATAAACTAGTACAAATAATTTCTGAGCCTCAATTTCTGTCACATCTGTCTTACTAGTGATTCCTTTGATTTAATCATTTTCTATACTGCTTCTTCCATTAAGGATCTCAGGCAGACAAAATATCAATAAGGTCTGAACACACTTCCTTCTCTGAAGCCATACAGTTGTCCTTCCACACAGAATATGTTTACTTTTAATACTTTTCATTGTTTCAAAGGCACACATGAGCCAATGCATTAGTAAAGACCAAGCATAACCAGATGACATTACTTGCCAGCGCAGTGCTGAGACTCACTGTGCTCAGTGGCTTCCTCATTCATAGAGAGCCAATCTCAACTAGTAGGATTTCATTCTCTCCACGTGATTTTTCCAGATGACTGATTACTCAACGTGAAGAATACATCCAGTTGCATATGGGATAAGAGTCAAGTCTGAATATCTATAAAGGTTGAAAATCTATAATGGTTGTGACTGCCTCTTGCTTCATGTCCTCCTTTTCCTCACCCATCACATACCTGGAGCACGTCAGCACAGATAGGTCTGACTTGCATTTATTACTAGGAAATTATTATATTATTAGGTGAGAACACCACGTCACAGAAACTTTTTATTTGTGCGTGAACTATCACAGGAGCAGACAAGATGGCATTTGGCGACTTTCTTAGCTTGGAGAGGATTCCAGTAACTTTTGACATACTTTAGGGACTTATATTGTTCCACATTCACGTGCGGCTAGCAGACACACCAGTGAGTGGCCCAAATCTTTTCAACATATTACTGATCAGAGTTCTTTACATTTGTTTCTTCTGACATGGTTGATACAGTCATATGCTGTACTAAGCATTTTACAGAAAACATGACTGCTTCCATTTTTTGTGGGACAATTACATCAGAAGTCTAGAATAAGATCTGAAAGACTAGACAGAGTTTGCTTCTGTCATTAACAATAGGCTTGTACCTGTCCCGTGAATACACAAGTTGCAATTTAGAGATAATCCAGCAGCTGTTACACAGCCCACCGAAGTCTGTTTAGTTCAAATCCTGACTTCCAGAACTAATACACACCCTTTATTCTGTTCAGTTTAATAAAAAGAACTGAGGAGACCATCACAAAAGTCAGAATTTGTTCCACTTGCATTTATTCTGAACTGAGTCTGAACTGTACATTTAACATTGCTACAGCAGCATTCCACTGAGAGCGTATGGACATTCAGAAGCTTCAGGGAAGTTCTTCATAGTTTTTCTAGCAATACCATTTGTTGGAAATCTCCAGAAATTCTGTGCTTAGAGACTATGACACTGCCTACTATGTCTTACTGGAACATCCTTACTTTTCCTTCCATGTTTCAAATAATACCTGTCTTTTTCTTACACCTTGCTATACATTTCCATTGCAATTCCTCTGTTTAGAACAGCGTTGTTTCGGCATTAACACATAGCACAGGCTATATGCACAAGATTACTTAACAGGCTCTTCAAAGTTGAAACTGTGGCACAGAAAGGACCAGGAAGCTCTCAAACACATACTACTAGAGAAGATCCATGCTACACAAACCATGATCAGTAAGCACAAAAAAAAAGCCAGAGTGAGAACAATTCTCAAAAGCTCTGTCCTAAATAATAGAATAGGATTACTTCATATTTTTATACCAAAAGCAGTAAAGATATCATTTGTTCATACCTGTTACAGCCAGAAGGGCACCAAAGATTTTAATCAATGCTAGAACAAAGGATATGCCAAAATACCCAGTCAGGGAGAAAAGGAATGCATAACCGTAAGTCTGAACTGGATGCTGCAACAACAACAACAAAAGCCTGTTAGGAAAATGTAAAACAAACCCTGAGGTATTGCAAAATGACATAAAACTACAGACTTTAATCAATTGCTTGAGCAATAATAAGCTGTTCAACAATGCATTCATGCAACGATTCTTATTTAATTTTAGTTAAATAATGGAAAAATAATAATGAAATTATAAACTCATAAGTCTGGTCCTGTGATTTTGTTTTGTTTTTTAAAACATTACCCTATCTTACACATCAAGACACAAGCAAGTAACAAATTGCTTAATGTATGAATTATACAAGTCAACCAGTTTACATGATGAAAATGTAACTTCAGAGAAGTGGTGAGATTTTCTAAACCATACAGAGCAATGTTTTCCAATTAGGTTGTTCATAGAAAAAAGGAAATCTTCACACCTACCTTTGAGCAAAATGTTACTGCAGGGCTTAATCCACTAGTGCATGTTAATCCAAACAAAATATACACAAAACCTATTGAATAGGAATACAAAACCTAGAATAGTTCAAGAGAAAATAATTACCAGGTGATACTATGCAAAAGGACAAAATTAAATGCTTTCAAATGTTTGGCCCTATTAATATCTTCAACTTCTCAGAGTTGAATTTGCAGTGTTTGAAGATATTTTTACTAGGATTTCTGTAATAGCTGATGTACAGTGAAAAGTGAATAGTAAGTGTTAGAGACATTCTTCCTATCCACAACTACATAAAAAAAGTTTTGTAAGCTAGTCAGTTAATAATATCCTGAGGTCAATGTTGACTGTGGTAAATCCTTCCAATTCAGGATTTCACAGCCTAAATAAAACTTCACACAAGTATATAGTTAAACAGTTTGAATAACATGTTAAACGTATTTCATTTTCTGCGACTTATCCTGCACAGTAAAGATCCATATTACATTAAATGTGCAAAGGGTAGCACATAATCACTATGAACTGCCAGAAGAAGCRTCACATAAGTTTCATCAGTGTCACTTCAGTTCACGTACACGGTGCACCTGCATTACGGTTATAGGATACAAGATTTTCCTATATGACCAGCTCTGGCCTAGTTCAGTACTCAGAACAGACTATACTCAGCAAACAGGTAAGTTCTTCATTTTGTCTTTACCCTTATTTAACTCATAGCTTCATACAAAAGCGACAAAAGAATCTTCATCCTATCTTTTCCCATGTAGAGGCAACAATAGAAGCTGGAACTGCCCATCCATACGTCCTCCTGTGCAGTGGGAGGCATTCAGCTGTTTGGGCAACATTTAGTGGCGTTTTCTTGTGAAAAAGGGAGACAGTGAACAGAACTATTCTATACATTACCAGCTAGAACATGCTGATTTACTACACTTTGAAAACTCTGTGTCAATTACAGGCCTACTTCTTTTGACACGGTTTCATCAATTCTTATCAACTGTTTTCTTGTTATAGAATCATAGAATCATTAAGGTTGGAAAAGACCTTTAAGATCATCGAGTCCAACCATCAATCCAACATCTCCATGCCCACTAAACCATGTCCCTAAGCACCACATCTACACGTCTTTTAAATACCTCCAGGGATGGTGACTCCACCACTTCCCTGGGCAGCCTGTTCCAATGCTTGATCACTCTTTCAGTAAAGAAATTTTTCCTAATATCCAATCTAAACCTCYCTTGGCACCTTGAGGCCACTTCCTCTCGTCCTATCGCTAGTTGCTTGGGACAAGAGACCAATCTCAATTATTTGCAAAAATAAATCTATTAACAATTAATAACAATGCCACGAGACAACAGAACACTTATCACTGCTCTATAATAAAGGAGGATGAATATACATTTCAAGAGCAGAACTGCTTTCAGCCTCTTAAAAAACAATAACCTGATCTTCAGAGCTCTTATTTTACAGTGTTTATACACACAAAAGTTAGTCTCCAGTCCTTCATTTACCTCTGCATCCAGCTTTTCTCCCAAACTACCCAAAGACCTCACTTTTCACAAGCAGGAATGAGCACCACATTGCTAGTTCCTTGTTAGGCAGTGTGATATAAGTCACTTCCTTAGAATCACACACAAGGCAAAATCAGGTATAACTTTCCAGAGCAGTGGTTACTATTTCAGCCGCAAGACATCTTTTCTCTTTTCATAACTGCTTAATACAGGGCAAGTTCCAAATTCGGCAACGAAACAGAGATCCTGTGGATGACAGGTTCCTTTACTATTCAATTTTATTTCCAGATCACTGTCCATTAAACGTGATCTCTGATTCAGAAGACCTCTTAAATTTTCACCCGCAGTCTCAGGTCCAGACAAATGATTTCTGAAATTCTGCTTGTACTTCTGCACTGAATTCTCCAAACAAAATCCTGGGGTGTAATCTCTAGGTCTCAAACAAACAAAACCTTTATATCCTTAATCACTACACTGATTCTCTACAAGTAGTGTGAGTATACAATATGAAGACCAACATTTGTCAGACTAACGCAGAATAAAATGCAAAGTTCTGGAGATAACAGGAGCATCACAGGTAAGGCACTTAAGAACTGTCAGATGACTGTTGGCAAGATGCAAAGTGGGCAAGAAAACAGTTACAGATCGTACTTTGTTTTGGATTTCAGAGATTACAGCTATAGAAGGCTGTGCTGGGTCAGGTGAGGTCCATCTAGCTAAGATCTCTGCCTCCGGCAGCAGTCAACAGTGAATACTAAGAAAAAGTACAAAAATAAAACCCAAGAATACAGTGACACTTTTCAGGTATATTCTTCCACTTTCCAGAAACTTACAGCTCAAACTTCTTGAGCCAACCTAAATCACTTTCATCCATAAATGAAGCTTCCTTCTAACTAATTTTCTCTCCATTTATGAAACTATTCTCATAAATGAGAAACTAGATTTTCTGGTTAAATGTCAAATACATGCCAAATATGCAAATTAAATTTCAATAATCTTTTACTTGTGGCATATTCAAATAATGTCCATTATAATAAAAGATTTTCTTGTATTTACTTGATTTTAGAGAAAAAGATGCCAAATTCAAACATAAGTTTTGTCGAAAAAGAAAAAAAGTCAAGACCATACGAACAGATAATCCGCATTCCAAGTAAGTATATAAAAAATACTGAGCAAGGCTTTTTCAAAATCATGTATTTCACTGAATCAGGAACACACATACTCACCCATTCCGAAAGTCAGAGTTTTACTGATTTCAAAAGCTTAAAAAAAGGCTGCCTCTCAAATGCTAGCACACTCTAGAATTGGAATTCTAGCAAAGAAAGAAAAGCAACGTGTTCCATGTAACACATGCTTATCTATACCAGAAGAACAGTATATATTTTTCAGAGATTAAGTGCATGATCACACAGAAAACCCTCCATTGATTTCAGGCCTGCAGGGTAGACAAAGAAACTGTTGCTAGAAATAAGCGTTTTTGTAGCTGCAATATACATTTGAAGTTGCACACAGAAAGCAGCACCCCTGAAAGGTTAAAAAACAAAACAAACAAAAAACCACGAAAAGCCCCCAAACAAACAAAGAGATAACCCCAAGAAGAGCACACCAAGAGCCCTTCTTTACATATGCAAGAGAAAAGCAGATTAAGTTTCATAGTTTGTCATTGTATGCCTTGTCTATGGTAGAACGTGTTCTTTTAAAATTGCAAATCTGGTATTTACCATTTCTGAATTAGAACCATTGTGCAACTTCATAGCTTTTTCCTGTACATTTCCTATAACTGCATCTGCGCAGAGGGCAAGGGATATTAGGACCACACCTAATATAAGAAAACAAACAAACAAACAAAAACCTGTTCAGAATATTTATCAGCAAAGCAGAGTAGTGACGAAAACCACTCTGTACTTATCCTGAAAAAAAGAAAAAAGTCTCAGGAATAGAAAAATAATAATAAACCCCCCTCTATATCATATTCTAAATGTCAGCAAAACTATTTCATTATACTAGTATAAAGCAGTGTCCACCCCCACTCCCTCCACCAGTTAAGCCCCGAGCACTGTGTGTCTCTAAGCTTGATAGGAACATCTGGACATTGCTATAAAGAAGCTAGCTGTAGTTTTTGAGTAACAAGAGTGAAAGAATGTCAATTGCATTTATTGAGGTATTTTTAATGAAGATAAATAACCAGAGAACACACTCTTTTGAGTAGTTAATCCTAGATTATTTTTCCTGACAAAGGCAAATAGATATGTTAGATGTAACGATGAAACAAATGCAAGAGGATTCACAGTGGAAATCCTTCATTGTTGAAATATTAATTTTAAAAAAACTATAGTTCAGGTACAAAACCCATGGGTTTAGGTTACCATATTTGTTCACAACAAAGTCACTACACAGTCAATAATGTAATCAGCTTTCCAATAACAAAAATTAATAACTCTTTATCCATGCCAGTCACAATTCATTTCCCAACCTCCAAACTTTGATTCTTTCATGAGTGTAGCAACTGTTGTATTTAATGTTGCAAGAGTTAGAAATTAATGATGCACACAGGTTGAAATACCACTTTTCCTAAGTATAAAACATTACAGAAGATATCAATCATCAAAATCATATTTACTGTTTGCTCTAGTCTTGGTTCCTTAAAACATCATAAGTGTCAGGGAAGAATGAGGAATGGAAGACTAGAAACAAGCAGTGTGATATTTTCTTAATATTATGTTCTTGCTATCAGAGGTCTCAAAATAGGCATTCTGATGGACCAAATGGAGTATAAGCTCCTGACAGAGAAAAAAAATCCCAGCTCCTAGGATTTTCAGAATGGAAAGATTTAACATTTTTAAGACCAATGAAGTTTAAGGCAGCATCTCCTTGGCCAACTTCTGGATATATGGGAACTTCCAAATCAGCATTTTCAGTTTGGGAACCACTTCCTTTCCCAGGAACTGAAAGCAACTGAAGCAACAGAAAAAGACTCGTCATTATTCAAAGTTATCAGGCATTGGAAAAGGTATGAGTCAATGGAAATGACATGATAACCTGAATAATACTGGTTATGCTAAAGACCACAGTATAGACATACTATCTCCATGGATTCAGCTCTGGTCCAAAGGTATAACACCTGCAGGTCAGCAATAGCCTTGCTGCAGATTGCCTCTGTAAAATGACTGAGTATGTCTTCATCTGTGTTCTCTATCACGCTGGTTCCAGCAGTGCTTAACGGCCCAGGCACATCACTGGACAAATACATGGGTTCAGTACTGGACTGAGATGAAAAGATTACCTGGAATCTGACGCACAAGTGCGCATGGAAAGGAGAAATGTAGGGACAAGACACATATTAATATTATGTACATGCACAGTTTGAGTATAAAGAAGAATTGTTCCATTCATTGTGATAGCGCTGCACCTGCTGAGCAGCAGCAGCAGCAAAACCATGAACGAGACCAGTAACATTATGTAGTAGGTAAAACATGAGTAAAAATGATTGGAAGAACAGGTCCTAAATTAGTTGTGAAAGAAATTAAACCTGGAGGTCTTGCACCAACAGACTTGATTGAAACACTACATTACATTTTATTTTACACTATTAATGTGATGCTTGAAGTCATTAAAATATTAACACTGCTTATACATTTATAAGCTATTGGATATTTACATAAGTTCCTCAACAATACATTCTCACGCTTGCAATCCCCACCATGCAAATGTGTTAGACTAGTGAGTTGTTTGGCATTTACCTGCCCATTAAGACCTCTTTAATACTCCACATTTTAGAAGCCTGCCATACATAAGATTAGAAGACACAGTAGAGGTAGCTAACCAAGTAATACCATCTTAACAACAGTGAAGCTAAGGAGAAAACACCTCAGTCTGCAAAAGACTAAACTGCACCTGTACAAACAGTCTAGGGTGGAGGAATTTTCATGCAATTGATATTTTTACTGTGTCTTCACTGAAAATGGTTAATTTCCACTTACACCTGTAATGCCAGAACAATGGAAGTTCCTGTAGCACCAATGTTTCAACACTGTCTCCTTCCACACACCCTTCTCTTCTGGTTTCTCTTTTGGAAGTCCTGTATCTATTATTCACAGCTATTAAGGATATCTACCAGTACCTCTCCAATTTGATAATGCTAGGAGATGCTTTGAGCTCTTAGCGCCAACTCCATCTTGAAAAGTATACCTCTTCCTTAGTAACAAACATGTACCTGTTCTGGCAGAAGAGAGTTTCTGTTTTCTTGGCTGACCTCTTTCATGTGTAATCAAAATCTGTGTAGATTCCTTTTTTGGCCCAGCAATACTGAGATTAGATTTCAATAGCCGGGGGGGTAGGGGAGAGAAAAAAAAAAAGGGACTTGTAAAATTGTTCATCGAGATAATATTTTATGTCTGCTTATGCTCCATTTTTAGTATTTGCATATTTGCATCAGACAACAAACATAATGTGTTTTGTTTAACTACAAAGTTAGTTTTGCTCTCTTAGAACTGTGAAATGTAAACAGATGTTCTTAACAAGTTAGTAGAAGTTCTATGAAATCATGCTAGAATCATAGTAGTTTGCATGGAAACAGTTCTACATAAATGTGCATAAATCACTGGAACGAACTCAGGAATTTAGAGGGCAGTAAGCAGGCAGTAACATAAAACTGCAACTTTAGAAAACAGTAATTTAATTTGCTGTTAATGTTTTTGAAAGTTTTTATATCCTTAAATACTTTGTTATTTCTTTGAAGATACTCTATGAAGATACAAAACTAAATTCTGCCTCTCCGCTTTCAGTTCTTATTCTGTGATTTACATCAAGAAAAGTGTAATTATTCAAAAGAATATGCCATTTTGCAGAGTGAGCAAAGTTTTTAATAATTCTTATCACTGATTTTACACTGTGGCAGCTATGTATTTCTGCAATACCAAAAATCAGTACATTTCTTGAAGGAAGGGACCATCTATCTCCATAATTCATCCAAGAAAAGGAAAAACTCCACCTTTCCCATTATGAAAAGTTTCTTCTGGTTAAATTAAGTGACATGGGAATAAAACAAAACAGGCAAGAGGGAATAGAGAAATACAGAAACAACCTTCTCAGAAGGTGAGCAGGAGAATTTTGAATCACCTTCCTAAGGGGAGATCCAGACTTTTGAATTCTAGTTCTATATCCTATTTTCACAGAACTAACTTCCTCCAAATGGTAGTGCTCTAAGCTTCAATATATACGACTTGTTTGAAGTGTTCAAAATTAATAATGAAAGACAACCCTGTTTATTCTCTGAAGACATTTAAAGTTTTTTATCTTGTCTTTTGCAGATCTTTGAGGGCATCAGGACTTTGCTACATTTGCTGCACTTCACCCTATCTCATTCAGTTGAAGAATCAACTTTCCAAATCTTTTCAGAATTAAGTCATAGCACATATTTAAAACAATTCAAATTTTACAAAAGGAGTATATTAACATGTGAATGCACTTAGAGGCTACAGTCAAAAATAACTGTAATGGTAACACATATCTATACATCAGAAACACTAGAATGTAATTACATGCATACCAATGTCATACTGTACTCAAAATATATATTTTTTTTCAAGTAGCCACCCAGTTACACCACACATAAACACATTAAGTGCACAGCAGGTTATAAAATCCACAGATTTTTGTAATTTCTTCCACTACCAGTGGCACTAAAATTACATTAAAAGGCATGAGAATTAATTTATGAGCAAGGCAAAAGATACATACAGTTTAGACAACATCACAAATTGATCATTACTAACACCAGATGAAATAATATTTTATCAGGACAAAAAGTCTTTTCCTTAAAACCGAGAATTTATTATTATTTTTAGGAACAAAACTTCTAAATCAGTGCCTCTACTATTAAGAAATAAAGGTTTCACACTGAACGTCTGTCGTAACAGTTGTTGTAACTCATCTCAGAATTTCAAAAGAAGAATACACTGAAAGTCGAATATTCAAAAGTTTTCAAGGTTCAGTATTAATCCAAACACTGGCCAAGTAAATAATGATTTTATGAATAATCAACTCTCCCTTGTCATTTGAGAAAGAAATTCAACTAAGTTTTTAAACCCAAGTAGGTTAAAATCTTTTCTTTGCTTCTGATTTTACACAGTATAGAAAAGTTAGAACATGGGCACTCCAACTAAGAACTACAGCAAATCTTAGTGAGACTGTCAATTAATATAAAGTAAATGGTTCTGAAATGGAAAAAGACTTAAAGGTTTAACTAGAAAAGAAGTAATCTTTTGAAGTTTTAAAATGGTCAAACTGAATTTTATCATATTTATTTTAACATATCTACTGGGAAGTAAGTTTTTCTTGAGAACAAGCACAAGACATTTCAACCTAAAGGGTGGAATTTCCAGAGATTTTAAGAACCTAAAAACTAACACATTGAATAAAGGCCTCTTCTGCCACAGATATAGTTCTGCTAGTGCAAAGCTACAACAAAACCTGCATTGTCCACGTGATACCTGAAGGAACTCCACCAAGAACTCTCAGAACTTCTATGTAACAGTTATTGCAGGAAAAAACAAGCATTTTGTTAAACTCTAAAATATATGTTTACCTGTCAAGTTGAAGTTTGGTGCAACTGTGCTGTCAGCTAAAGTAAACCATATTAATCCAAGACTCATACACAAGGCAGCAGACACGTCTGCAATATTATAACGTTTTCCTACAAAAGCAATACAAACAATATGAACGGACTGTTAACACTCTCAGAATTTCATGTTTATCCTGTTTAGCAGACTAAAAGGCAAAGGAAAAACTGTTCCAATGTCATTCTTTTACTTAAGCAGAAGACTTAATGCTCTGGCCTTTCATGACTGGAATTAGTTTCTTCTACAACAGCAGTTCCTAACATGGAGGAGGACCTTACAGATACTATCTGATTCTTGTGATCAGTTTTAGTTTTACTCCTAATGACATAAAGCACATTCTCAATGACATAAAGCACTTCCTCCCTGACAAAGCACCATCTCAGCAACTTCAGGACAGCTTAGATGTTTTCTTAAGATTTTTCCCTCATGCAAGACATTTTGGCTGCCTTTATTGATTAGAGAGAAGTAATTCCCAAACACTAACAGATGATTTGGGCACTTTTAGAACCCTACATTGTCCCTTAGTTTGGGAGAGACGGGATGTGGAGAGGGGTGGAGAAAGAAATAGAGCAGGGAAATGAAAAGGCAGGAGTTAGCATATCTTGTTTGAAATAACATCTTCCTCTCCCAGAAGCTGTACTTTCAATATAAGCTTCCAAGAGAACTTTTTTGAACTGAAAATTTTAACCAAAAATTTTTTAAAATAATAAAAAAATAAAATCACAGCTTCTGAGAATACAATACTACTACAACAGAATATAAAGTTTCACAAAGCTTTAAGGGAATACCAGTCTCTCCGCATTAAAATGATACAAAATTACTCCTAATAAAAGGTAAATGTAAATAAGAGGTAACCTCCTCTGAAAGTTCAGCTTTCTATTGCAACTAGAAGGCCAGAATTAACTACAGACACCGAAATATATCATTCTAGACTCTGTTCCATAACACTTGCCCATGCAGAGCTTTACTGACTTAATGAATCCTTGTGTATTGAACAAATAGAAACTTTTATAATATACTTAAGCCTTCTAAATCCAGAAATACTGAAGTACGTTTATTCACATAACTATAGTCTTTATCTGTTGTTCTCCAGATCCCTTTTTCTGTTCTTGGAATATGAACTATGACTTTAGGACTAGCCAAAGACATGTAAAGTCAGGTGTATTTCTGATTAAACATTTAATCAAAATTTAGAAATTTTAATTAGGAATTTAGGAGTCAAGCTTTTCAAACAAGAAGAGTAGGGGATTTCTTCACAAATCATGGCTGGATTTTTATTTTTTTCTCCATTTCAAGTTTTTCATTTCAGTATTGAAAATGTTTCATTTATGAAGTGATTTGGTTTAGAAAACAAAATTACATTACTTAAAAATTAAGAAAGCCTTTATAAAAATGAAGTTTTGCAAGTGACCTGTACAACTTCTTTTTCCCCACATTTTCTGTTCATCTAATTGTATTTGTATATTTTCTGAGAAGATGCTTCAGAAATTCACGTTTTTCCTCCTATAGGAAAAATACTACCTGTCCCTCTCTATCCAAGAGCCTCAGTGGAATTTAACAAAGTACAGGATTCCATACATGACTCCCTCCAAAGAGACAACAAAAAAATCATCTAATAGCAAGACTAACACTTACCTTGTATAAAAACCCCACCTATCATAACTGGAATCAGCTTACAGCACTTGAAGATGACTTGAGTAGGGTAATTCAGATATCCTAAAGAGGTATTTGACAAACCCATAGTTCCCACTGTTAAAAACGCTATTATCATGTAGGTTTTGCCAGGAATTCTACAAAAWATAAACATACGAATCTTGGTATTACAGACTAATCTAGAGGAGATTTAGCTTGGAAAATTTCGATAAAGGAATATGTTTGTAATACAACTTGACCATCTTTCTCACTGAATTTCATTCCGTAATAGAAATTTAAAAATGCACATAAATGACTGATTTCAAATTTAATTTCTTTCAATTACTGCTAATAAACAGCACTGAAATACAAGACAATAAAAACTTCATGGCTCATGAAGTATTCAAGCAGTAATTCTTTAACCTCTTTCTGAGAAGGTATATTATTTACAGAAGAATCAAGACAAAGGCTTCAGGTTATTTGTCAAAGGAAACACGGAAGGTTGGTATACCAAGATATCCTGAATCTTAGTCCTGTCATGGTCACTGTGTCAATTTCTGTGAAGTTTTCACATGAATATTGACAATTTTAGAATGAAGAAAGTTGAAAAAAGTACCATTGCTTTATAACACTCAACAGAACCAACAGAGAAATGATTCAGATATCATGAACGGAAGGGCTTGTTGAACATTTTCAGATGTATTGTTTGCAATCTGATGAAATTATCACCTGACAACAGATGACCCAACAGTAATTTTTAGCAATTTTTTACAGTTATTGTTGTGCGTATGTTCAGCTATTTTTTATGCATACTCAGAGCCACATTAAGGAACACAAGGAGATGTCTTGCTGTAACCCTGTCTTACTCATAACTCATTATGTGATGTAGGCATACTCTGAGGCATGCAAGAAAAATTTAAAATTTAAGAAACAGTGAATTCTGCATAAAAATTAGGAAATAGATTTTTTAATGTCTACAAGAAGATGCCTAGGTTATAGAAAATAAAATGTGAAATATATTTAAGATCTACATTTCCAACATAACTTACTTACAGGGTCTTGCTCTTAAGCATTATCAACTATTTGGTAATCAAAACCTAAGTACTAGTTGCAGAACACCCAAAAGGTAACTAGGCAATATTACCTGATGCATCTCAAAGTCAGAAAACTTGAAATATAAGCTGTCAGTGTTTAAAACACAAAGAATAATTTATCAAAGTTACATTGTTTGGCTATAAAAGAATTCTATTACCTAAAATCAGTATATGCAAAATCAGCCAAGGTTGACTACAGGTAAGGAAAACTAGTTAAGCTCAGCTAGGCTATAATGCTTTAAAGCAATTTTAAAATTCATGTACACCGTGACAGCCAAGCTCCCAGAGGGCCTCAATATACAGTTTGCAGAGGTTGTAGTTGGGCAGGAAGCCATAGAATGGCCACACTGAGTCAGAACAAACTATCCCATATCCATAGGATTCAAGACAGCAAGAATCTCCTTGGTCAACTGCAGTGAAAACACAGAATAATTTTGTGGCAGGGTGTTATGAGTGCTATCTTAAATGAAAAATGCAAAACCTAAGCACATCCTTTGATGCAAACCTACACAGCCACATGGCAAACAGAGAGCAGACCTCTGACACTCTCCAAGATGCACAGCATGTTAGAGGAACCTCTTGGTGAGGAGGTGCCAAGGTTTGAGGAAAAGGTATTCAGTGACAGATGGCTTCAAGTGCTGTGTCCCAAGCAACACATACATGAGTCAGTCTGTATCAGCTACCTTAAGGATAGATTATGCTCTCTAAGTGGGACAAAGTGACAGTAGAGTCAACAAGACTACTTACAGGTCTGAAATCTAAGCGGGTGCTTATAAAACATTTTCTAACATCATCCAGTAAATTCACTTTATTTTAACTACGGAACTGCTACCAATGCCTCACAGTATTCACATTCAAACAACAGAAGTTAAATTTACCATAAATATCAAATGCTTCTAATTTGGCGGACAGTGGGTAAAATGCTTGGAAAAACACATACCTTCTCCTTTTGTCCTGAATCAACTGCAATTCTATTAGTCCAAAAATGGAATAAAATCCAAATTGCACTAAAGTGAGGTACCAACCAAAGGGTTTAAAACCTTCCACTGAAAATATCAATTCCTATAAAAACAAAAACCCACCAAGGTCACATACATACACCAAAATATTAAATCAAAACAAAATCAACAGATTTTTTTTCTTCATGTACATGCAAATCTAGCCTTTGCAGCTGCTGGTTATTAACTAGAATTTACCTGTCGTACATAACTTGCCAAATATTGAAAAAGACAATTTAGGTTCTCCAAAATGCAATGAGAAAATTTACTGCTGGTACAAATCCACTGAAATTAATGGATCGATTCATCAAGGGAATACATCTGACCCATTAATATTTATCTCAAATTATAGATGGTTTCCTGTCTGCTTTTCAGTTGGTTTTCAGTTCATTTACTTTAATAGACCATTTTTATCCAGAATTTATAAATAGCTCACAATAAATTAAATACAAACTTTCTCTAACAGACATATTTACTGGTAATTTTCACCTCTTAGGAATACACACCTAATATTTTGAGTGCCTACATCAAATAGCACTTGTGAGCTTATAAATTTGCAGGCTGTAGGAACATTTAAAACCAGAGCAATTTGTTACGGAAAAATACATGCACTGCATAAAGAATTATGTAGATGTGTCAGTTACAGAAACAAAAGGCTACCTAATATTTTCCTTTTTAAGATTCTGCTTTCAATTACCGATAACTTTGTCTAACTCTTTGGAAGTAACTTTATTTTAACAAACTTCTCAGCTGTTTTTGAAAACTGTACTGGAAACATGGTGATTTTTAATATCACTGCGTTATTGAGAAGACTCACTGAACTTAAAAAAAAAAAAAATAAAAAAGGAACAGAAATGTAGCTGCTCAAGATAAAAGAGAAAAGGTTAACAGGAAGAGAAATGTTTAACTAAAACGGCATAAACATTATGCTTCTGCTTAACAACCAACCACAGTACATGTTTCAGCTCCGTCCTGAAGGGAGAGCAGAGAGAACAACAGATTACTATTGCTGTATGGCACTCATGGAACTCAAGGAGATCTAAAGGTTTCAACACCAATGAAGACTTACATGTCAGCCTGTACGGTTCTACAATTTGTTTGTTTTCAGAAGACTATGAAATCACATTTAAAAAATACACATTGAAAACAATATTGAAAGGTATATCTTGCACACAGAAGTAAAAGATCAAGTTATGAAAGTCCAACTGAACCAAACCTTGTTTTGGCACATGAACTATAATGGAATCTCACATTATACAATTACTTACTGCTCTTAAATTCTGAAAGCTTGACTTTGCAATCAATATCTATTTTGAACATCTATAGATATTAAAATACATATTATTATGCTATTGAAAAAGGGGTAGGAGGAATTGGCCTAAGACACAAGTTCATTGCATTTACCTGTAAATATCCATAGATTAGATAAAACATAAAAACTCCAGAAACACAGACAAAAAACTGAGTAGGTTTGTTAAATTTGCTGAGATTCATGCCAAGAACTACAACATCATCTACTGATTTGATATGAGGAGACATAGTTTGAGATTTGGAAGGTACACTGATGGAAACGTATTTTCTTGATGAAGTGAATTTCAGATCCATTGTTCCTAGTTCGCTGCATTCGGTGCTATTGTTAACTTCTTTCTGCTCTCCTCTTTCTGTGTGTCCTCTGTCTGAAAGCTGAAAGAAACGCTAAAGTCAGATAAGACATAACATACAGCCTTCCAACAATATGAGTAAACAAATGTGACATTTATATGGAAAATATAAAGGTTTAAGAGTTCTGTTGGATTGTTTTTATTTACAAATTTTATTTACCTTTTCTGATGTCCGAAGTTAACATCAGTTAATATCAGAGGCCAACAACAGTTTATGAAAGCACTTTTGCTTCATGTGGGAAGTAGTATTCCTACACTCTACAAAACAAACAAACAAACCCCAAAACACCAGCAATAGAAAACCAGCTTCAGTTTCACAGTAGCTCAAACTAGCCCTTTTACGCCAGTACTCACAGGAGTGAGGGAGAGAAGTGATCCCCATGATCAAATCACAATGAAAGAACTGGTATTGAAGCACTGTGGTTCTGTCTACTTTACTTCATTTTCACAGCGAAATATAGCAGACTAGTCCGCTACATGGGAAGCCTTGCTAAAAACTACAGATTTGAGCCTATGATTGGTTAAGCGTTGAACTGGAAGAAGTTATCCCCTCATTCTCACATTTATTCACTATTTCTCACACACTTCTGAGGAAAAGAACATGAAGATGGAAACAAGATGATTAAGAAGCTCAGAAATTAGATTGGTTATCTGATGAGGTCTATGGTATGGCAATCCCTTTAATATTAACCACATGCAGCCATTTCCACATGTAGTAGAAAACAAAATTGGATAACTGAAGCCTGGAGAAGGAATTTAGCAGCTTAATAGACTGATAGGCAAATAATTCTTTTCTCTAGCACAGCAGAGAGTATGATATTTGAGGCTTTCTTTTTTTTTTATTTTTTTCTTTTCAGCCTCAAGATAAACACACTGGTCAGTCAGTTGTCCCAAGATTTTTAAGTGTAGGTCAGCATCTAGTTCAGGGAGCAGTCAGTAATTAAATTCTGTTTGTCTAGCTATTTAGTGGTTTGTTTTCCCCAGCTCAAAAATACCTCTTGTCATCACACATGTATGAAAAATGCTTTTCCCACTGTTTTTAAATGGAAAATGTGCTAGTATATAAAAGCTAGATCATGCAATAAATGTAGCAAATGTAATCTGCATGGACATTGGTAATTGATTATACAATGTAAGAAATAACAAGTTTAGCTGAAAAATGAAGGATTAGTATAAAACTTGCAATGTGGTTATGTTTCCTTTTTTGATACAACCTACTATCAGGTTGGAACAAGATTCCTATTAAAGTTCTGAAAGAATAGCTTGGGGACTATAACCGGAGTTTAGGGACTATAATAATTATTTGTGTTTAAATTCAGAGCTCTTCAGTTGAAAACCAAAAGCGAGAGGTAGAAAGTTTACCCTTGTGGATTGTTAGCTAATCCCAAAATGAGGTGGCCATAAAAAATGGAAAAAGAAAAAGTTTAAGTAGACTCTTTTCAGTAAAAACAGAAAAGTAACAATGTCATGCAATGAGGCACTAGTGAGCCTTCACGTCCAGTATCATACAGAGTTCTTACCACCCTCAAAGTCAGATTCAAAGAACAACTGCAAAGAAGGTTATCAGGATGGAGGAACAGATTGCCCATCTTATGAACCGAAATAAGATGAAAGTGTAACTTGTCTAGCCTAGCAAAACCCTGATGAAAAGAAAATAGACTTGCTTTCAATAAAAGTATCACAGGAATTACCACTAAGGAGGAAAAATAATTCTAATTTTAAGGATAGTAGCATGAGAGCAAATGGGCATGAAGTGATCATGAACAAACTTTACTAGAAACTACCTTTTCATCCCTAGACTATCTGTATTCTAGAGCAGCCTAAAAATGAAAGAAAGAACAACTGAACTGTTTTTAAGGTGAAGTTTATGAAAGCAATTATGTAGAGCTGTTAAGACTGGGCGTGAGGAATGAGCAGTCCCCTTTAGTCCTGTGTTTATAGCATTCCACCACTACGGAAAGCAGAGTAACGGTGCCTGTAGAAGATACTCGGTGATCCTTTCCTTGATCACTAACCCAGGATATGAATTACTACTATCCCCAGAAGAATTGCATGCAAAGTTAGGACTCCCAAGTTCAAGCCCAAGGAGCAAATCACCATAAAGGAAAGACAATGTATTTAGAAATCTATCCATTGCTGACATCTTAGCTGAACTTGTATTTTCATTGGTGCCTGTTCAGATCTTTCCTGTCCAGTGTACACTTCCTTTTGACAGGCACACAGCATTTGTTAATGTCACACTTTCTCAGCAGAAACAAGAGCTGCAGAAGTAATCTGAGCCTCATTTTTCACCTAAGCTGAAACACAGAGAATGATGTATGCCCAGCAGAAGACACAGCCAGGTACTGTCACGTGTGCTTCAAAAGTCCAAAAATGGAGTGAATTGTATAATGTGTAGCTTTGTACCTACATTTTCCATTCTGGCCACTAATTTAGATATTATTTGTGTAATACCTGCATTAGGATCAGAAGAAGTAGAAGTAGAGGGAAGAAGAAACAGTAACAAGTGTATTTATGTATTGCATCTGGCTGGGATGGAGTTAATTTTCTTCATAGCAGCTTGTATGGTGCTATGTTTTAGATTTGTGACCAAAACAATGCTGGCAACACACTAATGTTTTAGCTATTGCTGAGCAGAGCTTGCACAGCATCAAAGCCTTTTCTGTTTCTCCCTCTGCCCCCCGCAGTGAATAGACTGGGGTGTGTGCAAGAGGTTGGGTGGGGGCACAACCAGATAGATGACCCGAGCTGACCAGAGATATTCCATGCTACAAAGTGTCATGCTCAGCAATAAAAAACGAGAGGAGGGGGTTTAGGGAGGCTAGCCACCTTTTGCTCAGGAACTGGCTGGGCATTGGTCTACCTGTGGGAGGAATGATTGCCTTTACATCACCTGTTTTGTTTTCTGTCTCTCTTTTTCCACTTTTCCTCCACTTCTTAAACAATTTTTATCTCAACCCGTAAGTTTTCTTGCTTTTACTCTTCCTTTCCTCTTCCCGCATCCCTCTGGGAGTGGGGGGGAAGTGAGCAAGTGGCTGTGTGGTGCTTAGCTGCCTACTGGCGTTAACCCACACCATAATTAACACAATTTTTCTGATTTTCAACTATTTATATTCAAAATATTTCCTCAGGAACACCATCAGTTTTTATAATCTGTCCATTTAACTTCTTGCAGAATACTGAGTCTACCACGAAAGTAGTAAGAAGCAACACTGTCACGCCCAAGGCCATCCGTAAGAAGATGATGCATAGTAATTGTTTTTTCTCTATTATGTTCTAAAGGAAACAAAGAAATTACCATGTTCAAGAAACATTTCAAGGAACATTATTTAACAGTTGAAGAAACTGTAAATGTATGTATCCATTTGAAACACTCTCCACCAAGTAATTTCATTACCAACAGTAACAGAACTCTTCTGAAGTCCACTGTGACTTCTCAAACTGTTATTTTTCTAAGTTTCAAAAATACTATACATCCTCCTCTCACCAAAATCCCTCAAGCAACTGATTCCCCTTTTGAACAAACATGCAGCAAAAATCTGTTTTATGAAGAGTCAAGTGGCTTAAGAGCTGTCCTGATGTGTGTAAAATAGCATATTCCCCTCCTTTTTTTCCTCCTGTGTGTAAAAGTGTAAAYACCACATTCTTTAGATCAAAGACTTTCTGTTCTTTCCCCTTTGAAAAAAAGTCCCATGCAGAGCAAGATTTTATTCTAGCACACAAGTAAAATAGAATTACTATTACATGAAAAAGAAGCAAATGAACAAGTAACTAGAAAAGCAAAATTTCTTTGGCCTCCAAAAAGTTAATGACTTGTACTAAGCATGGAAAAAACATTATGAAGGAGTTGGGGCTTTTTTATTTAACCCTGAAGAACATCCATTAAAAACACCAGTTTGGCAGAAACTAGCATCTCAGTACTCTCAGAAAAACTGCTCGCATGAGCCATGCAAGGCAAGTTCCGCGCTGGCGCTGGCCAAGAGCCATTTCCTTTGGAGCCAATTCCACAAATGCTTGGTGGCAGGACAGCAGCTGGCACCATAACAGGGATGCTCCGGGTTACAGGGACGCAAACGTACATCTGTCGGAAACCCGCGCGGATCCTTTGCTTGGTGATACCTGGCTCCTGCCCCGGAGGCAAAAGAGGGAAGGGGGACAGGGACCAGCATGATCCTTGAAGCTTCCTTCCTGCCCACCCGCCTGCGCCCAGCCCTCTGCCAGCAGAGCTGCCGGGGGTTGGCCCACGCCACACCCCGAGGCCAGGACAGACGTGGCTCTGCCCCGGGCAGGGCTGGGACAGAGGCTCTCGAGCCGCGACCGGCCGCCATTCCTCGCCCCTCCCCACAGGGAAGGGGACGTCTCGCTGCTAACGGGCCCCGGGGGCCCAGCGCCACGGGACACCGCCTCCTCGGGCCAGCCAAAACCCTCCCGCCGGTCAGAACCAGCCTGCTCCTGCTCCTGCCCCCGCCCGGCCCCGAGCCCCCCGCGCTCCTCACCGTCGCGCCCATGGCCCCCTGTTGCCGGGTGACGCTCCCCAGGAAGCGACCCGGTGCGTGGGGGAGGAGCGGCCCCGCCCCCGTACCTGTTCGGCGGGGGAGGAGGCGCGTGGGAGGAGGGGCACGGCGGCAGCGGCCAACCGCCCTCCTCCGCCAACCGCCGCTGCGCCCGTCCCGCTCGCCGGGCTCGCTCCCTCCAGCCTCGCGCGCCGCCGGAAGTGGCGGTGGGGGTGCCAGGGGTCGGCGTGAGCATCGAGCGCATCGAGAGAGCGCCGCTCGCTCGGCGTTCCGCTACTCGCCCTGCTGAGGGCGGGGCCTCTTCATTAGGGACCGCCCACCGCGGCAGCAGAGGCGCGGCGGGAGGGCCTGGGCCTGGGCCGCCCGCCCGCCCGCTCGCTCGCTCCCGGCTGCGGCTCCCGAGGGGATTCCCCACGGGTCCCTCGAGGTGGGAGGGCTGTGGGGGATAACTCCGCGTACGCGCTCTGCCCCGCCAGAACACAACCGGGGCGCCGGTCTCCCGACCCGGGGAGGGAGTCCCGGGCGGCAGGAGCGAGGGTCCCTCCGCTCGGGCGGCGCCGCTGAGGGGCGCCTCGCCTGCCTGCTCCACCTGCGGAGGAGGGTGTGGGTAGAGGGCGGGCGCAGCGGGACAGCTGCGGGGGGCGGGGCCAACCGCCGCCTTCCAACGGCTGCCCGGGCGCCCCGCGGGCAGGTGTGGAGGTGTGTCCGCCCAGCTCAGGTGTCGGTAGTCGTGGTTTGGTCAGGTGCTGCTTCGGGTCCGCAGCGAGCGGGACAGCCTTAATGCTCTGGAAAAGCCTCAGGAGAAGGCGACTGTGTTTCACGCCACGGTGAAATCGAAATAGTTTGGAATCCTTGACAAGAAGTTTTGTTCTCAGGTTTGGCTAATGCTCTGCTATTCTAATGTGAGTAGTAAATCACCCATGTGAAGCTGCTGCCTTCATAAAAATCGCAAAAATGCATTGAACTCTACAGGGAGGCCTTCTTGTGATCTTTCCACGTGAGACTGCAGGAAGAAAATAATAAAAATTTTTAATAATGACAAGTGAAAAGGTAAATGAGAGCAATAACAGCAAAATGCATAGAGAACATAATGGCCAAAAGCATCAGGTAAAAAGCTTAGAAGAAAGGTAGCTAAAGGCATTTTTGGGAAAATAWATGAATTAGGTGTAACTTGAGAATACATAAAATCTAGTTATTAATCATATCAGGCTATAAAATGGAAGTGCTGTGTTTCTAGTAACAATGTGCAGAAGTGTTTAACGTTATACATAAATATATATCTGTTGTCCTGTAGTGTTTGGGAAATTCAAGCTTTTATGTTTGCAGTGTTTTAAAAGTTTTCCTTTACCTTTTCCAGTGCTAGTGTAGTAAATCAGTATGTATAATGGATAGCAGCAACAAGTGCACCAGCATTTAAAATCATATTTTTAAGAATATTTGTTAAGTGACAAACACCAACAAGAAAGTGTGTGCTTGAGTTCGACTTCAAAAAAAAAAAAATTCTTTTTGAACCCCCCCCCCCCCCCCCAACATTTCAGCAAAATAGCTGTTTCTGAAAAAGGGGATTAGTGATTGTTGAGGAAAATACTGCAGCCATCTTCTTGAGAGGTTCCAATGCTTCTTCGTTTGGGTTTCCTCTATCTGGGTTGAGGGATTTCACATTTAGCAAACAATTGTGCTTTTTTTGCAACAGTAGGGGTGGTGCTTTTCGCTGTCTTCATGATAGAAGTAACTACCCCAATAACTCAATTAAATAAATTCAAGCTTGCATGTGGTCAGCTGGGGTTTTCTAGCTTCCTATAAGTAAATTCTCTAGATATGTCGTCTGTAATGAACTTTACTATTATGGATATAAGTGGAGTGATTACTTGTCCACAATGTTATTTTTTTCCAGCTACTGCTAGGTGGGAAGTAGGTATCAAGAGGGAGTGCAAAGCTCCCAACTTTGTGAAGTTTGAAGGCAAGTTAAAATACATAGGAGGCAAAATTTGGAGTAGAGTGTGCCTGTGACTCAGTGGAAGCAGGCAGATAGGAGGGAAAATCAAACCCTAAACTAAATGGGCTTGACTAAGTAACCTGTAACTGGAACAAGGAACCTGGGGGCATGGGGCTGTTGATTAGGAAGAGCGTTGAGGAGAGACACACTGGCAAATGTGATTCTGATATTCCCTAATATTTGAGACTTTGCAGTCTTGTTGCTGTCTTATTGTAACATTTTTTTTTTTTATTCAGAAATGTAGAAATTAGACTGCTTGATTTTGTCTCAGAAGGTCTCTTGCCTATTTGTAAAGAACATGCATTTTGCCATTTGCAGTGCATTTTTCTATTTCTATTATCCATATTCCATCATTCAAACTGGAGAAAGTGTAAAGCGGGGCGTATGCTGGGGAATGTTCTCTTTAAATAAAGCAGAAGAATGAACCATGAGTAGGATGTTTATTATTGATCTCACAGATGTTTTTGCAGTCTGCAATATGAACACGTATGGATTACTGGTAAAGCTGGAAAGCAAATTACATTTTCTTTTATCGTTTTTAAAAATGAAGTTAGGGCTTATGAAAGGTACTGGATGCAGACTCTGGGGACTTGACTTCTCTGTTTATCCAGGAAATAGATATTGTACATCACAAGCAGAGGCAGTGGAAGTATTAAAGATCTCAAAGTTCTCGTGCTGCCTGTCTGTACTTCTCCTTCTCGACCAACTCAAGGTACCAATAGGGAAGCTTACCCTGTGTGCAGACTTAATCCTATGTCTTTCTTCTGGAACACATAAGTGCAGATACACAATAATGCTGTTGGCTGTAGTTTTATTGACAAGAACTTTTGTTCACTACAATCTAACTTAGAAATGCCAGCTTCATATTATTGTTGTCTAGCCTAGATAGTTTTTCAGCTCTTTGAATATGAGCATTTCTAGTTTTTCAACTGTAAAATGGTACTCCTGTACCCATGCCCTATATAGTAGGTTGGGAATTAACCAGAACAAAGGTGTTATGCATTTCTTGTTTGTGGAAGGGAACACAAATATGGAGTATTTTTAACAGATGCATATCTTGCTTTTTGCTAGTGGATTACGGAAGGTAATATCTTTGTGGCATAGTGTGTGTTCCTATTAAGAATTTAAAGAAGTAAAAAGTATTTCCTATGTATGCAAAAATTACCCAATGCAGGTATGTTTCCCCATGAAACATGTAAATAGTTATACCATTAGTGACACAAGTATCCACAAACATTTTCACCTGGCTGAAAAATAAAATGGAGTTAATGAAGCAAAACAATGAGGGTTTTTTGTTATATTTCAGCATGAAAGGCAAATTAATACCACTTTCAAAAGCTTGAACCGACCTCTCGGAGCTGTGTGGTTTTTAGCTTTGTATAAAGAATTTTAGAATCTGCTATGTTGACTAAAACATGACATATGCAAGTGAGGATGCAGTTTGTGAGTCTTGATACAGCTAAAACCTGTGTAATTTACTGGTTTATTGTGTTTACTAAAAATGGTGGGGAATTACATGCAAAGCCTCCTATTTTTCTATGAATTGTGCTTTAGGGTTTGCATTCAAGACAACTAAGTATTATGCAAAAGTAAGTATTTTGGTTAGATGAAAGTGCATTTTGGCTGTTGTAACTTGTCATCCACTGAGTTTGTGGGAGTTAGGTGAACCTTAAACTTGATTGACAGAAAGAAGAGAGGCTTTTCATCTCTGTAGCATGGGGAAGAGCAATAGTTCTCTTCTCCTATTGACAAATATAATGGTGTTACTGATAATTTAATACTGTATGTTTCACAGTAAGATTTTCCTGCCAGCTCTGTACAGGTTTTTATTGCTGTGACTCTGAGATGCTGTGGAATGAGAACAAAATAAATAAGGCACATGTGGAAGAAAGACTTGATTGGCTTTTTTCTAGGAATATTTTTAAAATTAGGAGTAAGTGCCTACCCAAACTGGGGATGGCTAGTTAAGTACCACAATATCAATGCAATTAAAAAAGCGCATATTTTACCTTAAAATGTATATGTTATTTAGGCTTCTCTAATAAATGTTTTCTGAATCCTTTCCTATAATTTTCTGTACTTAAATTCCAGCTGCAATGATTTTTCTTAGCCTAATTTTTAAAACCTTTTCTAATGTATTCCTTGTACTACTGCATTTTACTGCCTCAGAAACTAAATTGCAGTTTTAACAGTAACAAAAAGCTCTATGATTATAGAATACCCAGTTTGAAATGTGTGATACATCACTTCATATTCAAGGGAAAGCTGTTGCATCTAGAATTATAAAGTTAAATTAAGGTTCTGCCTCTGACATTACAAAGTACTGTTATACTGATTTTTAAATTTTTAAATTGCACTTAAACCGTGGAACGTATGATCAGACAGATAATCTATCAAGTGTTGATAACTGTCTAGATACAACTTCATTATTTCTGTCTTGTCACTGGTGCATATACATGCTAGAGCTTGGAAATGCAAACAGTAAGTAATTTTTTCAGAGAGAGTGGGTGTGCATATGTATATTCTACCACTTGTTTGGAATAACATAGGGAATTTCGCAGTCGTAACTGGCTGATATCAGAAAAATTGTGCTTAAGCTGGGATGTATTCACACTATTTTGTACTTTGTGATCTGAGGGGGTTAAAGTAACTTTACCACAAGCACCCTTCTTTAGAATAACTTCTTTTTATTTGTAAGCAGTTCTGAACAGGCATTATGACCCAAAATTGACAGTGTTACACTGATGATGCTCCAGAGCGTGCAAGTAAAAGCTGTCTCACTTGTGCCTGCAGGTCTTTTGTTACACTGGAGACAATGGCAGATTAAGTACTGGTGAGGCAGGTTGATTGATAGAGTGTTTTCTATTTAAAAATTTCTCACTGTCCTATCGCATGATTTTTGTAATTGTTTAGGGCCTTCTAGACTGTAAATGATAGGGTGTATCATGGCTGTGCAAAGTTTGAATTCAGGTCCTGCTTCTGAGAAGTGAAGATGTGATGCATGTTCGTTCTTGAAGTGTAAGATTTGGGAGATTTGCTGAGTAAGGATGTGGCTTTTTATACGTCCTGAAGATATGTGAT
The DNA here is from genome assembly GCA_035582835.1 of Phoebastria nigripes. Lineage (NCBI taxonomy): Eukaryota > Metazoa > Chordata > Aves > Procellariiformes > Diomedeidae > Phoebastria > Phoebastria nigripes. The sequence continues at coordinate 137,872 of JAYKAV010001134.1, read as the reverse complement.
GTGTGCTTTGATGAAATGTTGAGGAATATCTGGGCTTGAGAGCTAATCTAAGAACAAATATTGGGTCAGATCAAAGGCCTGTTTAGTCACTCTCTGTAATGGAGTCTAGGGAGAAGCATAGAAGCTGGGGATACATTAAGCAGTCCTCCTCCTAGCATAGCGCTGTGGCTTGTGCTAGTAACTTGTGTGGAGGTTGTGTCTAGATTGTTTAATGGCCACTTGTAAACATCTCCTCCATCACTTGGTCTATCTTGCTTTGAAGCCATTTAAGTTTTTGGCCTCTGTCATGTTCAGCTAAGGAGCTGCTGCTAGGGGGCTTTAACAGATTCCCACTTGGATATATGTGGGACTGAAGAGTACTGTAAAGGTCATGGAATGGGTAAGTGGAGATATTATATAGTATTTTGAGGTACATGAACTTGGGAGGTAGGTGTTTGACAAGCAAGGTATGTTCCTGGAAGACAAAACAAACAGTTTTGTTGGTGTCAAGTGGGTACTGGAAAGGAAGGATTGATATCTCTCAGAAGGAAAAGACAATACAAGGTCTATTTTATGCTTCTGATTGGTGGCTTTAGAGAGAGAATAGGTTTGGACAGGCTTGGCTGGAGAATGATAGTTTTAGATAAGCATCGAAATATTTTATATTGTGTTGAAATAAATTTGAATAAAAATTGCTGAGTTTCTGAAGTTCATTCATCATTACATCTTAATTCCTCTTAAAAGAGGGTTGAAGTAATTTTCACATTTCAGTGGTTTCTTCTGCTGAATTAGTTAATAATATTAGTTAATAACTTGGCTCAGAGAACTCTATATACTTTGCTGATGTGCTAGAAAAATAAAGTCAGCTGGGAATTAGCCACAATTGCAGTTAAAAGAAATATACTGTATTTATTACTAAAGACATGGTATGATAAATAATGGATTTTATATGTATTCTCAAATTTTCTGAAGGCAAGAAAGATTGTGAAAAACTCCATAACATAATGTAATCTGAAGAAACTAACATGTTACGCATGGGAAGGTTTTGAAATGAATTCTCACCTCACTTGTTTTGTACTCATGGGTGTGTTTATGGTATTTTGTAGTGTCTTATGAGTATCTTGCAAACATGAATTGATAAAACAGCACTCCTGTGAAGTAGTTTTGTCACTGCTTTATGGGCATCAGAACTGGTATGCTACAAGATACAATGATATGTCCAGGTTTATATGGACTTCAGTGGCCGAGGTAAGAAGGGAATGCAGATCTCCCTCTTGTGTTAACTCTTCCTCTTGTTTTACAGGTGTTCAGAACTTGTCATCTGTGTGCTAAACCATTTTTACAAAAAGTTCTGTTAAGCTGTCCTAATCTCTACCCTGCAGTTATCTGAGAATGGATCCGTATGGCATGCTACGGCAAAGAGCATCCACTGAAAATGTTTATGATTAAGCCTATTTCTCCCTGCCCCAGATCAACATAAAGTTATATCTTCCATGCATGAAAATATATTTTGGAGACTACATAAAACTTACTAGAGTAGCCAGAGAGTCATCATCAGAGATATTCTCTACCTGTCATTGGATGGAGTCTCTTTTGAACTGACATGTGCCAGGTTCAGCTTCCTCTGGTCCTGTTGGTGAGAAATGTAGATCAATTTCTGCAACAGGCAGATGATCGAAGCTGTCAAAGCCAGAGACTTCTGTAACTGCCAGCTTCACCCTCTGGCATCTTCTTTGCTATAAAGTTGCATTCTGGTTTGGTTTGTAGCATTTGGTGTCATCAGTACTGTTTTCTGATATAGGAGGTGTCTTGTCTCTGGTTTCCCACAGAGTGGAACTGATGAGATAAGAGTTGATGTATTGAGCATATCCTTCCTTCTCTACAATCTCACCATCATTTGCCATGTGTTAACAGGCCATAGGAAAAATTTGTGTAGGCTTACGATTATTGTGTAATCAGAGGTCTAGACCAGTGGTGCYAGGCCTGCAAGAGCATTGCTTTGCTTCTAAGTATTTGTCTTACTCTGAGACCCTAGTATTCAAGATCTTAACTGCTCTTTTATTCTAAAATGGCATGAAGACAATGAAAACGACTAAAACACCTTTAGAAATGTGAATTGTTGAAGTTTTGGAGCTGTACAGAAGAGGAGTAGGGGCAACTGCAGAGCAGACACTTGTCCTTCCCCTCCCCCCCATGCCCCCCCCAAGAAAAGCATCATTATTTCCCTCAAGAAAGTTGTACTTAATCTCCCAAATGCTGTATTGGCTTTTGATTTTGTCTGTGTGATTTCAGTGTTACTATGATGTACAGAGACAGTAGGCAGAGTTAGTTGATGCTTTTCAGTGTTATATTGTTAGTGCACATTTACTGGCATGGCCTACTTTCCACTATAGAGAACAGGACCTCTGATTTCTTGTGCTAATGGTCTGTTCAAAACAGTTGGTTATACTCTTGCAAGGCAGCAGGGTGCTGCATGCTTTCAGACATGCACATGATCATTGTGCAGCTACTGACTGATATAGAGTCCTGAAGAACCATCTCTTTCTCACCTAATAGCAAACAGCTGCCTGTGTTTTCTGACTAGGTGAAAGCCTGGGCATTGGAATAAATAATCACCAATACTATTGGATATTACTACCTTAAGAAAGTTGTGACTGGAGAGACAGGTTTTGATTTTAAAAAACAAACAAACAAAAAAAAACAAACCACACCTCAAAATCTCAAGACACCCCCCCATTTTACAAGCTTAATTGTAGCACTGATAGAAGTATAAAATGTTTATTATGTAGATATTTCAATGTATGAAGAATGTATGTCAGAAAAGACCTCTAAGCATTTTATTTCCATAGTATTGTCCTTTTATAGCAATATTTTTTAAAATTGTGCACATTTGCGTAATAAGTATCATCTTTTTCCCATTAGTAAGAAAGTCTCCTAATCATTCTCGACTCTTCTTTATTATTACTACTATAGCATCTAGATTCTTCAAGCAAGACAGGGCTTGAGTTGTGCTTGAGTTTGTATAAACTTACAGTAAATAAACCTCTCTAACCAGGGAAATTCATAATGCAGAATAACTTAGGGAAAAATAGAAATAAATGCTAATTCATATGATGTACAGTCCATTTGGTATAATACACCTTCTGTGGGGTCACTTTTTATTTGGGCATCTTTTACTATGCATGGAGAGAGTGCAAGCATATCATATATGACTTTCCAGTATACAGCAGTTATCAACTGCCAATACACGTGGTGGATAGCTAGGGCTAACATGCCATGAGGTGAAGCATTAATATCTCGCCACTTTTCAATGCGAATGAGTGGTTTAGAGGCCACTTACAGAATCACTGTCAAAGGTATTAGCAGAAAGTGATTTTAAGAGAGATCTATAAAGGTGCGACAGAGTTCAATGGCAAGGTCCACTCTATTACTTACTACACGGATGAAACATATAAAGGAAGTTCATGTTATGTCTAAGGGTTTATATCTTAGGGATTATATGTGTTTAGCAGCAGTCTAGGGTTCATTCRCAGTTTTAACAGCACYTAWYCATCAACTAATCATTAACAAACTTTAGCAGCACTTAATCATTAACTAATTTAGTATTTACGAAGTAAGTGTTAGTAGAGTTTACTACAATCACGACTTAATCACAGATGATGCTTACTATTAGTCCATACATACACACAGACAGAAAAAAAAATATATATATAAATGTACAAAAGGTATACCTGTTAAAAGTTCCCCTCGAGTTCCATGAAGGAATATTCACGTAAAATGTCTCGGCATTTCTCTCAACGGGCGAGGGTTGAGCTTCGAGGAGTGAATGGGGTTCAGCCCAGGTCCCATCGTCAGCTTTCGGTGACAGTCCTCCGAATATCGCAGACTCGGAAGGTCGTGAGCTCTGAGAGGCATCCCACTCAGAGGGAGATGCTGGGTGCAGCTTGCTGTGGTCCAGGAGCGCTCAAAGGGTCTCACTTAGGACCACCATTTATAGGTTCGCAAGATGATTGGCTTTAGTCATCTGTAAATTTCTGTCCTGGCTGCAGTCCCAGGTGGTAATTACTAAAAAATTCTCAAGGTTTCAGTGTTGTTCTACTTGACACCTGGGCCAGGCAGTAGGAGTATGTTCCCAGCCTCACCTATGCAGAGTTTCTGATACGGTCAAGGAGTGCTCAACCGCCAGACTCAGTACACCAAGGCTGAGGTCTCATGGAAATTTCTGAGATCAACAAGTGTCCTAGGAGAGGCGGGGGGGGGAAATGCACCACCACAGTATGGAAGTGTTGGTCTCCGTTGTTCCTCGGAACAGGATGATCCTTAGTCTGTCAAGCGTCTCTTCTGACTCTTCAGTTTTTTTGTTAGGATTTTGTACCGTGTCATGTTGGTATTTTTCACTTGAGCTCTTGAATTATTATTACTATTTCAGCAGTTTCACTTTAGTTTGTGTTTTCCCTTTTCCTTTCCTGCATGGCTTTAGCTTACATAGTGTTTCACAACTTAGTAAACCTGAATAGACATTACACAGTGTGCTGCTTAAAACCTGGCCTTGACTCACAGATATCTGAGCCCCCGGGCTTTGGGTTATGCTGGGAATTTTATTGCTTCAAGAAATACCCAGTTAAGAAGTGTGGTTAGATCCTTCAGTGTGCTGACAAACATTACAGCTCTTAGCTTGTAAATATGTGATTTTAAAAACCAACCAGACAGAAATCAACCTTTCCACACATTTTGGTAAATAACTGGAAGGATAAAATTTGTATGTATACCTTCAGGCAAAGAGCAGTTGTCTCTTTGAAGGTTGAGCTTTATCAGCATTATTGGTGTTATGTTGATTTCTTTTTATTAGGATTAAGTATATTGGTAAACTTTCTTTTCTCCTTCTAAAGCATTGTGTACTGGCTTTTTGAAATAGGGTAAGATACAAGAGTCTATCTAAAATGCTTGAACAGAAAAATATTTTGTGGCATAATTAATGCAGCTGACAAAGATAAATTGGTATCTAGAAAGTTATCGTCAATGTCCTAAAAATTGTCACATGTGACTTCATTGCCTGTATTGGAAATCCCTATGGATGCATCCAACATCTAACTACACAGGGATGGTGCCCAACTTTGGGTTCAACTCATTACATAAACGTTCAGGAGAGGACAGTACAAAAACTGTTTTAAGTTCTAGAAGATAGCAAGAAATTGGAAAAAAACTAGTAGAGTCATAAAAACGTTTGGATATTGTTTATATTAAATTCTGAATGTTCTAGTTCATAATTTCATTTGCATCATTTTTATAGCAACTGAGTTACTCCTGTAGGCATTAAGTAATTAAAAAAGCATTACATTTCTTTGAGTGCTTATTGAGTCATCATAGGTACTTCATTTTTTATTTCATTTTTATTAACAACTCATGCACTAAATAGAAGGGAAAAGTTTACTGATTTTGCATGAAATTGCTAATTCCACAGTCAGTGAGTACCCATTACACCATGAAGCAAAGAATACAATTCTYTTCAACCTTCTACAAAAATGAATACATTATTTTTTTTTTAAAAATCACCACAATTTTTGCCCCTTAATTTTTTGCTGGAAATAGTAATTGCAATAAAGTAGCATACTGTCTCCAAATATGCTGAACTGTCAGACTATTTACTACTATAGTAGAGATGTATAAAGAAGCTAGTTTTGCTTTACTGAGTAAACAACCAAGAACATTTTGATTATGAATATGTAAGCATCATTTATATGTGGGGTGACTGACTTTTTCCTACACATCAAATCTATACAGATTAAGAGTCTGATGTAAATGTCAATATGAATCCAGGTATGACAGCTCTATTTATTTCTAAACATGATGTACAGTGCAGTGCCTGTTTCTGTAACCAAGTGTGCCTGAAAATTAAGTGTGTCATATGCATTCATTTAAAGAAACAGCCTACAGTCTGCTAAAGACATCATATAAAGAAAAATATCCTTTTCAAGAAGGGAATTTGTTACTTGGCTATTTTAATGTGAATTGTTTCTTCTTTGCAGCATGTCTACTATGTCTTTGGTAGCCAACCTGATTACCCCATATCATAAAAATTTAGTACCTTTCTACTGCAGTAGTTACTGGGTTATTGTTCATTTTGAAGGTATAATCAAGTCCATAAATTGCTAACTCTGCTGCTGAACTTAGGCCAATAATCTAAAGTCTTTTATTTCCCCATGGTCCATCTTGCAAGCTTTTTTCCTTTGCTAAGCAGTTTAAACTGATATTTACAAATAAGTTAAGTAGCATTATAACATGCTCATTATTCTCAGTTTATTACAGTTGTATTCCAATTGCTTGGTTATATTGAAGGTGGTGTGTTTTTTGTGGTGGTGTTTTTGTTTTTTGTTTTTTGTTTTTTTTTTTTTCTTTCCCCTCCCCTTACACAGCATTATTATTTGGGGTAATCCAGCCAATTCTGCCAAGGCTTTCAGCATGTTCTTTATAGACCCAAATCACATTGCAACATGGCTAGGTTGCAGTGTAGTTGGGCTCCATTAATTATATTGTTTAGTGATACCTGGAGCAGTAGCATTATTAATGGTGTGTGAGAAAGATGAAAATTACTTGGGGCACAAAAGCTGGTGGCAGAAAATCCTTCCATGAGCAAGAACCAGCAGGGTTCACTGTAAAGGATTAAAGGTAGTGTTGAACAATTTTTGTTTAGGTAGAAACTAGTGGCCTTTAGTTCCTGTGTACCCAATGCATTTAATTTTGAAGATTAATCAATTCTTTTTTTCATGTTTACTGCAGGAGAGAAAAAGAAATTAAAGGGAAAAATAAATTTTGTAGATTTACTAAAATGACTAACTGTTGTTCTTATGGTATTGGCTGTGGCAAACGCCTTGACTTACGAGCATGGTTAGTATTATTCTATTTGTTTGTGTGAGCATTAATCGCAATTGGCCATTCTGAAAATGTGCTACACTACAGTTGTATTAGAAGAGCACCTGGTTATATGAAAATATTCATTTCATGGTCCTTTGCTTGTAAGATATTATGCTTCAGCTATCCTAAAGGCCATTCCTTATGGGAAGTAGCTAGAGCTCTGCTAGTTTTGAACTTCCCTATTAGGAATTCTTTGATAGTTCACTCACCATCACAATTGTTCCAGAGCTCACTAACCAGAATCATTGCTTTTGGCTGAGGTTTCTGGACATATTTCAGTGACTCTTCTAAAACCAACAGATTTTTTTTGTTTTTTTTTTTTTTAGAGTGAAACAAAGTTCTTTTGTGTAATTTTATCTGGGATTCTTCAGTCTCTTGATGTTTAGTGTTTCACATGCTGAAGTGCTCATGTAGATGTTTAAATTCCATGACTACAAAACTGAACTGAGTAGGAGTTCAGTTTAAAGTGATTGAGTGTGGTGGTAGACATGACCTTAAGCAATGAACAGTGATGTTTCATGACTTACACCATCCATTTATAACATTTTCCATTACGAAAGATGGAAGACGGTTCTGTTTGCTTGTTTCCTGAAGTGAAAAGTCATCTGCATAGAAATGTGGTCTTTTAGTCCAGCCATTTATCTATAATACTTTGAACTAGTACAGTGTTTGGTAATTTCTGAACATGATGTAAGCTCTCACAAGTAGTCTTTCAACACCATGCTGTTTTTATTCTAGCTCCTGTTTATAGGTGAGAAAACTGAAGGAGTGAGTGAAGCATTTATAACACAGTGGGCAGTAGTACTTGTACTATTAGAGCTCATTAATTCCTTTCACAGCCCAGTGATCATTGTCCCAGAATGCTTCAGCTTTGAGGAAAGTTTTGACTTTGTTTTGCAATCTAAAATGTAGGCTGATTCTTTTTTTTTCTTTCTTTTTTTTTTTTTTTTTTAAGTTAGTGCAATTTTAAAGTGCATGAGTGAAATAGGCCTTTTTATAATTTGAACATTTTCTTCTCCCTTGAAGTGTCTTTCACTTAAGACAGGCAGATTTGTCTTTGTTCTCAAAATTTTGCTGGCTCAGTGCCATTTGTCACTTTTTTATTTACTCATATATGTATGTTTCTGTTCTGTGAAAATTTTTTTAGAAATCTTTAGGCATGTAGGATAGTCATGGAAAAAGTTTCATCCAACCTGATTTTAGTTGGATTGATTGAGTTAATCAGGATTAGGAAGGCTTCTCTGATCATGAATGTGAACAGTACTATGGGTTAAGTAAATTTTCCTCTTAGTAGTTTGTGGATTGAAGTGCCCGTTTCATAAACGGAAGATGAAGACCGTGGATTGAGTCATAAGTTTTAAGGAACAAAAATGCAACTGAACTACTAAACAAGCTTTTCACATAGGTGTCAATTTTTGTAATGTTTGTTGAGGAGCAAAGTGTCTGTTTCCCACCAAACTGAAAGAGAGTCTGAAAAATTGATCTTTGGTCTTGCTCTTTTTGCGGCCATGTGCTCAAATGCCATTAGGCTCAGCAAATATTGCCTGAACTTAATATTCTTTGGCAAACCTATTTTTCATTTCAAGCAATTGGATTATCAGCGTGAGGTTACTAAAAATGATGAGGTGTTTTCACCTGATACTGAACTGGAAGTCTGGGAGCGGGACGAATGGTTTCTGTATCCCTGCTGCACACAATGCTTGGCAGTCTGCACCTGGACTTCTGCTAGATTTAATTTTGCTGTACTTGAGCCTTGCTTGGCACTCACTGCTGCTCTGCAGACCTGGAGAAAGACTTTTTCATTCAGCTGTTTTGTTGCAAATACTTTTTTAGGTGAAAGTGTTTTTTAAATCTGCACAGTGCTGCACAGTTTGATTCCATGTTTTCTTGGGTAATAGATTTGGATACATTATTTGTTGTTCTTCAGAGTCGGGAAGTGACTAACCTAATTTCAGCTTTGAATGTATTCTCCAGTATTGCTTGTTCACTTAGGTGCTTTGGATACTTGGCTGGTTGAACAAAAGGGACAGAACGATTAGGGATGCATTTTTCCATGCCCTGGAGAGATGCTCCTAGAGGCAGCTTTTGTATATTTTCTGTTAGTAACTAAAAGTGGATATAATACTGACTGACACAAGGTATTTTACTGTATGTTTGTCATGAACGTATAAGAGAGTGTGGACAATCTTGAAGGAGCAGAGAAGGGTTACTCGACGGTTATATTCATAATGTGGTCTCTTTGCTATAAGCACGTCCAAAGCTTTCCAAACTCGTTCAACTCCTGCTGTCGTTGACCTGCTGAGTAGAATTTGAGGAAGAGAATACATTCACCATGAGTAGTAAATACTTTCTGTTTATGAAATTAATTGTTTAATTTTATATCCATTTCTACTGTTAGTAAATCCTCTGCGTAAATATAAACACAGTTTCACAAAAGCTTGTCTAAGAAGTGGTATTTACAGAAATGTCAGTTGCGATTTATTTTCTTAGTGTCAGTTTGTTAGAGGAAAGGGTGGACTGCGAGAGCTGCAATAGTACTTACTCTAGGCCCTCTGAAAATTAGATACAACAGTAGTTCTTAATAAACCTTCTTGGTTAAACTAAAACTGTGTTTAGATTCTGAGTGTCAGAAGTGCTAGGGGCTGGACTGGGGAGAATTGTAAGCCAAGAGCAAGTGGTGTCCTCAGGATGGTGGCTGAACATGACTATTAAAGGAGATGACTTATACCAGAAGTCCTGTGCCCTTCCTCTCAGGGCAACGGCTGGCTAGGAAACATACTGGTTTTGGCAAATTCTGTTGGCAGCAACAAGGAGACCTTGCATGCTTGCATTTATCAACCTGATTTTGATTGCTAGATGGACTAAAGTATGGAATGGATGATAACTAAATTTTCCTCACTAAAGTAAGAATACTTGGACAGCCGTAGTACATTTTAAAATCTTTGTTAAACTTGCATATTGGTTTTGTAATTCTAGTTATTTCTAATAGTCAGGATAAGGATTTGTTAGACCTTCTTTAAAGGATGCTTTTCTTGTGCTCAGTTCATATAGTGATGCTGCAACCAATTGCTTAGATGGTCTTTAGCTCTCATTGCACTGTTATATGTTCTGCTTTGAGGTAATAGTGAACAAATTTTTTATGAGGAAGGCAGCCTTAATAACAGAAAATACTTTTAAACATACAAAACATCAAGTGTGAGCCCACTCTACATGTAATTTATCTGGGGTCACTTTAAGTGTCTGTGTCCATGCATGATTTTTTTTTTTTTTTTTATGCTAGGCTTCACTGGTGTCGCATCTGATTGTGAATGATGTATACCTAAGAGACTTGTACCCAGTAGACATAATCTACTCCTAGACTGTGCCCATCACTTCCATAAAGAGTGGTCCAAGGAAAATTTTTGTTTTGTGTAAGGAGGTAAAAAAAATTGCATACGCCTACGTGACAGAAGTATACTGTATGACTTTCACTGCCTCTTGCTTGGCTAGCATGTTACTAAAGATATTTAGGTCAAAGCAACCTTGTTAGACTTGGTATGGATTATTTCCTTCTTGGTATAGTCCTCCCATATGGTTGTGTCAGTTCCAACAGTGCAAATTTCTGCAGCTTGTTACTTACTAGAAATGCCAGCATAGCTTCATAGGGAATTAACACCAAGGAAACCAGATTAAACAGTATGGTGTGATATAGACATACCTATAAATGTAACGTGGTATATAAGTCTTCAATCCCTTTTTGAGTATTAATTGCCCCAGAAGACTGTCCATGTTCTATCACAAGGATGGAAACAGAGAACATTTATAGAAATTAATGCTGTGTGGTTAGCCAGCACCAGGACCCTAAGAACTTAAAAAGTATGAATAAATGTATTCCAATTACAGACTAATGCAAGTAATGGGTTTATGGTACTTAGAGGCTGGATCTGTTCCCTGACAGCCTGCAGATATTAGGGGCCCCTCATGACCAGCCTGCAATGTAGGCATTATGGAGTGATTTTTACTTTACTGCCTTTTCCATCAGATCATCCCCTTTCTTTCACACACAAGGTTAATTCACTTCTTGATCACATTATTTCCTCGCTGCTCTTTGACAATATAAAAATTCTGAGTGGACAGCTCAATCCCTCTTCCATCTCAGATTTGATTGTTATGGTATTGCCTGGCGTCCCTCAGAGGCCTCCAGCAGCCTTTGCTGCACTTTATGACACTTAAATGGCTGGGCTACAATTTCTCCATCTATTCACGAAATGCTGTTAATAACTCATTTCCAAAGAGGCCCTTCTTTATGTCTTGGCATTAAAGGATTTTTTATTAGGTGCCAGGATAGGTGACACACAGCCCCAGTAACCAAAGAGTTAATTAATCTGTTGAAATTTATTGCCTTTTATACTGCACTCAGTGTGACAGTCCCTAAGAGAAACAGATACTATATTTACAACCGAGCTGAAATATTCAGTAATATAGTCTGCATACTGACCCACTCCATCAGTGTATGCCTTTTGCTGGAGTACCCATTAATCAACTAAAATGGATTTGTGTAATCTGTCTTCTTTCTTATTCTGAGATTCCAATAAATATTGAAATAATAATTTATTGATTACTCTGCAATATAAATGTGTAGTAAAGGCACCCAAGATATTTGCATAGTAATGCATTTCAAAGCTCTTGGCATTCTGTAGGTATGAGGAAGAGAGAGATTGTAATGGTGGTTAAGAGTGATGGAATTCCTTCGGAATGCATAACACCAACTTCAGTGTTAGCAGGATGTGGTGGTCCTCTAAGGTAATTTTTGAGATAGGTGAAGTGTAAACTGTAACAGGGTTAGAGTTGTTCTCTAAAATCTGTATATTAAGGGTAAGCCTATGTTGTGTTACTGGCCTCTCATTTGGGTAACAATAAATACAGGGGCGTTTGACTGTTTTGTTTTGTAAACAAAAATGTTTCAGTTCTTTTCAAGTGAGGTGTTTATCAGAAGACACTGGCTTCATTCTTTCCAAAAATAACAGTGTGGGCTGCCCACTATATTGAAGTCCTGCTATAAAAGATGTGTATTCCTATAATGAACATCACCCAGTGGGGCAGATTATTTGATGCTACTCTCCTGAGAGGTGAAATACAGAAGGCTTTGTCAAGAGAGGGATTACAACAGCTTCTGGCATAAATTAGAGAATTTCTGGGAACTGCTATAATTCATAGCAGCCTTTCTTTAGCCTGTGGGATGCAGTATACCATATATTTTCTATAGCACTGAGATCCAAGGTTTCCACACACCTAACCATGCTCTCTACTAGGGCCTGGCATGGAGTATAAGGCAGTTTTTGTTGACTCTGTGCTGCCTTCCTGTGGTAATTTCTCCCTACCTCCTTGTCGTTTACTCATTTGTCTTGTGTATCATTTCAGTGGTGGATAAAGGCCATAGCAGCAACCCAAAGCAGCTCTGCATAACTATTGAAATGTCATGTACAAGTAGAACAGTTTGCATTCATTTACAGAGCAGGCCTCTTTGTTGTTTATGACCTTGTATCATACATGGAACTAAATAGGACTAAAACTGTGATCAATTTGAATTCTGTTTTTAAAAACTGCTGCATCAAAAAGTTAAGGATGGACAATCTACTTGGAATATTACCTGCTGAATACTGAATGACCCTTGTGAGGTAGTCACGATTTACCTCTTTATGCTTTATCTTCTCATTTTCTTCATTTCTTTCTGATGATGAGAGCTAGAAGCAGCCTTACAATAGACAGTAAGACTGTGGTACTTCTGCCAGAGAAAGTTGGAAGAGAAAAGCTGAGCAAGTTTTTTGGATCATTTTGGAGAGGTATTCTTTTACTAACTCCAGTTAGGATTTTTGCCCTTCATAAAGGCTTCTGCCTTTGCAGACAATGGAGCAATAATTAGATAAGAGGATTTCCTGACTGCCATTTAGGAAAAACAGATCATTGTCCTTTCTTTGAGAATGCCTACCAAAAAAAAAATCTGCTCTGGCAAGTCTTTTTCCCTAAGGAATTAGAAGAACCAGTCAGTATGGCTGATGGCTTGCACTTGACTTTCTAGCATGGCCTATATTTGTTTTAAAGTTTAAGTGGCCCATTTAGGAGATTCTAGTGTCTCAAAAACTGAGAAGGGTCAATTTTCATAAAATTAACACAGAAATACATCCCTCTAATAAAGTAGTGTTCTTATTAAGAGATTACTTATGGTTATCAGCATGACTCTGTTGTGTAGTATATGAGATATTTATTTTTGCTTATTTCTTATGCTGTAAATACAAGGTTTTTCTCTCTCATATCTATATGGATAACCACTGTGTGAGACTTTCAGTGTAACTGTTATTCTGCAGAATAAACATGTCTATTTTGCCCTGAAGATTCAAATGCAAAATGTCATTGCTGCTTATTTTTCCTAGATCCCAAATAAGTTACCAAGACTGGAATACTTGGGGTTTTTTGCTTATGAAAAACTTTAACCTGCTTCTGGGTGCTCTGAGCTCTGCTCTCCCAATACCTTGGTACCAACCAGTATTATCTATTTGTCTAGTATCTAACGTAGCATATTCTCAGTCATGAAAACCATGATCATGAGTGGAGTTTTGGGGGATAATTTTTTTCCTTGAAAAGTGCAGGAGCTCTTAGCTGAATTCAGTCACAAGTGGTTTATGCAGCACATTTCAGGTCTCCGTAACAATTTTTCATAGTTTTGGGTAACTACTTGTGATCAGAATAATCGAAGTATAGATAAAATTGTACTGCACAGGATTTGTTTTCTAGTATCTTCCTGATAAGGTTAACTAGATGGTGAAGTATAGTCATCTATGCAGTACCACAGGTCATCAAAAAAAAAAAAAAAAAAAAAAAAAAAAAAAGAGAGAGAAAAATGGAGGATGATGACGAGTTTTCTGTTGGTTTTAGAATCATAGAATTGTTTAGGTTGGAAAAGACCTTTAAGATCATTGAGTCCAATGGTTAACCTAGCACTGCCAAGTCCACCACTAAACCATGTCCCCAAGCACCACATCTACACGTCTTTTAAATGCCTCCAGGGATGGTGACTCAACCACTTCCCTGGGCAGCCTGTTCCAATGCTTGACAACCCTTTCAGTGAAGAAATTTTTCCTAATATCCAATCTAAACCTCCCCTGGCACAATTTGAGGCCATTTCCTCTTCTCCTATCACGTGTTACTTGGGAGAAGAGACCGACACCCCCTTGCTACACCCTCCTTTCAGGTAGTTGTAGAGAATCGTAAGGTCTCCCGGGCCTCCTTTTCTCAGGTTAAACAACCCCAGTTCCCTCAGCCATTCCTCGTAAGACTTGTGCTCTAGACCCTTCACCAGCTTTGTTGCTCTTCTTCGGACACGCAAAATTTCTTTGTACATAAATTCAAAAGGACTCAAAACCTACAGAAAGCCAACCTTTAAAAATGAGACAAAGCCAGTGCCATTCTTTTCTGTATTTCTGTCTATAGCACAATATCCCAAGGAAGTCTAAACCTGTTGGTTGCACTTTTTTTTCTTTAATGAAATTTCACCTATTGTGAATTTGATACCAATTTTCAGGAGTGCATATTCTGTTCCATAATTCATGACGTTAAGTATCTTAAGATCAAACATAGGGGTTTAAAATATAAACTACTTAATATGATTTTTTTATACCATGTTGCTTTGAGTGATCTGAAGTCAACTATTGTAGGAAGATCACAGAATTAAGCTGCTTTGCAGCGTGATCTGGCTGTTAACCCACAATTGTATAATGTTATAAATATACAATGCCCTTTTTTTTTTTTTTTTTTTTTTTTTTTTTTTTTTTTTTTTTTTTTTTTTNTTTTTTTTTAATTATTTGATCCATGTTGTCAGGAACAGGGACTTCAGTGACAGAGATTCTTGTGATACCCTAGGACCATGCTGGCATTTTTGTTATCTAGTGAGACCTCTCATTTTGAGTATTAAGTTATCAGTTGTTTCTTTAGTCAATAGTGTTCCCCAGGGCTGTCTAGTGATTACACGGGTTTGATATAAAAATGATTGCAGCATGCAGCATTGCAAGATGCACATCATTCAGTAACTGTGCTTCTTCAGTCACAAATTAAGTTGTGTATCACTTGACTGTACTGACTGGATATGACAGACTTTGGGTGTTATGAGATATGTTGCTGCTTCTACTCAGTATAGTGGGAATTTTGTTTCATTGAAGCACTTTTTGGAATGCAAGATCTGGTCTGATATCACATATTTGTAATTATGTTAAATATTGTGAGACTGGGGTTTGCAAGCTTTTCAAGGGCATGAACTTGGTTTTTACTGCGAGTTTGTACAGTCATTAAAACACACTGCCTGACTGCTGTTTCAGTGCAAATGATAAACAAAATGAATGGAAACAAACTATAGCAAAGGATTGCCTGTGCAAGAAGTTACATGAGTTGGCTGTTAAGAATGTGCTAGGATTTGACTAGAGGAGAGGAGTCAGAACAGAGGAGTGTTGCAGGGGTAGGTGCGAGAATCGTGCAGCTGCAGATTGTCTTCCATTAGCATATTGATAATTCAGATTGTCAAAGAATTTATACAGGTTTTAGATTTGGTGATTTTGAGGCAGTTAGTGTAGATGAGGGATTACTTATGCTTCTAGCCCCTCTTTGTGTTTGATTTGCTGTTGGGTCAGAATCATAGCTATTAGAATGACTAAAAAGTAAGTTCTTGCAACATTATTAGGACATTGCAGGCAAGCTGTTACTATGAACAAACTGATGGTCTGAAYGAAATTTAAGCCTCTTTTATCAGGTATGTTAGAAAAGTCATTTAGTTGAGCTCTCTGTATGTTGCAGATGCTCATAAGTTGAATAAGAATGCAAGTGTAACAACGTACCTGTGGGAAAACATGAGAAAGTACTGATCTATATACTACTGTTTCATGATGATTTCTAGGAGGAAACCAATTATTTAAATTTCATAGATGATTTTATTTCTGGAAATATTTCTCCAGTTTTATGTGGAACTTTTTTCATTGTCATCCCTACTCAGATTAAAAATAGTATCCATTATAACTTCAGAAGTTTGTATATCTTGTAGTATTTTCAGCAGTTGCTATCTATTATTCAACTTGTGGCTGAAGCATTTTCTAACCAATTGTATTTGCAGAAAATTTACTATTTCTATTTCCAGATGTGTCTCTATATATGACATTTTTATTTTTATTTACTTTTAGAGAAATTACAGTGTAGTAAGAACTGTTGTGGGTGATTGAACCCATCATTTAGGCACTGAAATAGCATATACGTTCTGAGTGAAGATATTCAGGAAAAAGCCATTCAATGGCTTAAAGGTGATTTCTGCTTCACTCTACTTCAAATGCTTTCACAATAACCCTGAAAGAAAGGAAGGTTTTATATATATGTCTTTACTGCTATGCCTGTGATTAACTCAAACATGAAGGTTTTTTAAATTGATAGTCCTTTGGGACCATGTACAGCTATGGTGTAAGGAAGTGTTACACCATCCAAAGTCAATGGCAGTTGTGCCCATATATGCCAGGCCTGACTATGGCCTCTGTCTGTTTAGCCATACTATATTAATATCATTTGGATATTCCCAGAGGTTATGTTTTCTTGCAAGCTACATATTAGCGTTGGCAACTTGTGACAGGTGTGTTCTGGTTCCCATATGTCTTATGCAAAACTGCAGGAGAATATATCTGCTTTTCACAATGATATGCCAAAATGGCAAGAGTCACCTCTCAGCATAAAGACCCTCAGAAATACAAAAGAAAAGTGCTTGGCATCATCCCTTGTAAATGCAGGCCTGTCTAAGAAGCTGTCTGTAGAAATACATCTGTCGGTCACTGCAGAGTATTGTGTGTGAGCAAACACCATGCGACGCTGTTGCAGCTTAAACATTGCACCTTCCTTCCATGTAATGGTGCATCTGGCATGAATGCCAGTTGACCGCAAAACTGAATGACACTCAAGGTGAGTCTGTCATTTGCTGTTGGCTTTTATTAAGCCACCATCTAAAGGCATAGAATTAAAGCTGTGCAAATTGTAATGAATCATCTATGAGCCTATAGATGATATCTCAACAGATCTTCACCTTGCCTAGGTTTACCTCTTTTAATTTTTGTAAATTTTGATGTATGTATCTGAACTGCTTTTTCCGGTCTTTGTTCAAGATACAACCTTATAAGTTGGTGCTATGTAGAGTTACATTAGACCCCCTTTGGGAAAAGAAAAAAACCTAAGCTGTGTGGTAGTTGATCTCTGTATCTTACCCAACTCTGAGTTTTCTGAGTTTTTTTTTTTTTGTTATGTTTCTCCATGGTTGCTACTAATTAAGAATACTTTATATTGCGTTAAATTTAGAAAGCAAAACTGAAAGGCAATATGATAATATGCATAATATTTAATTTACATGTGTCTAAGGAAGTCAAACTAGTGGAATCAAATTATAGTTTACGTTGATATCATCAGGAATTAAAAGTTGAATTATACCAAACTATAACATCCATGAACTTGACAGAAAGGTAAACTCATGTCTTTTAGAAGTCAGAGGCTCTTAATGTTATCTGTAGGTCTGTTTTGGGTTTTTTTGTTTGTTTGGGGTTTTTTTGGTGTTGTGTTTTTTTTTTTTTTTTTTTTGGGTTTGGTTTTATTTTTTCTTGAAAGCTATGAGAAACTGACATATGGAACATAGAAGGGACAAGTAGTGTCATGGCTGTTTAACAGAATTATTAGTAACTTATTTCAGAGTAAATATTGATTGATAGAGTCTTTTCTGAAGAAGCTGCTTTTTTAGGTTATAGAGGCAGATCTAAATACCAAGTTTTTGTCTTTCCCAGAAATTTGCTACGCGTGTGACACGAGCTTTGAGTCTCCTGCTCATGAGATCTGCCTCAAAAACAATGCTAAAATCCTCACATGCTAAAAACTGTTACTTGTTAAAAAAAAAAAAAAAAAATTGGAAATATTGCTTGAGGGTAGCATGTGAAAATTTCAGATTGCTCAAGTGTGAAATTTTATCTTTTGGATTTGTTGTTCTTATATCAGTTATGGTAATAAAATTCTGTGTTTATCTGGGGAAATGGCAATATCAGCATTAATACATTCTGGTCGACTATTTTTCCTGCACCAAGAAAATCCTAGAAACTAGGTACAGAAGGGTATAAAACACCTGATAGTAATTTATATAATGTTCCTTATACATTTAGAAATTCGGGGTTCAGTTTGTTCATACTTACTTTTGCTAACTGTCACTTTTTTGCCTTTATTTTTGTCAAGTAAATGCCTTACTTTGAAGTACTGCTTATCATTGTTGAAGTTGGCAGAAATTTTCTCTTAATTCCTCTTTATTCAGCTGGACTCCATGTGTGAGGAAAGATTGTATGTCATCTAGTAACGTTAGCATTACTAATGTGAGCATTGTTGGGGAAGTTAAGATTCAGTAAGCAAATAATCTGAGACAAAGGAAATTTACAAAAGCTTGTTTTAATATTCAAAACATTCTGATTCTCTGTGCTCTGTAAGAACTTTATCTCTGTCATTCTTTTATATAGCAATAACAAGTGATGAAGTCAAGCTTACACAAAAAGTAGTGTTTTATTTATAGATTTATTCCAAAAAGTCATATTTTGAAAAGCTTGCCATTATCAGAAAATCTCGCTGCTGTATAAATAGCATATGTTTAAGGAAAACCTTTTAATGTTAGATCATATATTGAAATTCACTGTATTTCAATGCAAGAGAAACATAAAACTAAGTACCATTTAAGTCCCATTTTGGCCCGTAACATAAATTTCACCTGCAAAATGTGTTTCCTTTCTAATGTTTCTGAATATTTCATAACTTTTTCAATGAAAAATGGTTGATTGCCTTGAACTTCCAGGACAAAATTGTTATGGGAAGCCAAGTGGAGTGGTTTGTTTTTTTCTCCTGAATTGATTCTTTTTCCAGGTAAAAAATAGTGATGTATAAGCTACTGTGCATATTGAAAGTGACAGTACTTTAATATTCCAGAAACAGTTCTAACTAAGGATCTTTTAAATAATTTGCTGATATAAACATTAATAAATTAGCATTCACAGCACCCCCGTGAGTGCTGTGGCAGAACTGGTTAGAAAACTGCAACTCAACACTTTTATGTCAGAAAATGCAGCTCTTTTAAGATCAGTCTGCTTCGTGAAATTGTTTCTTTTCCTGAAAACTTACTTTGAAAAACAAGATACTTGGATAGTGGCAACATCCTGCTGTGGTAGGAAACTTTTTTTTTTTTTTTAAATTTTTTTTTTTTTTTTTTTGCACATTTTATTTTATTTATTGTGTAGAAAGACACAGCCTGCACTAGAGGGGAGAGATTCAAGGTAAGGAAGTTTGTTCTTATACAAATGAATTTGGACTTGTCCCTCTATGATGTTGTAAGAGATGGTGCCTGTGGCCTCCACTCTACACTAAGGTGTACTGGTCCCGTATTTCAAATAACAATACTCAGGGCTCATTGGCTATGTTTGTATTTGCCAATAAATTGGAAAAAGGCCCATTCTCTTGACCTGAAGGTGTAACCTTCCTCTTAGGGGTTACCTTCCTCCAAGGTTCAGCATAGATAAGGCAGTGTAACTTTGGCTCAGACTCTAGAGAAAATTTGAGTTGTGAGGAAGTGCCTAAACTAGAGCTGCACAAGGCAGGAAAGGTAAAATTGCAGAGAGAGGTAAGATGGGTGAACTGGGATTAGTTAAAAGTTCTCAGGGATTCAAGAGGAGAACGACTAACATGGAAAAATAGAAAGAAAAAAAACGGAGTTGGCAGATGGGAACTCAACAACATCAAGGAGCAGCCATTCCAAGGAGCAACAGAGGCCAGCCTTTTCCCACCTGGCCGATGCTTGCCTAGCTGGAAAATACCCATTATTATTGAGGTATATTATTAAGGATGGTGACCATATTAATGCTTAGTGTAGCAGCTCATCTGTCCTAGCTGTCTTTTGTGTGTGTTAGCCAATAAATATGTGTTTTACACTTCTGAGTTGCCTGTAAAAGGTGCCCGAGCAAAGTGATGCAGAGAAGGGAGAGTTACAGAGGCAAATTAATAGCTTGTATCCATAAAGCTAAACTCATTCTTATCCCTTCCTTGCCTGCCTTCTCACAGAATAAGGCTGCTCTTATCCACGCTGTGTATTGAGAACAATCCCTGTCCTGTGTTGGCCCTCAGACCAAGTCTGGGCATTGTCTGGGAGAGTGCTACTTGGCATGGCATGAAGCCATAGTGGACAACATGCAGCAGCTAGATATTATGGATGATCATATGTTAGTACTCAATCCTGTGCCTTGGCCGTGCTCTCTTTGCTACTGTAGATGTAGCTCTTCATTCTAAGCAGGACTGGCTCTTTTTTACTATAGTTGTTTATGGAAGTATTTCAGTTGCAACTTAATTTTTTCCAGCTGCGTGCTCACAAGATTGCACCTTGTTCAAAATCTTCCTTTTCTCCATCCATGTTCTTGCTTCCCAATTCTCTGTGGGCTGCTGCAGAGCCAAAATGGTATGCTCTGTTTGCTTTTAATGCTGCTGTTGTTGTTACTGTTTTAACACTAAGCTTTGATTGACTTGCTATGATTTTCCCTGAACAAAAAAAAGCAGGATTTGAACCAGAGGTAGTAGACTCAGTGTCTGAATAATAAATGAAGCGAGGCAAGTGAAGGAAAAAGGAGAGTATTAAAGGAATTATTAGGCCACATCAACTTGGGGGAGGGGGAAAGGATCCTTTTACGAAGAACTTCAGTGCTGTGAGTTCATACCAAAATCTAACAGAGTATAAGTCAAAAGCACAAGAGAACAGAATAAATATTTTATCATGTCCTTCCCCAATTTGTCATCATTAACCAGGTAACTCTTTGGCTTGAGTGACGTGTGCTGCACAGTGAAATATCTCTATTGTTTTTTATTGTAGCAGTTAGGGCTGATAGGATTTTCAGCGAATGAGCAGCTGCACGTTTCCTAGGAGAGGCAATATAATGTCCCAGAAAAGTGTCGGTTTGGAAAGCACATTGTCTCAGCTCCAAAACTTAATGTTGGCTTTTGTCAGGAATGTATTACAGTAATTGGGATTGCAAAAAAAAATTGGATTTCGGGGAATTTCTCCAGGGTGCAATTCAAAAAGAGGGATGAATGTGGGAGAAATGGTGCCCAGAGACAAGTAGATGGTGTTCAAACTAGGCAAATGGCTGAACTTAGTCTGTTTATAACAAACTAACATGAAGCATCAAATACATTGTTTTATGTCTATTCTTACTTCTGCATGCATTTCAATAGAAGAACCTGACTGTTAGCGTCATCAATGAAATTCTTCATTATCCGTCAGAGCTTTAGAATCAGTATAAAACTTTGGGTCCTGTGGAAGTCCTGTTATTTCCATTTTCCCTTCATTTGATAGGAGTTAACTAGGAAGTGTTTTTGTTGCAGCTTTTCAGCTGTTCTTGTTGTTTCTTTGTCCACTCTCTTGCTAGATGTGTGTAGATGTCCTTGTGCATTGTGTTCCTGTGGTTTACTGTTACCAGTTGTCTCTGAATGATCTCTTAAGCAGCTCTAACACTGTTGTAAGATATCGTGGTAATTCTTAAGATGAGTTTCTTTCTTTGGCATTTTATAACAAATTACTATCAATAGTTCTCGCATCTTCTCTGGTTTCTACATTGTTTATTTTGCTGATCTTATTTCCTTGGATGAGGTCCAAAATAGCAGACAAAAAACCAGACAATTATGTATTCAACTCTAAAATTATATTATTAATTTAAATATTTTTTACTGATTGCCCTAGGAGTCGCTTTTTCAGTTCAGCTTGGTATTTCCTGACTTCTCAATACAAATTCATATATTAAATTATTTTTGTATTTACCTTGTGGTAAAAAGATAATATATGCTCTTGAATGAGCACTGGCACTGTTAGTGGTGTAGTTAGGTTCTCAGGTGCAATATGTAGAAAGGAGATATTCTGATTTGGGGCCTTTTTTTTTTTTTTTTTTTTTT
>JAYKAV010001134.1:87184-109445 GCA_035582835.1 Phoebastria nigripes | reverse complement strand
CCAAAAACCCCATAGGAAGAATTGTTTGTTGTTGGATTCTAATGTGAGTTTCTTTCCAAAGACAGAGTCCTATTCAAAACTTCTGTGAAAGTACCCTTATACTGTGAAAGTTGCCTAAAAGGGCCTTTTATTTAAAAACCTTTTGTTTAGTACTAAATTAAAAAACAAACAGACAAACAAACAATGAACTCTTCTGAGAAAAAGAAACGTGAACGTAGAAGGCTATTCTGTGTAGGGTCTGTGGGTGCTGCTCCAGCATATGATTATGTGAGAGGATACCTGTCATTGAATTAATAATACAAGTTCTTAAATATGTGATACTAAGTCTCTGTTTTTCACATTGTCTTTTACAAGTAGTCCAGCTAATATCAGTCAATATTGTGAGTCCCTATGCAATATTGCATGCTGCTTGTCTACTTAAGGGCTAGATCCTGCTACCTTTGCATGCCTTGCCAGGAATACGTGGCTGATGGAAGCTACCACTCACAACAAGGTCATAGTGGTAGTTTCTACCTCAGCAGAAGTCTGTTCCTGAAAGATGTCCCACATAAAGTCCCTTTTATTTCAATGTAAAAATCATTGAATATGTTGTTATTTAGTGTCAGAGAGAAAGACAGAATCTCACCCTTGGAGGGTGAAACAAAAGCAATTTTGATAAATCAGATGAGAGTTGATGACAGTGAGCTGTGAAATGCAAAGATAGCAGTTAAATGATTAAATTAAATCAAAAGAGAGGAGTAAAAAGTTTGAAATCATAAAGAATTTTTTTTTTGCTCCTCTGATACCTTATGTTGAATAGCCAGATCATTTTATTATTGCAAATACTGTGGCAGTAATCTTTTACTGCTTGCAGTATAGGCCTACAGCATTAAGTTAGTATAAAATTACATATAGTTTAATATATCTGTACAACACCTTTAAACAAGCTTCTCTAGGCAGGAAGGTTATCCGTCTTATAAATCTATTATTTCATTGTACATCTTGATAGCCTAGCATTGCTCCTAGCCATGTTTAAGCATTAAATAGTGCATTATTATTTCACATAAATCAACCAGAGATGTGTGAATTCATAAATTTTGCATTTGCACAGACAGTATTTTAAACGTTTTACGGCTTCGTGGGAACTTGGTATAAGAGCCTGTACACAAATCAGTGCCCAGGAAATTTCAATAAAATTTAATATCACAATTACTGCTTTTCAAAGTCATTGCTTGCATATTTTAGAAATGTTTTAACAGGGTCTAAAAATAAAAACAAAACTTGGAAACAAGGTCTTTGGTCAGATTTTGCTGGATAGCTCCTTTGCTGCAGTGGAGTGGATGATTGTTTTTTCTGATGTTCCCTCTGCTGTCACCTGTGTTGTTTTTTCCACTTTATTTGTACTTTTTTTAATGCTCCAACTTTTTGTTTCTTCCTGTCTTTCATCTCAATTCTTCTAGGCCACTAAACTGTAAAGAATCATGCGCAAGCCTGATTGTATTCATTCAAGAAACTCCACTGATGGGAACTTAAATATGTATGTGAGGTTTTTCAGGTTTAGATTCTTTTGATCAAAACCCTTGAAAATACCTTCTCGAGATTTTATTTTCATACAGTATGTTATATATTTATTAAATGCAATGTAAATATTCTGGTGTTAAAAATGACAATGTCAAGAAAGGGAAAAAAAAAGGAAAGAATGATGTATCATGTATTGTGCCATTGTATCACATGATAAGGTAGCTTTATGTTTTACAGAGGAAAAACAAGCATATTGGGGCAAGACGTCCACAAAACRCTGAATTATTGTTGCTTCTGGAGCCTATTATGTTTCCTATGTCAAGTTTTCAAAATTTGACCATTGCTTTATTTATCTGTAGTTAAGCTTAATTTTGTGAATTCTCCATTGCAGTACAATTGCAAGGTAATTTGGTATCCCCTCCTTAACAGATGGGAAACAAGGACAGGGAAGTTAGAAGCTCTGTGGTCCCATGCCCATTCTGCCACAGGAATTACCTTTACTTCTTCCAGATAACCCAAAGAGCACCAGGAAGTACTTTGTAGGGAATGAAGCCCAGCTGTGTTGGATCTCCAAATGCACGGAGACGGGAGGAACATGGGAAATTACTTACAGTTCTTTTGCACTTGGCAGAGAAATACGGATCTCTGTTTCTTCCACCATTCAGCTTCTTCCTCCTGACCCTTGTATGTATGTAGAAAGGGAATTCCTTACAAACTTCAACTCCAGATTGTACACCAGCAGGCTGAATCAGGCTCTGAGTATTTTACTTACAGATTACACAGATAATTTGTTGCAGAGCCAGCAGTGGAATCTGCATTTGGAAAGACTGAATTCTGTTTTCTCTTCGTGGTCCATCTTCTTTTTCTACCTTAACGCTATCTCATGTTAAAGTGAATGGGAATTTTGCCATAAAATTTAATGGGAGTAGAATAAGATCCCATTATTATCCTTTGGGTCTATGCAGAAATTGTGTGTAATTATTTAACTAGAGAACTAGAGCAGTTTTGACTTTTTTGTTGGTTTGTTTTGTTTGTTTTTCTTTTGCGCTCTTCCTTATAGCTTGGAATTCTTTGTGTTCCTTGCAAATTGTTGTAATTGAGGTGGAAATACCTATGCATATGTAAATTCTACCTTCATGCAGTTAGTTTAAACATTCTCAGCTTCAATCATTTTAGCTGTGGTCAAAAATATGGTTAGATTTTTCTCTTACCGATTTGGAATGCTTTTTATCTTACTTTCCCACAAATAATAAATATCTGAAGGGAAGTTAATCAAATGTTAAAATATTTCAACTTTGGGTAAAGACTGAGCATGGAAACTTTTACCCCAAAAGACAGATGATTTAGAGAGCATGGGAAACTGTTTTTTGGTGTTCATTAGAGCAGACATAACTGAACATATGGTAGATTACTGCCTTGTCTTGGAGCTACACATACAGTACAGAATTAACTTTCTACAGGATGGAGACTGTGGGGCAAATTTGGGACAGATTCTGGTCTTGGTTAACTCTGGGCAAGTCTTCTATGTTCTACTGATTAAATGGGCAATAAGAGTGACGAAGAGAAGACTTTGCTCCAAGATTTTATCCAGTCTGCCTAATCTGGGAAGCAGGAGTCTTCATTTACAAAATTCAGGAAAAGTCAAGTGTGACTCCTCTAATGTTTTCTCCTGAGCACATTGGTCTTGTCTTTTCACTTTTCCCCAGCAGGTGTGTGGCTGCTGATGAGGAGAGAGAGAAAAACATCATCTGCATACATGCGTTCAAATGGAATTGATTTTACTCATAAGAAAAAGCGTGTAATATCTGTGTGGGTGGCACAGTATGAGAACTTATCTGAATGTGAAAGAGTGAATCCAATCAGGAAGTTTTAAAGGGAAATTCGCACTGTTTGGGAAGAGGGGTTGTGAAGGGTGTTCTGAATTTGAATAGTGAGAATGGTAATACTTCCCCCAACCGTAAGTTTTGAAAGTTTTGTTTGCTGCCATTAAAGTTTCATTACCTTAGTATCAATTTTCTTTTTTAAAGTTTGTGTTGTATTGAATGTACTGAAGATGATCTGTGCCTATCTGAAATACAGATTATTACATTCAGTACTCCACTGCCTGGATCTCTAAGGAGCCAAGATATACTGAATAGAAGAAAACCACAGTTAATAGTTTTGCCATGCACCAGCTTAAATGTATTAACACTGCATCACCAGCAGTTCTGAAGAGGAGCACTACACTAGCTCATGGAAAAAGCTTGGATTTGGAAGCAATATAGTTGTTTTTATCTGAGTGAATAGTCCCCTGCTAGACCTGGGCTAACCAGGGTGGAACAGTATTGCTGTCTGGAGAACTGTACTTCCACAGAATTTAGATTTTAATGAAAAATGTTCTACATGGAAAAAAAAAAAAATGCTTGGAAATGAAACTTCAATTTTTAGTGGGTTTAAATTTCTGCTAAAAATAAGAATTATTTATTTAATTATTTATGGAAGATGCAGACAAAAATTACTTGTCAGTGTTTTGTGGAGCGAGGAATATTTTTTCTTATTTGTAGCAAAGATTATTTTAAAACAAGGGAAATGAAAGGGTAGGAGTGACAGAAGTTTGAGAGGTGAGTTCTGGAGTTTTTATTGAGGGGGAAATATATGAGCAGCTGAACATTTGAGTAGTGATTCTAGAAAACTTACTACCCCTTGTCAGAGAAAGATTCTCTCTTCTTCTGTAAAACAAAGATGATGAAAACTTCTGTACTATTTTCTGATACACTATTGACCTGCACAACCATCTATGTCATGGAGTGCATGTGAAACCCTGACGCTGTAGTTTTCTACTCTAGCAGCAGCTATAATTGTATTAACATAGATGGAGTTGGCTTGGTATAAAAATGGGGCAGTGATGTAGAGAATAAGGCTGTCTCACCTGGGTTGCCATTTTACATCTATATTGTGCTGCAGTGAAAAATTACTCAAAGTGGAGAGTCCCAACAAATCAGGTCCCTGTTGTTTTTGAAGGCAAGGCCTATTTTGTGATACTGTTCATTACTGGGCAAGAACAACAAAGAAGTTCAAGACTAAGACTAATGGTATCAGCAAGATCATTGTCTAAAGATTAATCTTTTTAAAACGATGAGAAAGGGATAGACATAGTGAGCCTCTAGCTGCCTACAGCTACAAAGAGTAATAATAAACATTACTATGGCAGGGCTGGCTCTAGAATACTAACAGAAGCATATCTAGTTATCATCAATAAACACTAATGGTGGTTTTGTGTTGTTTTTTGGCTACTGATGACTGTTGAAAATGGTGTGGCTTTTTTTCCCCCCTTCCTAAAGCAACAATTGTGTGCTTTCTTTTGGTGTCTGACTATTTAATATTCATTTGTTTGGGATCAATTCTCTCTTTCATGGTATTGCCACTGTACTACTTTCTCTTACGAAAACTTCTACATTATTGCCTGGGTCTAAAACTATCAGGGATTAAAAAAAAGGTTCATTATAGAAATTACATTTGCTCAGTAAACCCAGGAGGCATTGTCATTCTGTTAGCTCCTCTATAATCCTTGGTGCATGTATATTTTTGTGTGTGCACACTGTTTTTATATTTAGCAGAATATGTATTTATACTGCACAGGAGGTCCATGTAGCAATTGCATAAATCTGTTTATTTTTTAAAGGCTATATGTCAGCAACTGATAGTATAGGAATGGTATGTATAAGCTAAAACATACAAATATTCTTTCTTTTTAATCTCAGTACTATTCATGCATCTCTTGTCAATATTACAAACCTTGTGGTTTGAAAAGGAATCGGGAATTTGTGTCCAGAATGATTGGAGCTGAAAAGTCTGAAAATTTTGGAATTCATTTATGCCAAATGGTTCTTATTTCTCATAGGCTTAAAAAGGCAATCAAYGATAGCAGCAGTCCACTTTCATATCCGACAACAGCAATGGCAGTGGTGATCTGAATGTCAGTGACGACCAGATTCTGCCAGCCTCACTCAGGCTGAGCAATATATTACTACAGGAGCAGCGCCACTAACTTCAGTCAAGCTCCTGGGGTAGTAAAACGTTAGTATGATTTAATAGTTGTTGCAGTGGGTGTCTATATAATACTATGACATGACCAAGCGTAGAGATTATTTTGCTAATTGGCTTCCATGAAAGCAGGCTTCTGTTCTTGCATTAAGACACAATTTTGACTCAGGTTTAAAATCTGAGCTTGATGCAAGCAGGTGTTTATGTATTATGAAGTTTGGGTGTTATCTGCATGATGTCTTGGGGACTGACTAGTGCTCACTATCTTTCAGAATTAGGCATAATGTTAGACTACACGAAGTTGTAGCATGATGATCAACTTCAAGCCAAGTATGGGAATATGTGAATGAGTATGGTCAGGTGAAAGTAATTAGTGTGGTACCTGTGTACATATAATGTATTATTGTATATTATTTATCAAGGCTTGCAGTGTTTCCCAAATACAGGAGTGCTGCTGATAAGGATGACAAAGTAGGAGAATTTCAATACTTGATCTAGAGGGGCAGTGTTGCAAAACCATCTCCTTTCTTCAGGGCTGGATGAAGGCTGTTGCTCCCTTTGAAATAACCTGAAGGCTAATTGCTCTGTTTTTGAACAAGGAAAGCTTAAATTTGAATTGTTATAGCATGCTGAATGCTTAGCTATACATGGCTAACGCAAAGGAGGTACCTGATAGGAAACTTTCTTTATTTCATTTAAGAAGACTGTAAACTTATTTAGGATGGAGATTGTGCAACATCTTTCTCTTGTGGCTAAAATTTGATTCAGCATTTCATTGTGAGTATGTGTGATAGTGAATTCAGTACAGGGAATTGCTTCAATGAGGAGTGAGTAAAATTGAGTTTTACCTAGCTTTATTGCAGGTAGTCTTAAAACTGAAATGCATGTTTCATTTTGTTGTCATTGATGTGGAGTTAGGCAAATTAGGTATGTGGCTTATGTCCTGTGGAGATCTAGAATTTGTTTTAAAAGCCATCAGGGTGGAGATACTAGCTGGAATAAAGGTGGTATTGGAAAGGTATGTCCAGATCATTCCAAAGCTAATGTAGTGGTCCCTTTGATTAGTAAGTCTTTAAAAATTCACACTTACGTTCTTTCAGTGATTTCAGTAAAGTTGCATGACATAAAAAATGGAATGATGCAGTCCTTGGGCAGGTCTTCTATTTAAGAAACCTTTTCTAACTAGAAGAAAAAACAAACAAACAAACAAACAAACAAAACCTTCCAAAAAAACCCCAAAAAACCAAAAAAAAGTTTACCAGAAGCACACAAGAGTGTTTGAAGAGCTCATATCAATTTTGCTTGCCTTCTGTCAAACTTGGTTTATAACCTTTGACTGTTACCCTGGTTCAAATTCATATAGTCCGCTACAGCTCAATGCAGAGCTCTGTTAAAATATGTCATTGGCTTTGTGGCAACAGTGTAATGTTCCCATAATTTTTGTCCTGTGCTGAGAATTGGACAGATTGGGTTGGACAATCTTAAATTGTCCAGCAGCGTCCTTGTGGTAAACTCTTGTCAAAATTTGGGATTAGGAGTTACTCTTTGGGTTAGAAGTTCTTTGGATGATCCCATTATCAACTGTGAAAGCCACTTCAGTGTGTGTGTGTTCATTGTCTGAGACATTGTGTATCACTTTTAAAAAATACTGAGCATTTATATTGGGAAAATATCTCCCTAATTGTATATATTGTTCTGGGTCATTATTTTCTCATTGTTTAAATTACAGCTCATTTATTTAAAAGAATACTTGTCAAAGGAAAGCTTTAAGTACTGATTTAAGAAAGCAGTGTTAAATAATTGAAATGACTGTGATAAAATTGCCTTAGTTTAAACAGACCAGTTTTATCAGTCTGTTTAATGAATTGTGCTTTTATAGGGTGAGATAAATCTAATGTGAATTCAAGTGGTTGCACTAGAAATACAGCTCTAGGTGGGATCTTTTGGTGCATTTAGCTAGCAGAATTAAAGAAAAAAAGTCAGTTGTACTCCTGTGTTTGCTTTCAGAAACACTTCATCTACAATACGCAATGCTGATATCTTAGAGCGTTGTAATACCTATGTATCTGTAATGCCTGGGTATTTACATATGGATTGCACAAAGCATCTTGGTCATTATTTGGAAAATATTTATGCCTCTGGATGTAGAAATCAACTGGAGATGCATCCAGTCCTGGAATGGTTAATTTTTCATGCACTAAAATAGTGACACAATCAGTTTCTTTGTAGGTTGAGGAGACTTGGCAGGTTGGCCTTGCTACTTATTGAGGACTTTTCTCTCATTGCAAGAAAAACAGCATACTTGCTTTGGACCTAGACTGGAGACAACCATTGTTCAGTTGCTGACACAGGAGAATCCTAGGATATTTTGTATTCTGTTGTTTATGCTTTTATGTATTGTTAGAACGCAGCTTGCATACAAGAAGAGAAAGAGTTGTTAAAAATACATACTAAATCTGTTGTCTTTAGAATGAAGGGACACAGTGCATCATCAGCTCTTCTCTTGGCTAATCCACTTAAATAACCTACATAGCAGGATTGGTACCTAATTTGGGGGGATAAATAAGGGTTTCCTGTAGGACCCAATCTCCTTGGAGTTTAAGGAAAGTCCTTATATGCCTATTCATATTGACTAGCATGCATAGTGCCATGAATTTCAATGGAAGTTCTAGGAAGGTAGTATTCAATGTGTGAGACAGTGATGCATTCTGGTCCCAAAATGATGGTGAAATTCTCGTTGTCTAATAAGTGAAAGAATAGGCACTTGGTGTTGTATAACTCTAAGGAGATCACTGAGCCAGTTACTAGCATTTTTTATGGCTGGACATACCCACATTAAGTGTCTGTTAAATGCTGTCAAGCTGATTTTGGGAACAGTTTACCCCGTCAGCAACCATTGTGCATGTAAGTGATATCTCAGGATACCAGGGCAATGCTCTGAGTGGGGCATATACATGTCCCTTCAACAGCTTTCAGTCCTTTATAGTCAGTTTAAGGAAAGAAATACAAATTTCCAGTGTGAGCAGAATTTGTCAGACAGTATGTGACTGGCTTCCCAGGAAGTTTTACTCCAGCTGCAGCTGAATCCATGCAAATTTTTCTTGTTCTCAACAAGGCCTTCACCACTGGTCTTCTGTAACCAGTCTCTACTGTCAACTCTGCAACCTCACTTGCAGCACTGGAAATCACAATGATTACTTCAAGAAAAAAAAAAATTGAACTGGAGTCTCATTGGTTTATACAAAACACTTGCTAGGGGAAGGGTCACAAGACACGTGTATGATGGCACTTTGCTCTAATCAAACAGGCATGTAGATTTCAAAAATGGTGCTTGTCTTCATGCCTTATATTTTTATTTATTATCCTTAGGTTAGCCATTCCTACTTAGCTTGTTTTCTGTAGCGTGGCTGTGTCTACTGACTGATACCAGTGTGTTGGCAAAAGCCCCAGTGCACCTGAAGGAAATTTCTTGAGATTTCAATTGTTTTGTTGTTCTGAAGGGGGGGGTAGATGCTCTCTCTTGCAGAAGTTGTGAAACAGCATGTTTCATAATTTAAGCTGGCTATTGGTCCTCCTTTTCTTCCTCCCCAAACCACTCTGTCTCCAAGATCTATGCTTTCCTGTTCTGTGTCCGCTGCTGGCTGAAACTGGTCTTGCAGTTTTTACTACAGACTATCAGCTTGTCCATCTGTYGTAAAACTGACAAGATTCTTGTTTCAGTTAGCAGGTGTCTAGGGAAGTAAGCCTAAGTTTTAAGTTTGTTGAAATCAAGCTGCTCTGAAGAACAACTTGATTCCGATGGATTCAAATAAGGGAAAAAATCAGGTCTACATAGCTGTCTTTCATAGTGGTTTTATGATATGAGAGTGAATCAGAAAACAAGAGAAAGTGAAAGTCTGAAAAATAAGGGAGGCATTTGAGGTAGAAGAGGTTAACATTTTTACTGTTCAGAAAGTACTTATATTTTTATTAGACAATAGACTTTTCTGTCTTTGTTTTCTAGCCATTTCATCTTTGTACTACAAATTTTTAAATAGTGGAAGGATATATTAAATACCAAGGAAAATTATTTTTAAAAGCTATTTAAAAAACTAATTTAAATGTAGACAGCCGTAGTATTATGGCATTAAAACACCCCAGGGTCTTTTTTATTGGTCCATTAATACTTGCCTCGAGTGGTAGAACACACCTGAGGCAAGATTTAATGAACCAATAAAACATGCCCTAGAGTGCCCTAATGCTATATTGCTAACCATTCCTATTACGTAAATGCACTGTTTGCATACTTCCTTCATACATTTCAGAAAAATCTTCAATTAAGTGAAGACCATATGACAATTCTTATCCAGAGTTTCCATCAGCATATTTTGTAGTGATTAAAATGATTATATGAGATATTCTCAATCAACCAATACAATATATTGTGCCTAGAACTCTATCGACTGTCCAGATGGTGAATCCTTTAAATCTGGTTATGTTTTAAGTCAGTGTGTTTCCTCTCAGATACTGAGAATTTTTTGAAGTCTTCCTAAATAATTTGAATGTAATGGTGTTTTATTTCTGTTCTTCTCTTGAAACTACCCCACTTGTTGTTTACCTAGAATCTACCTCCAAGCAGAAATCTGGCAGAGGAACTAGTTGTAACTTCAGTCCCATTAAAATGCTCAAGGATGTTACTAACATGATGTTGTCCAAAATCTTTGACATGGTATAGTCAAAGAATGATTTTAGTCCTTTTTAAGGGAAGGGGGTAGATTTTTAGAGGTGTAAATCAACTTTAATGGAGCTAAGCTGATTTACATCAGCTGATAGTCCAGCTCTTTGCTTTCCAGCACATTCAGAAGGATCAGAAATTTCATACTTGTATTAAATCAGACAGCTCAGATGGAAGAAAGTATAAAGGACGCTTACTGTATTTTGCAATTGTTAATTTAAAGCCTTTGACTGGAGTTAGCTTTTGCACTAATGATTTAGAATGTTGATAACCATGAGCAAAAATTGATAAACGTACCTAAGTTGATCTGTACTTAGTAACAGGAAAAAGAAGCAGAAGATTGGTTTTGAATGTCATTGCATGCAGAATAATAACCCTTCATTAGAGAATGTGTGTGAGCTTTGTACACTATTAGTTTTGCTTTGTACACTATTAGTTTTGCTTTTTTGTTGTGAGGCAGGATGATATTCTCTTAAAGAAAGAAGACAAAGATTTATAGATGTAAATTGTAAAAATGGCTTATGACTTTTACATATTTGAGAATCTAACATGAAATAATTTTTGCATTAATGTGACTTCGCGATAGTCAGAGCCAAACTAAATATGACTTAAGAGTATGAATTTGGCAGAATCCTTACTTGAAAGCTTAGGAGAGGAGAAAGAGGATCCCATGTTGTTAAACTGATATATAAGAACTGAAGAAATTACTACTTGGGCTTTTTCGGGGAGGAAAGCTTGTAAGCCAGGCTTGATCTTATTTGAAGAATAAGAATATTTGACAAATTGAACATATATGAGGATATGAGCCACATATACTTGTTAGGGCAAAAGTAACTTACTTTACTTACCTGTAAGTCTAGATTCTCAGCTATTGTGAGTTGGCATAGTTCCATGGAAGCCAATGAAAATATACCAGCTTATACCAGAGGAGGATCTGGCCCCTAATCTTTCAAGTAACAGGCTTATTAAATGCTTAGGGCCAAATTCTTTCCTGGCATGGCTCCATTGAACCTAATGGAATTAAGCCAGCAGAGCATTTGGCCATTATTTAATACAGATAACAATCTAAGGGGAACCAGGTTTCTGTATTTGTTTTTCTTTTGATATGTAGCGTTAGCAAACTGTATGTGATGATTATAAGACCCGATATATGAAGTACTGGCTAAGAGTCTGCACAGATATCTCACAGGTAGAGCACCAGACCTTCTTGATGTGCTACCTTATTTGGAACAAACAATACTGACTTGTTTACAGGTTTAAACCTTTTACTGTCTTCTGGAAAGGTGCTACTCAAACTGTCATCTCTTTTCCTTATTTCTTCTTTTCTCATCATTTCACAGTACAATCCTCTCAGAAATTTAAGCAGGGTTAAGCTTACTGTTGAAGTTAAGACTGCCTGAAAAATTATGCTCTGTTCATCCTGTGACCAGATGGCTGATGTAAGTTTTCCAAAGTCATTACTGGCATAATTTTTTTCCTTTCAAAGAGCATGGTGGGCACATTCTGTTTAAGAATTTTCACTGCATCATCTAGCAGCTAAAAGGCTCAAATGAGTAAGTATAGCATTGCTATTATCAGAGATTGTTTCCTGGAGCCATTTTCATTTTTTAAAAGCTTGAGGTATTTGTAAGGTTTTGCCTTAACTTCATTTCTGCAGCCTTGTTGATATTAGCTGGGCCTTATTCTTTTGGCTTAGTGTGTGGTTGACTTACCTGAGCTTGTTAATGCCTCACATGAAATGTGGCTGAGATTCTGCCATGACTGCTCAAAAGTACTCTGTTTTGGTTTGTTTTGKTTTTTTTTTTCAGTTACCTCAGACAAAATTTGGCTCTCTTTGCTTTCTTTATTATTGTGATGTCTTTTTTTCCATGTTGCTCTGGGATGTTAGGTGCTGCCCTCAGCAGCAGTTAGGTCTAGACTTTTGGAGGAGAAAAGCTTTCTTTGCTATATTTTTGGAGCACAAGTATGGAAAGGTGAAGGTATGTGGCTGCACACCCTGTTGCATAATTGATATTTACTACAGAAACAACCCTTTTTTGAAATAAATATTTATCATTGAAGGGCTTGAGGCTTCATAGGGTGCTTTGCAGCTGAGTTCAGGCATGGCAGGAATCATATCTCAGTGAAGATGAACTTCCCATATAAAGGTTATGAATCTTGTTCAGCGGTTGTTTTGTGACCCATATGCAGTT
This sequence comes from Phoebastria nigripes, assembly GCA_035582835.1. NCBI lineage: Eukaryota > Metazoa > Chordata > Aves > Procellariiformes > Diomedeidae > Phoebastria > Phoebastria nigripes. The sequence goes on along the minus strand of JAYKAV010001134.1, from coordinate 97,016 downwards.
TCATAGAAACATGAGTAACCCAAACACTAAAATCCAAAACAGAATCACCAGCCCCTTCTACAGCATTCTTATTAAAGTTGGGCCAAGACAGATCACTGCAAACTATTTGCAGTTGTGGGTGATGTAACACAGCTCGAGGGCATTCAGTACCTGGCAAGCAGAACTGTCTTTGAATGGACTTAGATGAAGGACCACCAAGAAAACACAGAATGAAAAGCAGTGGAAGGGAAATTCATTGCCAATTAGTACCCAAAACATTCAGATGAACAAGAAGAGCTCCTTAAGCAAATGAAGTGGGGGATGAAGAGTCTGGAAGCCAGGTGGTAGGATGAAATGACTCATTTGAAGTTACGCATGAAAACATAATCGAATGTCAAGGAGTCGGTATAACTTCTGGCTTGCATAAGCAGGGCTAATGTTTTCACATTTCTTTTATGTTTTGGACTTGACCTAGGGCGTGTAAAAGAAGCAGGTATCTTTCCATGTAAGGGGAAGGGCACTATTGCTGTTCCAAATGATACCTTAACAGCCTTGTTTAACGGAAGCCCCTGCCTTCTCTCTCTGCTCCCCTGTCCCAGTTTGGATTTCTCTAAATCAAAATGTAGCTGAATAATTCATGATAAGTAAATGTGATAGAAGGAGATGAAGCTGTATGACTGTTCTGATAACACCAGCCTGCAGAGTTCTTTGCTTGTAGAAATGAGAGATCCCCACGTCTCTGACGAAGTGATACAGTGGAAGCTACAGAGCATAATAGTACCAGGAGTTCTTGTTGGGGCTGGTGAGTGGCTTAATGGCACAGTCTGAATCTGTTTATTTGATCCCCCCAAGAGTGCATCTGCACATGAGCATGTTCTCAGTTGTATTGAGCAGCTGAGTTGCAATCTTGCAATAACTGTCTATGCATGTGCAAGGATGTGTGTTTACAATGAATCTCTTTTTTTCCTCTGAAAAAAAGCAAGTGGAGAGTTGTGTACCAAGTTTAAATTAATTGCTGTGCTTTAACACTGATTTCCTCCCCCCCCTGCCCCATGCTTGAGTTGATGGTTACTTTTTCTATGCCTAAGCATAACTTATGGGAAAAATATTTGTGTGACATTGCCCAAGTAATTAGCCAGTTTATTCATGCAAATAAATATTTTTTTATTCAACTTGGAACATCTTTTTGGCAGCATTGCTTTTAATTACAGAAACATTTAAAGGAAGACAAGGATGTAGTGCATACTAAAAATGTCCTGTGCAAATAGTGAGAGGATTTAGGTGAGCAGCAGCTCTGTAATTACCTTGCAGCCAGAAAGACCCTCACATTGTTTGAAGGCTGTTAAAAATAAGGAAAGAAGTAATTTTCTTCTCATGGGAAAGGAATTAATTAGCAATGTGCTGAGGGCCTTGGGATTGGTTCTTATCCAAAGTAGATAAATAAACCAAACATTGCTTCAGACTACTCAACACGAGCAAAATATACGCTGGGAGAGCTTCTTTGTAGGGTTGAACAGCAAATCTGGCCCATGAGGAGGAGGGCTAAGAGAATTTTAAACCACCTTTGCACCTTTCCAGCATGGCTTATTCCAGAGGATGCTGAGGCTCTTTACCAAATAGGGGCAGCCCTGAAGGCCTGTCTGAGTAACTCCAGCCCCTTGGCTGACCTGCTAACTGAGGCAGTTTTGCAAGGCTTGCAATGCTGTGGGCGCAGTGCTGCATGGCTTTTTTTTTTTTTTTTTAGTCTGTGTTCTGTCAGCTTGGGCTTGCACTGAGGTCTGCAGAAGGCAGCTTAAAAAGCAAGTTTGTGAGACATCTGCACTGAAGGAGACAGTCCTTAGCCACATCACTAGATCTAGAATTTGATTATGTTCCAGTGTTTTCAGCTGGCTTCAGAGGTCTAGATCCTAGGATCATAGAGCTATCCCTAAATACCAGTATAAGTACTTCTCTTTGTAAATGGTCTGAGATTTACTAATGGAAGAAAACAGCAAAACCTTTGCCTACTATAGCTTAGCATGGCTTCAGAAGGAAATAACACTTATCACCTTTTGCTTTCCCTGCAAATATCTGTTCTCCAGTGTTAACTTTCTAACTGTTTGCCTAATTTCAGCTATATTATTTGACAAAAAAGATAAAGGCATCAAAGATGATAATTTTGTGCACACTTCCACCCAAGCATCTGGATAGAGGAAAAAAAACTTTATTAATGCCCCTGCTGAAAAGAGTTTATGGTGGGAGCATGTTTATTACCAAAAGTGAGAGAATCTGTGCAGAAGAGAGACATTACAAATGCCCTAACTATTAGAAAAACTTCAGTTGGAAGTCACACCTTGTTAGGCACTAGAAAATCCCAGTCATAAAACACAGACTCCTGTGAGACCAGGCTGTCTTGGTTCCTCTGCTCACAGAACTTTACTTTTTCTTTTTTTTTTTTTTTTCTTCTTTTTCCTTTCTCCATACACTGGAGCCTTACCTTTAGGCCTGCTTGCCTCTGTTAATGTAAAGGAGATTCATCAATGTCTCCTTCTTACGGTTTTTCTAGCAAGTTGTTTTATCTGGTTTTGGAGTTCTCAGGGGACCAAACCAGTGATAAAATTTCATATGTAAGCAGTGACAGGTGTTGTCCTAAAATTTACAGTGTTTTCCTTTTCTTATCATTCACTGCTATTTGATTCTGTTACTGTAATAGCAGCTAATAGAGGAAATTACAGTGCCATTAGATCCTGTGAAAACACCACATAGAAGTGTCAGACATTCTGTCTTTAAGCCTCCAACTGATCTCACAGGTTTACTTTACGGGAGTAACTTCTGTATTATAATTTACTAGCAAGTCTCCAACAGTTCCTTTTAGCATTAAGATTACTAAGGCAGGCATTCAAATAAAGCCTTGTACTTATTGTAGCTCTTCAGCAAGCAAGTTAAGAATCTGAAAAATTCTCAGTTCTACAGAAGGAAGAAGGGAAAGTTGGTGACAAGATTTTGGATTTATAAGACTTAGAAAAACTTTAGAAGACTATTAGTTTTAAAGGAAAAACCCAATTTACAAAACTGGTTTTGATTATTTGCTTTTCTCTTCAGTAGTGATTGTATTTTTAGAAACTTTTATGTAGATCTGTGCTGCTTTTGTTGCTGCCTAATTTGTGTAAATTAGGTTCACTTTGTATTTTGTTTAACGCAAAAGAAACATCCTGTATGTGTAACAGCAAACAGGAACCCATGGTTTTCAATGTCAGTTCATAGAAGAGGAATGTCTGGAATTCTTAGAAAGACCGAGTACTGCCAACTTACATGAAATATCAGTGCTAAGATGCTGAACTACTGATACCATGCTCCTTGTTAATATTGAGTCTCTATAATGTATATTTCTTGAGGATTTTTACTAATAGGACCAGAAGATCTGTTTAGTATTCCTGCTACTTAAAGTATTTTGCAAAATGAGCATGTGATTAACTTTGCTTATATATATTTTTCTGCCATCTTCATTTAAATTGCTTATATGTGGAAATTTAAGTATCTGATGTCTATGTGTAGTCAAGATTTAAGCTTACATTATAGTTGAGAAAACACCAAGAAAAAGCGAAAATGATATTTTGAGGATAATTTACCTTCTTTTTGTTGAGAAACAATATGGTTACTTCATAATTTTGCCCAATAAAAAAAACCAAAGGGAGATATTTCTGCATGAATGTATGGAAATATATGAAAACTCATGAAAATATTAGGTATGGAGGAGATTATAAAGTTCAATAGCAATGTTTGCAGAAGAAGAGATACGTATAAATGTATTATGATGGATTTTAGAAGATTTCTCAGCCATTAGGGCAGTTTAGTTTTGGAGCGGTAGGGACAAGAAGCTTACTTATTTCTTTATAAAATCCAGAAACAGAAGTATAGGAGTGAGTTACTTAACCCAAGAGGGCTTGCTTTTGGTGACAAGAGAGATCCCTGTCATTCATTTGTTCCTAATAAGTAGTGTAAAATAAATAATGTTTCCAACAGTGTTTTGGTCAAAATAGGTGATTGCAAATATTTATCCAATGCTTTTTACTGGTTTTATTCCTGTTATAACAGTTTGCAAGTACTCTGATTCCTGTTAAGGTGCTTAGTGTCTTAAGAGTTTGGGGTGGAATGTACTCAAAATGTCCTAGTTATTTTGATGGGGCCAGATATTTTCGATATGGTACATGTTTTTTCTTTCATAGACTATTCCCTGAACCTTTTAAAATGAAAACTATTTTAATTTTCTCACATAAGCATGAATGCATTCCTATCTGACCTGATCCAAAGCCCACTGATGTCAGGACTTCTAGTGAATTTTTGGACTTGGTCGAACAAAAGAAATGGATTTTTTGCCATCTTTGCAGGGGTAGGATTAAATTCAGTTAAAAGAGCCATCTCTCTTGTATAATCTTGTACTGTACAGTTCTTCTCTTTGTTCATATATATTCCTGCTATTATAAACTAAATGCTTGTTTGAAACAAAAATTCAAGCCCCCTCTTATTAACTTGTGTAGTTTATTGTACCTTCAGGCTATAACTAGTGTGTACGCTAAAATTGATACAGAACTGTGAATCCAGAAGAATCTATCAGAGTGATATGATTTTGGATGCATCTTTGCACAAAATTATTGGGTATACATTTTCAGAGGCCCAGGAACCTAAGATTCTCTCAGACTTCAACTTATTGGGTGAAGCTTCAACATATGAAAATAAAAGATATTTACTGTATGGGTGTACATATGTAAATATTCAAGTCTGGCTTCATTGAAGGCAATAGTGTTTTACCAGTGACTGCAGTGGGACCAAGGTTTCATTCATATGCTTATACTCTGTGATAGCAAAAAATACACTCAGACAAGTCTTTCTAAATATATAAATAGACAATGTCTTTCAGTTATTCATTATATTCACCATATTAAAGAACAATATTCACCATATTAAAGAACAATTGCAAATCCATATGCTCATGACTATATACTTAATTATTTTCTGTAACCACAAGTTTGTGGTATGTACTATAATTACCAGGTATTTGCAATCTTCTTTTCTCTGTCTAAATGGAAAAGCAAGAACCTGTTAAATATTTTTAAATTGTTTCTCCAATTGATATTAGTAACAGCTTGCATTTTTAAGGCTTTTGTTTTTCCAGGACTTAAATTTTTAACACAATATTGCTCACAGCATTTTCTTTGCTTTGGAGATGACATTAAAAAATGGTTTTTCCTTGTCTCTGATTTCCTAAGATGCACACAGTATCTAATTTCACTGAAAACTAATTTTTTAACCTTAAGTTAAAAAGTGATTGTACACTGGCTGGGGGGCTTCAGCAATAACACACAGTTCCTTTTGCCACTGAGATGATTCCGGACTGAGGAATGTAGCATTTAATAGTAACAGGATTTGCAATGAGATTGGATGGACAAGGCAGGCTTAGGTATCTTTCTTATGGAGGATATTTCCACACCTTAAAATGACCATGTTACATGCAGCTCAGTTAAAGGCAGAATGCTCCCTTGTTGACAAAAATGGGAAGGAGCATCCATCCTCTATATGTTGCAGATAGCTGAGCAGGATCTTTTTTTGATACTTTGAATGAATGAGATCTAACCATACATTTCTGCACTGCTGGCCTGTTGTTCAGGGAGTATTTGCCGTTCTCTGTGCTTTTCACAGTGCATTCTTATCAGTTATAGGTAATTGGAGGGGATATACACATTTTCTGTGAGGTGAGAATAGTGAAAACAATTTCAGAATATCTTCCAAGCCCACTGGAGCCTCTTAACTTTCACTTGGAGAGAAAGTGCTTTCTTCTTGCTTCTTTGGTGAGGGCAGTTTTTAACACTGGTATTCTTAGCTTACATGATGTTCACATGCAAGGTTACTGAAACTGAATGGTCCCCGCCACTCAGAGAAGTCTGCATTGACATTAACAGTGAACTTACAATCTAGAATGACAGATCTGCATTTGAGATACTGCAAATGCCAGTGGCAATAAACTGAATAGGATCTCCTGTAGTTTGGGAGATGAAAGGAAAATAAGAGTAAAAGGGTCCCTTAACAAATTGTGCTGGTTTTGGCTGGGATAGAGTTAGTTTTCTTCATAGTAGCTAGTACGGGGCTATGTTTTGGATTTGGCTGGAAACAGTGTTGATAATTCAGGGATGTTTTAGTTACTGCTGAGCAGTGCTTACACAGAGTCAAGGCCTTTTCTGCTCCTCACACCACCCCACCAGCGAGTAGGCTGGGGGTGCACAAGAAGCTGGGAGGGGACACAGCTGGGACAGCTGACCCCAACTGACCAAAGGGATATTCCATACCATATGACGTCGTGCTCAGCATATAGAGCTGGGGGAAGAAGAAGGAAGGGAGGACGTTTGGAGTGATGGCGTTTGTCTTCCCAAGTCACCATTACGCATGATGGAGCCCTGCTTTCCTGGAGATGGCTGAACACCTGCCTGCTGATGGGAAGTGGTGAATTAATTCCTTGTTTTGCTTTGCTTGCATGCATGGATTTTGCTTTGCCTATTAAACTGTCTTTAGCTCGACCCACGAGTTTTCTCACTTTTACTCTTCTGATTCTCTCCCCCATCCCACTGGGGGGGAGTGGGGAGTGAGCGAGTGGCCGGGTGGTGCTTAGCTGCCTACTGGGGTTAAACCACGATACAAATGTATTGTTTGAATTGGAAAATTAATACGGGAGATTTGTGTATATAGGGTATATTTGCATATATTACGTACATCTGTAATTCAGATTCCTGTCTCTCCTGTGGGATACAATAACTAAATGACTGGGAGTTTCAACTAGAAAATCCAGTACCTAAAGCCACCTAGGATTTATCAGTTTAGTTCTTCTTACTTTTGCTAGTTAGCCTCTTGCAGAGCACAGTCCCTAAATGTGGCTCACAGTGGATTCCAATTCTCCTTGTTGATTCTTCCCAGGGCTGAATTCCAATCAGGAATTTATAAAACTGCATTCTTTTTTCTGGAATCTACTTTGACATCCTTTCAAACACAGAGTTCATGTGAGCTTTCAGGGTTTAGCCTTCTCCTTTTAGTTTCAGTGCTCCCTCTGGCACTTAGGCTATAGCTCTCACTTTCCTCTAAGCAGGGGGAAAATCTTCCATTTTTGTTTTCTCACTGGTCTTTCTGTATAGTCTTTTCTGCAGAGGGGGGTGGACATCTTCCTCACTTGGTGCAAGGTGTATGCCTTTCCACAGGAGAGAGTTGTTTGATTCTTACTGCAGGTCTGGTTCTCCTCTCATCCTGGGGCAGGTGTCAGGTAGAGCCAGGGCAGGCTGCTCCATGCTTCGGCTGAGCCAGGAGCTGAGGGTGATGGCAAGGCAAGCACAGCAGTGCCCTCACTGTCCAGTGATGCAGTCCCACAGTACTTGAGCAAGTAGTGCAGAGGAGGACCGCTGATGGTAACTGGGATCATCTAACAGTGCAGTGATTGTCAGGCATGTCCTAGTGATGAGCCAGGGCTGAGGCCAAGCTGCGAAATGAAGTCAGCAGGTTGGGACAGCAAGGTACAAGGCTAGGCACAGGCGTACCTGCCACATAGCTCAGGTGAGGACCGTGGGCAAAGCCCTGAGCTTTGAATGCAGCTCTCAAGCCTCAAGGTGGGAAACCCCAACGAGACTTCTCACAGCTCTGACCCAAGCTTGCAAGGATACAACATATCAGAGCGGGCCTTGAGCACAGGCAGCCAAAGCCCTGGGTGGGGGGCTGTCAGTGCTTTCCGGACCCTGACAGGCAGGGGTCCGAATGGGATTTGTTACTTAGTGCCCTGCTTTGCTTCAAGGAGGAGACCATTCAGCCCCTTGTTAAGATCAGTTCTGCTGAGTTGGGCCTGCTAATTTGCAGCCAGCACTTAGCTTTACATACTCAATGCAAAGCTTAATTCTAAAATTAACTTGACATGTAAATGATTTGCTCTTCTTGCTTCATTGCTGAAGTTTGCAGTACCCAAACCTCAGTTTGTGACGTTGTTTTATTTTAAAGGCCACACAACTGAGATTCAGTGAAAGTTAAGTTTTGTATCAAATCATCAGAAAGTCTTGCCAGAGCTTTAGGAGTGAGTGCTGTGCCATTTGCTTGTCTCTGTCACAGTCCTGGAGAGCTAAGATATTTGTATATACCCGAATAGATTGCCAGAATCAATCCACTTTCCGGAGATGAACATGTCCTCTTTTCCACTGTAATGTGAATACTCAAATCTTTCCACATAAGAAACTCATATATTTGAGTTTCACAGCACTCCCTAATAAGGTTTTATAGCCATTAGTGTCAGTGCCATATATCACTGAGGCATTGAAAAAGTGGAGTTTCTTTCCCAAACCACCTTTCTAAGCATCCAAGATGAAGTGATTTTATAGCTTACACTTCCACAGATCTTTCAAATCCCACAGCACAACTTGCTTCACCTGAGCCTCAAAGATTTTTGTAAATGATTTCCCAGAAGCTCTTGAGGGGGTCTTTTCTCTCTTTCTTTATTTAAATTTAAGCTTAAAATACGATTAGATTCTGTTCAACACAAAATTGTTCTAGAATACATTGCGAGCAATGTGTGTACAAAAGGTAATCTACACTATCTAATAAATAAAATCGTGTAACAGTTTGAAATTTCAAATGTGACCATTTGCTTTAATATTGCGAAGTGTTTGTTAAACCTTTAAGCTTGTGACATTTTTCCACACTGACAGCTAAATAATGAATTAATGGCTTTAAAGTCCATGGCAGCCTGAGGGTTTCAAATGCATGTTTAGTCAAAATAATTGGTGCTTTAATCATTCTTTATGAACCAAAATTGTTCCTTAGTTATACAGGAGCGGTGCTAAAGCAAATATCTATGCTGTGAACGTTCTTTTGTATTTCTAAAATTATCTGCTAAGTTGGAAAATGGTGTCTGGATGCATTTTCTTCTTTAGAGTTAAAGAGGTTATGTTTTACTCTCATAATGACCACCTACACGGCTACTGACTGTGCTGTCCCTTCACTGACAGTGGGCAGCTTATTGTAGTTTTAGTACATGTGCACACAGAGGCTGACCGCCAAGTTTTGAGAGCAGATTGGAGGGTATGCGGGCGGGGGGGAACCTCAGACCCTGCACCGTCAGATACAGTGTGTAGGACCCATGCATAACTAACTAAATTAGGGGATCTGTTACAGCAGAACTGTCTCTCAAGCAAACTATGACACAGTTAAGAGCTGCATCCATAACATCTTGTGTTAATAGTGGAAATAAAAATCTTAGGTTAAACAAGGGAGGAAACTGTGGTTCTAATTTTGTGGTTGGTATCACGTGAGTAGACTACTGTGCCTGCACAATATTCTGCTGAGGTTCTTGTATTGACCTCAGCAATGCATCTGTGCCTCATGGGCAGGAGATGCTAACCCAGTTAAGATCTATCAGAGCTTGCTACAGGCCATCAGGGGTCTAAGGAGCCTTCTGTGCCTGGTACAATTGTAATGTAGATAGGACCTACTTTATAGCATGAAGGTAATTTAACTTCTGGCTCAGGGAAGTTTGTAGGACCACAGATTACTATAATGTGTAAAGGTATACTGGAAAAAGTATTAGTCTAGGTTTGCCATTTCTTGTGTTTGTTTCACTAAACAGCCACTAGTGACCTGTGTTGGACTAGGTATGGGCTCAGATGAACTGTGGCTGTGACCTAGTTCCTGTGTTACATGACTAACTTCAAGGAAACACTGCTCATCACATAGCTAAAATGATTTTTTTGGAACTTTTGTGGTGCTTTTTTGGTAGAGTTTAATAACAACAGTGGGGGTAGATTGCAAATGTGTCCTGGTTTCAGCTGGGATAGAGTTAATTTTTTTTTTTTCCTAG
>JAYKAV010001134.1:52510-81365 GCA_035582835.1 Phoebastria nigripes | reverse complement strand
TTTTTTTTGAACTGATAGCATAACCTTCCAAGCATATTCTCCACAATTTCCTCACCAGAAATTGTATGTATATGTGTGGTTGTGTTTTGTTCTTTAATTGGAATCTGTTCCTAATGCAACCTACAGATTACAGCTGCTGAAGCCCTAAAAAAAAATATTGTGTGTTGTAATATGTGAGATAAATCTGAGACTTGGCAAAACTGAGCCTTTCATTTTTTATCCTGGAAATATGCTAAAGTTGGATTCCACTTTGATAGTAGGTGTAAGAAATACATGAATATTACAACTTGTCATTGAATGTGCATAAAACTCATAAAAATGCTGCCTGTTTTGATTGTCTCTTCAGCTTCAATATTGGGAGTCTACTTAAACATAAAACTCACAGTGGAACCTAACTGAAAAGGTGACGTGTGGATTGAAATGAAAGAAAATATTTGTACTGAAGTCTCTTAAGCTTCACCACTGTGTTTTACCTAACAAAAAAAAGTGTGTTGTACCTTTTGAGGACTGTACTGTGGGTGTTCTAATAGAATCTGACTCCTTTGCCATAATCTCTTCATCTAATAATTCCTGTGTAGCATTTTTTTTTCCTTATCATTCACTGTATGTTAATTTACATTTTGATTTCTGTGTCCTTGACCCAAAACTGTCAGGCCAGGATGATACTATCRTCTACAGCAGATTGTGAGCTATTAATTCTCTCCTCCTTTATGTACAGTAGTGTGCCATATGCACATGGGGCTCCTCCCTGGAAGCTTGTGCTTTCCAGTCTTTGAGGGTCCTCGAGTCTGTCACAGATGTTCTGTTCTGAAACAGGATCTCAGGTGAATGGAGCGCGTTTGTCTGCAGTGCAACCTCAGTGTCAGGAACATAAGGCATCTTTGTGCTGCATCTCACCGATGATATGTCTGGCCCAGTATCTCTCTTTCAACAAGTGACCGTTACCACACATTCCAGAGGAAAATGCAAGAAACTTCAAGTGGCTGTTTGGAAATTATCTGTCCATGGAGGAACTTTCTTCTTAGTCACCATAATTTGCCAGGCTATTTATTTGCAGAATCACACATCTTTTCTAGGTGGCTTGGCGCATATTCATCTGTGTGACACATTTTTTATTATTCTGAGTGAGTTTTTGCTGTCTGTCTGAACCCTTGTTATATTTTTTTGAAAAAATTCCTGCCAGTGATAGGTAAGCACGTGCCTAATTAGAGTTTGATAAAGGAATTTGGAATGTTAGATAGAGGAAGAGCAGGTTGCCTTTGAGGTGGACTGGTTTTTTGTACCTCAATATCATCTTACAGGTTTTCTGTATGTTCTTACAGGTTGGATAAATTAAGGAAATGGAAATTCTTGATTAAGTAGAAGAGAAATTTTAAGATGCCTACATCTGAGCGCATGTGTATGTTTGTGCAAATGTCTGGATATGTATGCAAGTATTCACGTATATCTTTTGTGCCCATGCCTACGTGTACATATGAAGTAATTTACAGTCTGAAGGACTGAAACTCAAATATGTGGGTGGGGGAAAGGAAGGGGTTGAATTTGGAATTTCAATGGACATCAAGTTCTGATTTATGACTGCAGTGATTATGCCGTAATTCTTCCCTCTCCCTTATTAAATAAAATATTTCTAAAAGAGCAGATTAAAACACAATAACATTTAGCAGGAATAGAATATGGTGTAAAAGAGCAGACAGGCCAGAAAAATATCTTTATGTGGAGTCTATACACACTCCTTGAGTTGTCTTTACTGTGGTAGCTACCTGCTCATCCAGTCAAGGCTGCATCTGTTTCTGGACAGCGTTGGAGAGGTCTGAAGGGAGAAGCAAAGGGAGCGTGTAGGTATGACATGGACATTGGTAGCTGGCTGTCTTTACCATCTAGTGCTTTAACTAGTGTCACACATGGGGCTAAAGTTGGTGTTGTCTCAGTTCCTGTGAGGCTGCCTTAACTCACTTGCCAAGTCTCTCTCTCCTGCAGCTGTTCCGACCACACAGTTGCTTCATTAAGTAGCTCTGAGTAATGTGTAGCATCTTACCTTTTGAAAATGGCTTATTCAAATCTCACACCATCATGGCCTCAAGAGGATCTACTTCAGCAATGCTACCTATCATTTGATAACGTAAAACCAGAAAACATTATTGTGTAGCCCTGCTGCTTAAAAACATGCATTATTAATAGCAAATGCCAGATAGATTAACTGGTCATACTGTTGTACAAGAACGTGGGTCCTCCTCCTCTTTTTTTCCAGTTAAAGGGTAGGATAATTAAGTGGACAGCAAGGGTAACTTAAGTGGTGCCATTAGAGATTGTTGCTGCATTCCAAATAACCCCTTTTCTACTAACCTGCTAGAAGAGGAACTATCCACCTCAAAATCCAGTACTGAGGGCACTGTTTCTTAAGAGATGGAAAACCACCCGGATTCACCATCATTCTCAGGTAGCTGTTTTCTTTCCCCTGATCTCAGCTATCTCGTTGCTCAAGTCATAAAATGAAATGGTTATATTCACACCTGTGTATATCAGTGGTAGATGTCTCTGTACAACACATACTCTAGTTACTGATAGATGGTGGTGGAAACTGGTCTCAGAGTTCAGGTTCATAATACAATTAAGAGACTGCATTTCTTTTCATTTTCTTTTTCCAGCATCGTAATTTCATGTATTTCTAGAACCTTTTGTAATCTCCCTGATGATGATCCTGAATAAAGAGGTGATAGTAACTCTGACCAGTTCCAATTAACCATTTTTGTGGAAGTATTTTTCTCGTTAAACGTATGAATACTCAGTTTCCAACTGACTGGAAGTTTGTGTTGCCTATAACTATTCAGAGTGGCAAATGTTTTGACTGAGATTGCGGATAATGGATTTCCACTACGCCTCTAATATGGTGGCCATGACAAAGATAACACAAGAGCGTCAACAGCTTCTGAAAACAAAATTGACCCTATCTGTCATGAGACTGCAGCCTTCCTGCTGTTTGAGAAAATCACATTCCCCTTAACCCATCAGATATTCAGTGATATTGATGATCTCTTGAATAACAAAGCATAGCAAGTACAGATTTTTTTATAGCTATAGAGAAGAAACCAAACCCTCTTTTATATTACAATATATGTGTTTTTTCCTGTGTCCTGTTTATGTAAAAATGGAACCAGTTGTGTGGTTGATCAGTATAGCAGAGGAGGACCAGATGTCCCATTAATTTATTGTTGGAAACTTACCTCTTATAGTAAAAATAAAAGGAGCCACAAAACTCAATGCTAGCTTTTCACTGGCTACCTTAAAGTTTAAATATGTATATAGAAGTACTTTTGTACAGGGTTTGTGAAATCAGTTATATTATTTCTTAACGTCCATGCTTCAATGATAAAATTCAGCTTTACTAGAGGAAAGTCTTATTATCATTTTCACATTTGCTATGCATTACTCTCCTCTTCTCTCCCCCTCTTTCCTTTTTTTAAATAAATAGTACTTTGCAACAAATTGATTTTGCTAGATAGTGCATTGATCATGCACCTTGCCTGGGGACAGAATATAGCTTCAAAAACAATAATAACTAAGACAATCATCTAATTTTACTGAAATAAAACTGAAAATGTACACCCAATGAAATAATCTCTGAGACTACTTTAGGTGCATTTGTGCTTGTACTTTATCCTCAGTGACACAGTAATCTACTAAAGTTCTTCTCTCGATTTTTCTCTTTGCAATCTGGAAGAACAGATTCACCAGTGATTGTGCTCATTTATAAAAGCATCCAAAACAAAATTGAACCCCAAGGCTGATAAACTATAAAGATGCTGATCAGATCTGAGCAGAATGGACGGGATGCTTTGGGGCTTGCTCAGCTAAAGACGGCTCTACAAGACTGATGGCTTTATGTACACAATTACAAACACCATAGCTTTGTCGAATGAATGGGAAATCATAAAATATGTTGCTTGCCCTTTATTAAGTAAAGAATGGTATTTTGTAAAATACTTGCAAAGATTTACTAAATTTCTGTAATTTAATTCCTGTCACTCTATTTTCTTTTCTTTGTAGAAAACTTAATCAAACAATCATTTGGAAAGAACAATCCAATAGAGTAAACCTTCTAGTCCTGAAGAACAAGTGGCTAATTGATTTTGCTTATCAATATATATCAAGTGGGTGTACAGTGTCTGCTTCATATAAAATTCATTCATTTACACTAGCTGCGTCATAATCAATAATGGTTTAAAAATTCATTCATTCTCACTAAAATTCTTCTCTAAAAGAGATGCTGAATTTAAGAGTCCTCTACAAATTTGGTACTTACTGGAAATCTTAAGACGACAAATGCAACAGGACAAAGATGAAAAACTCCTGTGGTTCTTCTAAGTGATATTTCCTGATATCATAAACAAGCTTTGGCTTTGTGATGACATGAAACAAATTTGTGATGTGGTGACTCATCTGGGCTCTGTAGTGACTTTTGAAATAAAATCATGTAAGACAGAACAACTTAAACATTTTAACAATCGTTTTTTAAAGCTCATGGATTTCCTAAAGACTGTTCCATTTTCTTTCATTTTGCAAGTGTACTAGTCACTGCATGTCTGAGTCTCTTGCAAGTCACTGACATTTAGGGAAGAATCACATGCTACCAGAAAGTCACGCTGTTTTAATCTTGAAATATACACTGGGGNAGGAAAAAAAAAATGAAAAGAGGAAGAAGCCATTAAAAGTTATCTATGTAGACTTTAAAAAGGAAGACCATCTCCCTAGCCGAAGGGAAAGCCTAGCCATAGTAAAGTGAGAAGCATTTGTTGGTGAGAAGGCCTACCTGTTAGGTCAAGTCAAAATTTGTTTTCACATTAGGATGAATATTGTGTTACCCTTGAAATTTAGTGCTTTTAATTACTTGTGATTTTAAAATTAAAATCTATAGTGTATCAGAAGTCAAGTTTCAAAAATTCTGTTAACTTGCAAAAGCTAATTTGAATGAAGTAGGGCCAAATACTAATTTTTTTTCTTTTTTAACTGGCATTCTTGGGATCATATTGGTTCCTTATAATCCCTAGTCTGTTTGTACCCATTTTATATTCAAGGTATGATAGGTGTGATTATGCCAGTCAAGCAAAAAGRCTGAGAAGTAGGCTAAATTAGATGCAGCTGCCACAGCTGCTTGGACATAGTTGCTCCATAATTTTGTGATTGCAGATGCAATTGAAGAGGATCCATCTTCTTACTCCAGCTGTGTGGTTCTCCAAAGGCAGAGCTGGTGCAAGGCTGTGACAAGGATTCCTATGTATCATGTAAGCATATAGTGCTGTGGTTAGTAACAATAAGGACCTCATGTTATGGGAGAATGTTTATACTTTAGTTTGCTCATATGCCTGTGTCAAGTTTAGGCAACAGAGAAAGAAAAGCCCTCAGGTGATTCAGAGCAACCAGGCTGGTCTGAATTATCTTCTRGGGGAGTTTATCTTTCTCCATCAAGTATACAGAGAAATTAGCCTCGTAATTTGTGCACTGGAATTAGATTGTATGAATGCTYCCCTCTTTCCCCTCTTTCCCCTCTGTGTCTTGGATAAACTTTGAAAGTGTGCTTTGCCTCTTCTGGTTGTGACAGTGGTGGGCCTGTTGCTGCTAGTGAAATCCAACTAACAGATCTGTCAAGAGAGTGATTTGTTTTTGKTTTTTTTTTTTTGGTGGAGAACTTTTGCCTGGTGGGAAAAAGAAGGATCTTTTTAGACTAGTTGAGCTTAGACTTTGTATATAAAATACTCTCCTCTTTCTTTTCTTTCGTGAAACACTACTTTAAATGCACTGTTAATGACTTCTCGTAGCATAAGAAATTTGAAAATTTGGAGGCATAAGCTAAAAACAGTAGCTACACTATGTACATGAGGGAAAAATGGAGTGGATGAACATTTTTTTCAATGCCAGACATAATTCCATCCTTCAGATTGACTTACATCTTTCACACATAATGACAGCACACTGAGTAAAAGGAATAACAGACTAGCCAACAGTATACTTAATGCAATGAAGCAGATAATTTGACTCTGATTCTTTTCCTGCTTTTCCAGCTCTGTGATATCATATGTAAGGATAGTATACTTACTTGCAATGCAAAGCTAAATCTCTCATTAAAGTAGACAGTGGTAATTTTTTTTACTGTCTGCTATGAAATTCTGTTGATCTAAAATTGAGACACCTATATTTTTAAAAACATGAGCTAGAAGAAGAAGCTGGTTGTTGCTGATTTTGCTGAAACATTTTTTTCTGAACCTGATARGAGCAATAACTTCCCTTCTCCTCCATTTTTTTAATGAATAGAACTTGTTTTAAATGGTATGGGCTAAAGAGTATCTTCATAATGTGTTTGTAATTTTTTTTTTTTTACTGTTCTAGCTTTAATTCATAATTACAAGCTTATTTCAATCTCTGCATTATGGAACCACATTTTAGACCAACAGCTGTTATCTACTTTCACTTGTAGCCTTGGGGTATGCATATTTTAATATTCATTTACTATGTGCCGATAAACTAAATACTTCCTACTGGAAGTCTATGAAATTAATCACAGTATCTTAGTTGCTGTTCTGTCTTCCATGTAGCTCATATTTTTTAAACTTACTATGTTATATAAATTCCTCTCCTTCTCCTCCCTGAAAAAAAAGGGGAAGAGGAAAGGTTATTGCAAAATATACAAACAGAACAAGTTGATTAAATCTGTGATAATTAGAAAATAGAGAGGAATACAGTGGAGTCATTCAAATGACACAACCTTCTCTCCTGTTCCTGTATCTTGCATAAAATTAGTATAAACCTTGCAACATTGCCTCCAGCAATATTTTAATAGCTGGCTTTGTATTTGAAGGTTGTGGTTTTAACCGTTATTTAAATAGTATTAGGTCCTCCTATGCATATAATATAGCTTAAGTGTAGATATTTTCCAATCTTCCAGGCACAATCACAACTCTAAGCATCTTTGTGTTAAAAGTATAAAAGGTGTGGCAACTTTGGAGATGAAATTCAGTGAACAGGGAGGAAATAAAAGTCATGCAACCCATTAAAGTTTAAGGCTGTTTGTTGTGCAGCAATGGATAAAGAATTGGTGAAAAGCTGTAGAAGGGCATGAAAATAGATTGTTTCAAGGATGAGTTTGGTGATAGAAAGTAATAACGTCAAGGCTGGAGATGTTTAGACAGATTTCTCATATGTTTATATTTCTGGAGTGATGTCCTCTTCCCACAAATTACAACTCAAGGGCAGCACTCAGAGACAATAATAAACAATAGGTACCTGCTTCTGCTCACGTTAGAAGCAATGGAGAATTTTGCTACAGAATTTGGTGGGAGCAGTGTTATCCAAAATCCCTATGGGACATAACATCTGTATTGTGAATGATTGAGGTCTGGGATGTGCTGTTGCCCATCCTGGTACCTGAATATCCCCCAAGAGTGAGTACAAGCACATTATTTTTAGGAGCATGAATAAGACACAGCTATCTGAAATCACAAACTGTGTTCCAGAAAGTCCCTGTTCAGCTGTTGGCTAGGACTGCAGATGTCTAAACTCATAAGGTACCTCCCCACAGTTGTTCTGGTGTCCCAAGTGCACTAGTAGTCATCTTCCGCACTTGCTGAGGACTAGGGACATTTTGATGAGGTCAGCGCATATCCCTTAAATTAAGTCCATCTGGGATGGAGAAACTGTTTTTTCCTTCACGTAGGTCCCTGGAAGAGAAATTCTATTAGACATATTATGAGCAGGCTGGATGCGCTGGCATTTTGCATTAAACAGTGCTTGAGAGAATACCTAGCATTCAGGTCCTCTCACCCTCACTTAGATGCTCTAGCCAGTTACTGTCTCTGAGCCAATGAATCTGGATTTCTACCAGTCCACTTTCATAGCCTCAAACGGAAAGACGGAGAAAATTCCTTATTCCAGAACAGGATGTATTTTGGTGTTGGGAGTGCTCTCTGGAGATGTGGGTTTGAACTCCCTCAAGCTCAGGAGAGTGCTTTTGAAAAAGGCTCTTCCATTTCCCAAGGGAGCCTACTGATCACAAGGTTGCTAATCAAAAGGTGAATGCCAGCACTACTGCGTTCCACTTGCTTCACCGAGAGAACAGTGGTAGGATCCTGTCTTCTGCAGGGTACCCATGCTAGGAGAGCCAGATGGACTGAGATGCCTATGCTTTGAAAAGTATTGGAAGAAGAATTCAGGTACACCCTTATTCTCAGTATATCTTAAGTATTACCCAGTTTCTTACTGAGTGTGGAGGTTCTCTTCAGTTTCATCCTGAAGTACCTTAACATGAATTTATTATTATTGTTCTGGCTCTTGAAACCTTCTGAGACATAGGGCTGGCTGAGTCTAGCTTTCTGTGTGTGGTTTAAACCCAGTAGGCAGCTAAGCACCACACAGCCGCTCGCTCACTCCCCCTTGGTGGGATGGGGGAGAGAATCAGAAGAGTAAAAGTGAGGAAACTTGTGGGTCGAGATAAAGGCAGTTTAATAGGCAAAGCAAAATCCATGCATGCAAGCAAAGCAAAACAAGGAATTAATTCACCACTTCCCATCAGCAGGCAGGTGTTCAGCCATCTCCAGGAAAGCAGGACTCCATCACAYGGAACGGTGACTTGGGAAGACAAACGCCATCACTCCGAACGTCCCCCCTTCCTTCTTCTTCCTACAGCTTTATATGCTGAGCACGACGTCATATGGTATGGATGGGTCAGTTGGGGTCAGCTGTCCCGGCTGTGTCCCCTCCCAGCTTCTTGTGCACCCCCAGCCTCCTCGCTGGTGGGGTGGTGTGAGGGGCAGAAAAGGCCTTGACTCTGTGTAAGTACTGCCTAGCAATAACGAAAACATCCCTGTATTATCAACACTGTTTTCAGCACAAATCCAAAACATAGCCCCGTACTAGCTACTATGAAGAAAACTAACTCTATCCCAGGCAAAACCAGCACACTGTGATCAGCCAAATCAATCCGAATGAAAAACAGTGCTTTATTATGTTGGTATTAAAATATCTTGAGGAGGAGCACATCATTATATTTGTAATCAAATTAATATATAAAACTATATCTAATCTGAAATCTGTATCTTTCTTTAATTGACCTCGTAAAATATGTAATAGTCTACAGACTGCAGTTCACCTTCACAAGCTCACTGATGTCCTTCATACTTCCTGTGAAATGCCTAGCACACCTCTGAAGGCTAAAAAATAGTAAAGAAAAGTGAATGTCAATTGTACCTTTTTTTGGTGATGAAAGAAAATTGTCCTGAGTCATAAAAACATAAAAAACTATAAAATTATGCCCTAAAAATAAAAAGCTTGCAATGAAAAAAATGTAAACCAAGTCCCAACCTGGATCAAACTTTACTCAAGCTTCAGGAAATTGAACAGACGACAGGTCATTGAAGCTTTGTCTTAGCAGAATCCTGAGGCTTTATCAAGCACAAATGCAATTTGCAAACGAATTGAAAGTTGGTTTTTCTCCCTTGCACAAATTGATACAAAGCACTCTATTTTGCTGAAATATATCAAAACTTTCTTTTTAGCCCCATATGGATGTACAAAGCGGACCAGCAGTCCCGTGGGACATTAGGTAGAAGTCTGTTTTTGTTTTGAACTGGTACGGAAGTAGCAAAATACTTGGAAGTGGAAAGGTCCACAAGTTTTGCCTCAGTGCTACACTGCATCTGCCCCAAATGCTATACTGCTGCATGAGAGCTGGCATATGGCTGCCGTGTTTTATACTCGCTTTTGCCCATCAGTGCTGTTAGGTTTCCCCTGATGGCTCATACTGCRTGATCAAAGCATAGGCCACTGTTCGATGGGAAATATAGTCCACACTGAAGAGAATGGGGACAGCAGTTTGTGTGTTAGACTGTGGGCTACGGCAGGTGCAGATTGATGCCTAACAAAAGCAGAACAGAATGCTGTAGTTCAGCAAACCAAAATATTTTAATTCACAATAACACTAACTTGAAATACAGTGCTTTGTTTTGGTTTCGTGATTGCAAATGCCTGTGATAAAATTCAGAAGTTTCTATAGCAAATTGCAACCTCATTGCTAAAAAAATGTCTGATATATGCAAGGAGCTTTGTTTTTTATAGTTGCATGACTTGCTTCTTGCTGTAATTCTGTGAAAGTTACAGAGACTACTGAAGTGAATATTTGCATGATTGTTAAATGGTTTAATTTTAAGACAGAAATCAGGTCAATAATGAAGATTTAATTTGCATCGGGCTCTGATGTCATTGTCAGCTGTGTCACATTACRTATTCCTCAAAGAGGGGACTTTTCATCTATTTTAAGGAATATTGATATTGTTGTGAAGTTGTTTTCAAAGTTCTTTGATTTTCAGATCTCTAAACATTTCCAAGTGAATGTCCAAACCCTTTTGTAATGAATTTATTATTATTGATACTAAGCTCTTTTCTTAGTCACCTTAGAACTTGCCTGTGGACCATGGGTAAAAACCATTGAACTGAACTGTTCCACTTCCATTAATGGAAAAAAAAAAAAAAATCAGTGGACTTTTTAGGAGAAACCATAGTGGAACATAAGAAATACATTAACTGTTTTGTGCTTTTACATGTGTTCCTATTAAAAGAGTTGTCACATAGACTATTTGGCCAAAGAAAGCACGCATAAAATACAAAGCTTTGGGTAACTATGTAAGCTTAACAAGGAAACGTGAAATGTGCTATGAACCAAAACAGATCACTAAAAATACCTATTGTTGCCAAAAAAATTCTCATCAGCTGTATTAGATGTACATAATTGTGAGATTTTGTTAGGTTTCATATTTACTTCCAGGCTGTAGGTTCTAGTGTGCTGCGGTAAGTGAACTATTTTAAGACTGGTATGTGTTTTTAAGATAGGAGTGAAAGAAGTGGTACACAATTTTGCTGTTGCGAAAATGACTCTGTGAAGGGCAGGTAAAGCCTTCATGTGTTAGTGTGTAGAGAATGGTTTGTTATGATGGCAGAGCAATGTCCTCGTGCTCCAAGTACCGTGACTTCTTTTCATTGCAAAATAAAAAAATGTGTTTATATGATAATAATTTTATATTATAAATCATAAATGTGTTTATGTATCCTATACTTGATAATGTCTCAGATTGCTGCCTTATTGTCTTATTCTTCCACTCAGTGGTTCATGAATGCTGTTTCAACTCTATCAATTTTCCAGTGTTTTCTGTTGTTTTTACAGTATATCCCCTTTCTCCACTCTACCAAAGCTTTTTTCACCAGGAATATTAACCATCATTTCTAGCTAAGCCAAAAAGGCTTTTTTTCCTCCCCAGCTGGCATTCCTGCTTTGCTGGCTGTCTTTCAGCATCTTACCCTTCAACTCCATGCCAAAGAGGCTAGGTGATTCTGGAAGTCAATGTTAGCTTATTTTAAGATTGATGGTTAAGTGGACTCTTTAATTTATTTAGACAATTGTTTGTGTCATCAAACCTTAAGCATATTGATTGCTTGACAACTGGAATTTGTCATTTGGTTTTCGTGATTTGTCTCAGGAGCTGGGTCATCAAAGTTACAGTCTGKTTTTTTTATTTCTTGGGTAGAGGATAGTCAGTTATACAAAAGAAGACTTTTTGTATCTTTGCAAACTTTCAGAAATATAGTTGTTAATCTCCTCCAGTGTATGAATAATAATAATAAAAAATCTCTCTTTAGCTGTGAGACCATATCTGGTGGGAATACCTTCACGGATATTTATTTGGGCAAGCCTTTGCTATTCTTAAGCTTTCTGAAAACATTTGTGTGAATGAAATCTTGGTCAGCTGAATTAGTCTAACTGAGAAAATGACAATAATAAAAACAAGAGCAATGAAACAAACCAGAGCGCTTTATTTATGAGATTGCTATTTTGAGGTTTGTAATAGGATAATTTTAGTCTTCATAATCTGCATCTTTCTGACTTTCTAGCTGCTTTTTTTTTTACTGATTTTTTTCCCCCTCCTTCCCTTGTTTTATGATGAAAAACAAGGAAGGTAAAGAAAACAGAGGAGGAGGATGTGGTGGGTTGACCCTGGCTGGATGCCAGGTGCCCACCAAAGCTGCTCTATCACTCCCCTCCTCAGCTGGACAGGGGAGAGAAAAAATATAATGAAAGGCTCGTGGGTCGAGAGGACAGGGAGAGATCACTCAGCAATTACCATCACAGACAAAACAGACTTGACTTGGGGAAAAAATTAATTTAATTTATTACCAATCAAAACAGAGTAGGATAATGAGAAATAAAACCAAATCTTAAAAACACCTTCCCCCCACCCCTCCCTTCTTCCCGGGCTCAATTTTACTCCCAATTTTCTCTACCTCCTCCCCCCGAGCGGCACAGGGGGACGGGGAATGGGGGTTGTGGTCAGTTCATCACACGTTGTCTCTGCCGCTCCTTCCTCCTCAGGGGGAGGACTCCTCACACTCTTCCCCTGCTCCAGYGTGGGGTCCCTCCCACAGGAGACAGTCCTCCAYGAACTTCTCCAACGTGAGTCCTTCCCACGGGCTGCAGTTCTTCACAAACTGCTCCAGCGTGGGTCCCTTCCATGGGGTGTAGTCCTTCAGGAACAGACTGCTCCAGTGTGGGTCCCCCGCGGGGTCACAAGTCCTGCCAGCAAACCTGCTCCAGCGTGGGTTCCTCTCTCTCCACGGGGCCACAGGTACTGCCGGGAGCCTGCTCCAGTGTGGGCTTCCTATGGGGTCACAGCCTCCTTCGGGCATCCACCTGCTCCGGCATGGGGTCCTCCCTGGGCTGCAGGTGGATATCTGCTCCACCGTGGACCTCCATGGGCTGCAGGGGGACAGCCTGCCTCACCATGGTCTTCAGCAGGGGCTGCAGGGGAATCTCTGCTCCGGCGCCTTGGAGCACCTCCTCCCCCTCCTTCTTCACTGACCTTGGTGTCTGCAGGGCTGTTTCTCTCACATGTTCTCACTCCTCTCTTTGGCTGCATTTGTGCGTTTTTTTTCCCCTTCTTAACTATGTTATCCCAGAGGCGCTACCACTGTCGCTGATGGGCTTGGCCTTGGCCAGCGGTGGGTCCGTCTTGGAGCCGGCTGGCATTGGCTCTATTGGACATGGTGGGAAGCTTCTAGCAGCTTCTCACAGAAGCCACCCCTGTAGCCCCCCAGCTACCAAAACCTTGCCATGCAAACCCAATACAGAGGAATAAATTTCCCTCAATGAAATCTATTACCAATTATATCTTGAGGTCATATTTCAAGATAATGTGGGGGGACAAGAGGAATGATGTTTTCSAGTTTCACAAAGATGCAGCATCCTTACTGTATGTTAACCATATCTAGTTCTCATTCCTGATGAAGGACAAAAGAATTAAGGAGTCTGATCTTTTGTATTTCAAGGATCTGCAGGAAAACTAGGGAAATCCACACCTCCATGTTCCTTCTGCAGATTGATGACTTCAGGGGAAAAAATGAACAGTAGTCCTTGTCTGGAAGTTCTGAACTCTAACAATTTTTGAACTTGGCAGGTTCAGATCCTCTTAGCAGTCTTTATTCTCTGGTGCATGTTCTTGTTTATGAGACTTAGCTTGTTTCAACTGAAAAGCATCCCTGCAGGAAAACAGTATGAGTAGCACACTATTGAAAAACATTTTTATAGATGCTTTTGTCTATCTGAAGTGATATGGTTCTAAATTTTCTGTCTAGATTTCAATAGCTCTATAGTGTAAATATCCAGAACAGTATGCGCAGAAAAATAATAAATAATTATACTTTTAAGGAATCTTTTCTAGGCAGAAATGGAAAATCAGAGAGAAGAAATGTATACAGAATAAAACAAGAGAAATTGTCACATCAAGTGAGGTTTAAGAGATCACACAGATGATCTACATGTTATTATAGAGAATTAAAAAAAAAAAAMCAACGGAGTAGATCAATAAGCATTCAAAATTACTTTTGTTGTCATTGTGGATATGGCCACAACAGATTCCAGCAGCATTCATAGAAAGCACATGGAAAAATAGGAGACAGAAAAAGTAAAATAATTTAAAAGCCCAGTTCTCTTTCCAGAAGGTCAGAACAGGACTCTAGTTTAGGTGCTGTGCGAATTGTCTAGAGTCTCTAGAAAGAGCCTTCTGAAGGAATCTCCTTTCTTCCAGATATATAGGAAACATGAGAAGACAAACTTCTAACATGGGTGCTATGACTGTCTCCCTACTCTCATTGTTGGAACTAATATACAGTTCAAATGAACCTGACTCTGTCTCAGGAATATACTTGTTTCTTTTTCTATTTAAATTCTTAATTTTGCTCAGTTAGTATAGATCTGTTTTTCTTCTCTGACTAAATACAGTAAGAGGTAGTAAGCTTATAACCGGAAAACTTCTGTGCATCTAACGTGTTCTTCACGCACACAAGGATTTTTCAACAGCTTAAAATTGCAAATGTGCTCAAGCGTCTTTCTGATTCCAAATTCAACTTTAGCTAAGTTTTCACAGTAAGCTTCTTTATTTTGTGTCAATTTCCAGTTTTAGATATTTCTGCTTTCCTAGGTTAGAATATTGTTTCTTTCCACAAAGGCATAAATTTCTACTTGTGACATAGCAATAATTTCCATGGCAACAAATCATAGTATTATGAAGGTGAGCAAAATCCAGCTACAGAAGGCTGCCAGTGGTGGGGRTGAAAGCCTGGAAAAAAGCCTTCAATAATAACAGGGCTAATAGAAAATTATAGCCAAAGTAAAAAGTGTTTTGTTTAAATGTTCTCTATTTTCATGTTTGCTCAAGGATAAAACTATTTTTAAGAGGGGTGTTCCAGAGTTGACTGAATTGACTTTGCAGGGATTTGGACTAGCTCCTGACACAACTCTGATAAAACTAGCTCCTGCATATCTCTGGGAGGTTCCAAATACCTTATTCAGGCAAAATTTTTACTGAATTCTCTAGGAGTTTTTCACTAATACAGATTCCTATATTCTAAGTTGGATATAGTTACATAAGTTTAACCTATAATGTAAGTATATAACTTGTATAAATACATCAAATGCTTGCTCAAGATTTTCAGGATGTTTCATCAAGCATATCTTAAACCCAGGATTGGTGTTTGTGATCTTGCCTGTGATTTTTAAAAAAGTTTCACAATAACTGGTTTAAGTATAATAATGAAGTGTTTCATCTGTACAATGGGACCTTATGCACATTAGCTCCAATAGAAACAACTATTTTATGGTATTTTAAAGATTATTATATCTGCATTAAGTACTGCAGCACTGCTTATTTTCTTCCATATTGGTTTTTAATTATGCTAACACTGTACATTATTTAAGAGAGGGGAGAGGAAGTTAAATCCTAATCTTATTAGCACTGATATAAAATGCATTGCGTTCAATGGCATTTCAGTTTGTCCTGGGTCTGATGTGACTGAGAACAGATGTGGGCCCTCTTCAGTTAGTTTTTCGTTCTTATGACATAGTCATTTCATTCTGGATTAGATTTTTCATTCATATGACATGGGTTTGGCACATGTTGAATGGATCAAAGAGTAGATAAGGCCAAGCCCATCTGATTATATTATTGCTTCATCTTTTGTACCATAGTTGCATAGGGCCAAAACCTGAGATTTCTTTGAGTCAATCCTTTTTAAAACGGGCCTCAGCTATTGTCTAGGTTTGTTAAATCAATTGTATTGAAAACAGCGCAAATTTGCTTAATAAATAAGGGTGGTTTAAATAGAGAGGTGTAAATCTGCTAGTTGAGTTCAGCTGGTAGAGTTGTAACCAGGTAATTAAAACCAGAGGCTGACTATGACCAGAAGAAGCAGGTTTCAGCCGTTTGGCTCCATGTTAAGCTTTTCCAAGGATTTCTATGTAACCTTAGTCAAGGTATGTTGTTACTTTGTGCCAATTTTCCACATAAATCTTTTCTTTAGTTTCCACTCTTTGCTGTAACTTTTTTTTTTTTTTTTTTTTTTTGGGGGGGGGACACAAACAACAAAACAAACAACAAAACAACCCAAACAAAAAACAAACTGTTTTTTATTTCCATTAGGAAGTGTTCAATACAACAGGATCATAGTCTTAGGGGATACCATGGGATTTGACCTCAGTTCAACTGCAATAGCCTAATAGTAGCGTATGGCAAATCAGCGTTTTCAGTGTATGTAGGTATGTACTGGTACTTTAGGGTAAAAAGTCATACTGTGGCTTCTATACCTCCATTTCAGTAATGGATTGTAAGTACATTGCCTTGGTAGATGAGGTTTATATGACCTTTAGATGGCATAAAACAGTTTGTTAAAGTCAAAATAGTCTCCTTGTACTAAAAGGTGAGTGTTTGACTCAGTTGCCAATTTTCTAAGAGTTTCTGAAATTGTTGTTGTAGACTAGCTCCTTTCTTGTTGGTGCATAAAATAACTACAGAGTCACCACAGATGCTATTGTGCATATTGCTTGAGAAAATGTCTTTCATTCTTCATTTGTTCTGGAAAAAGCAACAGCGCTAGAGAGCCCTCATCCCTGTATGTAATAATCACATTGTTTCACTCATTCGTAGCTGGTGACTTTTCTAAATATTTTTGATCAATAGAAAGAAATGTAAAAAATCAGTAGATTGCAGCTTGTAGCTGGAATTGATAGATAGTTTAGGTGGCAGGCTTTGAACTCCCTTGGCAATCAGTAGTTGAAAGAAATTACCTTACTTCCATAGCTAGGATCTTCTGCCAAATTTACCCTGTTCACGTCTAAATCTCTTACATATTTTAAAGGATTAAAGTTAAAGATGAGATTAAAAACTTTCCTCTTGGCTTCAAAAAGAGAACAGAATTCTCTATACAAGCATAACTGACAACCTCCCACGAGAAAGAAAAACACTAAAGATGCTTCCCCATCTCCTTAACCATTTATTTTCCTTTTTTTTTCACCTAGATGTCTCACTGAGATGGCACTTTACAATATGGTGTTGTTAGACCTTATACAAAGGTTATACTTTATGATTTGACATACAGTATTTTTCTTCCTTTGAACTCTTCTTTGAATCCTTAATTCTTAACAGTGTAGTTAATTCTACATGTTGTGGCAGAATTAATTGTGTTGCCATAACATCACTTTCCCCTAATAAATTTTCCACTGTGGGGATTTCAGCACTTCAAAGACAATGCAACATACCTTTTGCTAACCAGATGATAAGGTTTCATCTATGCAATGGAGCCAATGATTATTTTTGAACCAACATATAATTATGAAGACACAGTGAGAGAACTTTCAACATGCTCACAAGTGGCAGAACTAAACGCAAGTAGAAATGTCATGTTGGGGTGGAGGTTCAAAGTTAGCATCCAGTCTTCGACTCTGCAGCTGCTATAATTACACAACTCTGTAAATTGGAATCATTTATCCTCTGCCAACTACAGTAATTAATTTTCTCTTCAGTCAGTGGAGGGGGGATTGATCTTTCCTTTATGAAAATCTTTCTCACGCAAATACCACTTTGCTCTTCTATATTTCCAGTTCTGGAAATTTGTCCTTCTATACAACAGGTATTAAAGAGTGGAGTTGCAGCTTCCTTGCCTGTGTGTTCTTGTCTGTGTGGCAGTGATGAAAACGAAGATCCGAAGTGTGGTGTTTTGTCACGGTACTTAATTACTACCTGATTGTGGAATTAGGATGGCTTGTCTAGTAGCAAATGGCGACTGGTGTTGTTTACATGCAGACCTTTGGCTGGTTATATTAGTCACTAGAAGACAGATATTTCTTCTGTCTTGAAAATGTATGAAAATGATTCATGATTTGCATCTCACTCATAGTGTAAGTGTGTCTCCATTCTTACGCTGCCCTTGTTCTCTAAATAATGGCACTTTAGGAAGAAATTTTGGGGAAAAAAAGCCATACTTTGAAAGTCAGGGACTTTATCCTTAGAGATCAATTTTCATTTGGGCTGTAGCTTCTTCATACTCTCTGGTTTCTGCAAAAGAGCTGTTGCTACGTAATTATTGCCTCACAGATATTGTGTAGGAGAGGAGTCTAGCCTACTACAGACTTTGTGTAGTATTACTATGCTAACTGCTTTGTAGTTAAACATAGAGGCTGTATGTAGTTGTGGATGAAAACATGCTACGGCTCCACTGGATGTTCAGTGTTCCTGATGGCCTGAGTGAACCTCTCGTCAGTGATAGTGCATGTGTGATGGAGGTTTCTGTTGCTTGTAACTGAACTGATCCCTTACAGAATTAAATCAGCAAGAATAGAGACACCTTTGCTCTCCAAAGGGCTCTGGCTCCAAATATGTGACTGGGCAGGAGTCAGGACCTCCAGCCAGGGAGGGCAGGACCTGACTTTTCCAGATCCCTCATTGTTGTCCTTCCAGTTCAAGAAGAGGCATTTCAGTGATGCAGTGTGGGAGAACCTTTTGTTATCGTTACCAAGGCTATGCTTGTCCACAGAGAATATGGAAGACTTCCATCTCGTGGCTGTGCACAGAACCTTTCTCCTAAGCAAGAATTTTCTCAAGTTTTGTTTAGTCTTAAATACTGTATTCATTTGTCCTGTTGAGGTACTACCTCATACTTTCTGGGCCAGATCTTCCATTGTAGTAAATCTGTTGGTATTTTTCTGATGGCCTGTTGGGTCCTGGTGAATGCTGAGGTGTAAGCTACTCTTAACTACTCTGAAGCTACTTCATCATCCCTGGTAGCTTATGCTAGTGGACTATACCAGCCTCCAGCTACCACAGATTGGCCACCTGAGATGGAAGGTGAAAAGCCAAGGGAAAGATTTTATCCACTCCTGGTATGTGAAGTTGTATTTTATATAGGCTAGTGATCCCCAAGTTCTCTAGGACCTGATCTGCTTTTGTTGTGTAGTGTGATTCTGAGTGAAGATATAGGGCAGGAAGGATCAGAGGCGAGGCATAATTCTCCATTGTGTATCAGTATGAGGAGAGGTCATTTAAAAGACTTGTCTTTCTCCCTTTGCCAGTGCCCGGTTGAACCTTTTGTATAATCTTCTGCAAATGATCCAGTGCTTCTGAAAGGCTGTTTCCTGGCAAGTAAGAATAAATAAAACTACAGGAATTAGAACACTTGTAAGAAGTAAAAGAAACATCCCTTTTGCTTTCTCTTTCAGCCTATATATATATGAGATATTTTTATGTTAGTAGAACTACTGTATATACAGTAAAAATGATGGCCATTTGAGTAGAAACACAATTTCATTTACCTTTTGATCATAAAGGAGAAGTGGGGGATTTCTCTCCAAAAAGAAACTCGTTATATTCCAGTTTGAGATATTTGATAAGCCTTCTTTGTATCAGAGTTTAACACAGTTAAAACACATCAAACATGATCAAGCTACATTTATCAGCAGAAAACAGCTCAAGTAAAATTATTAAAAATTCTTTGAATTTCAAAGGCAGGAATACAGCATGCTCCTTTGGTGTTTAACTTCATATGGTGATTCAGAATGATCTGCTTCCAGGYCTTTATCCTTGCATATTTATACTTGCTTTATTGGTGTTGGAGGTTTAGTTTGCATTTAATAATTATGCAGCTCAGAGTGGTTGTTGAATGCATTTCTGGAAGTTTTGTAAAAATCACTATTGGTTTGGATAGGCAAAGCCCGCATATTGACAGTAGACATGCATTTGAAATCAATACATTACTTGTATTTGGGAAGCCTGGAGCAAAATCCTCAGGTGGGGTAAATCACCATAACTCCTTTGACTTCCATGAGATAAAGTTGATTTTTGCTAGCTGGGAATCTAGAGTTTTGTTTTGGTTTCCCGTTTGACTAAACTGAGCCAAAAGCAAAGGAAATGTTTTATAGATACATATTTTCCCTGAAAAAGAAATTAAAAGAAGAAAAAAAAAAATCTGAGTGGGGATCGTAGTAAATGAGCATCTCTTAGTGGAACAAAGGAATAGAAGAGAGGGGCTAATTGTTTAATTAGTAAATGTCTGCTTGGTTAATGACATATTAATGAGTTTTTAAGACAGTCATATCATTTACCATAAAAGACCCATGTGCGTATCCCTGGATGTACTGTATAATTAAGTAATGTGACCCATAGGAGTTCATCATTTAAAAACCTGTCAGCTGTCTCATGTTTGGTAGCAGATGAGTAAGCTCAGGAGGGGCTCACCAGGAGGACTCAGTTAGGAGTTTAGGTCCAAAATATCTCCCTGCATAAAATCTGTTAATCTGTCAGCAGTGTAGTATCTGTGCATAAAGACAGCATGGATTAGGATTTGTCCAGCAGTCCATTGAGTTATTTGTTAACAGAAAAGGTGTTTCTGTGAGGTGGTGGATCCCACAGGCTTCTCCCTCTCAGCTCAGTTCCATCATCTATTGGAACTGAACAAGTGAGGTGCTTGTTCAAGGTGTTGGCCCTTGGCTGAGACATGAGATTTACCCAACGCTGACGGAGTTCATGCTATTCTTTAGACACTTTATCTCTGCCAGTAAGAACTTATCCCTGGTCGTAGATGTACTAACGAAGTGTACTGTCCTCCTTCTAAATAATTATTCTGGCTATGCCAACAATGTATATCCGTTTAAAAATTTTCCTCCCTCCTTCTCCCCCACCCCAGTTTAGGGCAGCAGTAGCCCTAGGGTTTTTTTATCACAAAATGTATTCTTCACCCTTTTCTATAATATTTGAATACTGCTTTGTGGAGTGTTGCAGCAAGCTCCTTGCTGCTTATATTCCTTTAGCTTTTAAAAAGAATGTGTGCATTAGGAAAGGTGTGGATATTGGAAACTTCTTGCCTTCACCTTCAAAGAGGGGGGCAAATGTCAGGATCACTCATCCTTTCTGTCTCAACATGTGTGTGTGTATATATATAGATATGTAATCTCATACATAAATACATTTCGTTGCTTGGATCCAGATTTGAAGGTTATCAAAGTTTGGGGTGAGCTTCAGGTGCAGGGTGTGTGGGTCTAAAGTTTATGCTCTCTCCCAGAGCTGTCTTAAGCCATTGAAAGACCATAGGCAAAGTACCTGCACGATATGCAGAGAACTCTAATTGCCCACCTAGTTGATCCGAATGTGCAGAGCCAATGGGGATCAATTATGCAGCATGTGCAGTAAATCTGATACATCTGGTGTTAGACTTCTAGGCAAAGGTGATGAAGACTCTCTTAAATCTTGGAGTTCAGGGCTTGGCCTTTGTGGGTGCATGATGTAGTGCCAGGGCACTCTCATCATTTCTGCTTCCTTTCCTCAGCAGTTTTTGGAGGGATTGCAGGAGCACCGTCTCCAGACTTCCAGGTTTTTAATGCAGAGAATCCAAATACAGCATGCAGAGAGTTGGATAGGTCTAGCTCTACTGTGCTGTTGTATTAGTCATTTGGAGTCTGGCCCTAAAGAGAACATGGGCACGCTGAGGAAGGTCTTTGGGTACCATAATACATGCT
Source organism: Phoebastria nigripes (assembly GCA_035582835.1). NCBI lineage: Eukaryota > Metazoa > Chordata > Aves > Procellariiformes > Diomedeidae > Phoebastria > Phoebastria nigripes. Next base: position 59,992 of record JAYKAV010001134.1, on the reverse strand, counting down.
TAGTAATTAACAAAAATATCTGTGTGGGGAAAAACATTAAGGAAGATTGAGACCATTTTTCATTTTCTTGTGTTAAATTTTAATGATTTTTTTCCAGTTCATTTTTTCCAACTATCTTAGTTCACAGGACACTTGTGGCAAAATATTGTAGGCATAGTCTAAGAAAATATTCTAGTTYTAGAAGCAGGTTTTGGTCAAAATTCCTAAAAGCTTTTTTCTAGTTTCCATAACAATAAATACACTTACGAGAGAAAAGGGATTCCAGGAGTTGTAAAAYGAGAACTGTGGCTTGTCGTAAGTCTCCAGGTAATTGGGAACTGGATGTGTTTTGAGGTTTCCCTTTCTAGGGGACCCCTTCTAGTCTCTTCAGGTTTGGCAATGAAATAGAAATAGATAAAAGAGCTAAGCTGTATGGATCAGATGTAAGCAGGCTAAGTAAGGGATTATGTCATCTTCATAATACAAATCAACAAAAACAAAAACGGTGCTACCTTAGCAGTAGGGATGACTGACATTGTTAAAGACAGCAGAAGAAGCTAAATGGATCATTTACCTGAGTCACTACTGACTCAGTTCTTACACTCTAGTATTGACTTCTGGATTGTACTTTTAGAAAGGCATTGCTTTATCTTTTTTTTTTTTTTTTTTTNAGTGAATGAATTCCTTGTTTTGCTTTGCTTGCGTGCACGGCTTTTGCTTTCCCTATTAAACTGTCTTTATCTCAACCCATGAGTTTTCTCACTTTTACCCTTCCGATTCTCTCCCCCATCCCAGCGGGGGGGAGTGAGCGAGCGGCTGCGTGGTGCTTAGTTGCTGGCTGGGGTTAAACCACGACATTTTGCAAGCAGATAGTGGGCTGTTTGAGATAGAGTAGTATTCAAAGTATGGGCCCTTCCCCAAAGATGGACGTTGAGCACCACATATAACTCTTGAGTTAAATCTACGCACAAGCAGAAATAGGAGAGCACTCAGTATAATACTGTCCCAAGTACATGGCGTAGAGGCCACAGAAAGAAATCATATAGACCATATATTTTTTTTTTTTCCAATTTGTTTTTTGGCAATGGTAAGCAAAGTACCATTGCTCCTGATAGATGAAGTTTGAGAGCAAATATTACACACCAACTAAGGGCTTTAATTCTGATCTCCCCTCTGCGGGTGTGTATCATTAATGATTCATTGCATATTTTGAATAATAAGCTGTCTGCATAGTGGAGGGCAGAACATAGTCCTAGGAGACTATTGCATGTGTGATGCATTAAGAATTATATTGAGAATGTGTAACTTATTAAAGTAGCTGTCTTGGGTTAAGTCACTGTTGGGGTGTATGTGTGTATATCTATCTGAAAATTAGGGGAAATTAAAAAGTGATCTTAGAGAAGGGAAAGAGACTGTAGAAATACAAATTTAAGGGRAAGCTATTTTTTTAAAAGGACATGAAGCATGACCTTCAACTCCTGAGTTAATAACATTCGAGCAAAACTGACAAAATATTTGTTTGCCTATTTGTCCTGCTTCAGGCTGGGACAGAGTTAACTTTCTTCCCAGTAGCTGGGGAGGGTGTGCTGTGTTTGGGGTTTGGTATAATAGGAGCGTTGATGGCCCATTGATGTTTTGGGTGCTGCTGGGTGGTGCTTGCACCGGGCACTTTTCGGCCTCCCATGCCCTGCCAGGTGCAGGGGAAGCTGGCGGGGGGAGCATAGCCGGGGTGGTTGACCCAGCTGGCCAATGGGGTATTCCATACCATGCAATGTCACRCTCGGTATAAAAACTAAGGGTGTGGGCGGGCTCTGGGTCCCGGGGGACGGGCTCTCATGGGTTTGGTGGGTGGTGAGCAATTGCATTGTGCATCGCCTGCTTTGTATGTTGTTGTTGTTACTATCACTGTTCTACTTTGTTTTATTTCAATTATTAAACTGTTTTTATCTCAACCCGCGAGTTTTCCTACTCGTGCCCTCCTGATTCTCTCCCCCATCCCACCGGAGATGGGGGGGTGAGCGAGCGGCTGCGTGGTGTTTAGGTGCTGCCAGGGTTAAACCACGACACTATTCTAGTTAGTTTAGATTCTTTTATCTGCTTAAAGTGTAATCTCCACCTTGTAAAATGAATGTGAAAATTAAGTGACTTTGGCAACAATCTGCTTTCCTGAAATGGTAAGTATAATGAAAAATGAATAATATTTTATTTGCCTATAAAATACGCTCCTTTATAAGTGAGCAAGCAGAACTTTGGAAAGTTGCTACACGTATGATCTGTACACAAACATGTACGCACTCAGTATCCCATATATGTATAACTTGCACACACATCAGACTGTTAAAACATTTGTCCTCTTTTTCTCAAGTAGTTATGGTTATAGTAAAGTAAAACAAAATCCCCCAAACTCTCTCTCCTTTCCCCCCCTTCCCTCCCGCCCCCCCACCAATATATGTAAGTATAGCTGGCTTCTTAGCTTTGGGTTAAGAGTTACAACAGGCTGCCCCAGCTGAGGCTCTGCCTCGTTGTATGTGCTGTGTAGCCTGTTAGAAGAGCATGCTAATGCAATGTTACCGTTCTACATTCTATTTTACTTTTAACGTATTTCATCATACTATGCTTATGCATATTATGATATTATGACTGTAATACCTATTATGATTATGCAATACAAAGCTTTAGAATGAAATCCTAGCATGACTGAGGCCAATTCACACTCTCAAGTCAGGAAATTAAAAAATTACAGCTCTAACAACAGTATTAATTTCCTATATTCTACACATACAGAAAAATCTATACTTACAAGAAAATGCTATTTCTAAGAAATATCTTCCATTTTTCAACTCTTTCCATAAGAAAACCTTGTCAGCCTACTTTAGCAATGTAGCAGGATTGCCGTGTCCAGCTTGGAAGGTGAAGGTTTTTCTGCTCTCTCCATGCTGATGACTGACACTGAGAATGAAGGAAAACAGAAGGGATAATGAGATAGAAGTGCAAAATACAATGACTGTTGGCCTTTTACCCAGAAATCCATGCCTCTCATTCTCTAACCTCTTTTCAAGCACTGGCAGGAATATGTTTTTTATAAACAAAACTTAGGCATATGGGAAATTGGGTTTGGTCCAAAAATGCACATGTACCTTGAAGACTGTGGCTAGCCAGGGATAGTGGTATTGTGGTTACATTGTACAATTCTAGTAATTGCTTGAAGAATATGTGTGAGGAAGTGCTTTGCTTGAAGAAAGACATGGAGCCAGGCTTTGGCATTCTTACTGACAGGATGAAACCGTGAAAGAAGTATTTTGTCTGTAGTAAAGCAAGGATATTTTGTTGCTCTATTGATGCTCCCCTTTTCTAGTTCAGTTTCTGTATTGGGAATATTGGGGGTAAACAGTAACTACACACTGGTATGTGTGGATGTATTATATTTACTTCTAGTGTATCTTATTGTCTGTTATGTGTACAATATACATGGATAATAATAGAAGAGTAAAAAGAAATACAATTGTGTACATACTGTAGCAGATACAGTGTTGTCTGTGCTGGGAGGAAGGAAGGAGGGTTATTTGATCTGTGTTTTAAGAGAAAGTGATACTGTGAAGTTGTCTAACTTTGTAAGCTTTTCCTTTGAGGGAGATATGTGTGCAATCTGCATGCCTGGCTAGCTCTTTGATGATAAATTTGGACTCAGTTTTTAGTCAGCTACAAGAAGGTGCCAAAAACATTGGCATCTGTTTTAGAAAATTGGCAGAGTTTCCTTGGCTGCAAATTTCTTTATCCTGTCTCATTACTTTACTCCTATCAGCTTTTACCTGCATGAAGACAGACCAAAAGAAAAAGGCAAGAAAACCCTTTAAAACTTAAGTAGCTATTACAACAACAGAGCCTAAACCACTCAGGGTGAAGATTCCATAATTTCCACTTTTTACACATACTAGGTGCAATCAAACAACTTGAAGCAATAACACAGGGGGAAATATGTTTTACATAACTTGACTTCCAAATAGCGATTATCCCTTCAAGGCTATTTGCTTTTCCAAGAATCCTGCTGATTACAGGCTCTATGTTAAACCTGTTTCAGATGATAACCTAGCTAAACCCTGGCTTCTGTTACATTAACAAAATTATGGATGCTATGAATGAGCAGGAATTACGGGTTTCTTCTGCATGCAGAAATGTTGTCTTAAACAGACCAGTACTGTGATACCAGGCAGTAGTTCCACAAGATCGCAGAAGATGAGGTGAAACCCCAGTAGCTTGAGATCTGTAGCAGAAACCTTGTTGACTTCAGCGCAGCCAAGCTGTCACCTCTAGTACTTGCAAGTGATTCTGCCAGTTGGCTGTATGTGACCTGAGATCCTAACTACACCGGTTTTGTTTTATGGTGAACAGGTTCATGGTGGTTGTGGTTTTGGTTTTTTTTCCCCAAGATTTCATTTGATTGTTTTGAAAATACGAGGTAGAGTCATGTTATGTTCTGAATTAGGTGACAAAATAAATGGAAGATACTGTTCTTAATCTATAATTCATCATCTAAGGAGATCTGAAACCATCTAAGCAGATCTGAAGTCATGAGATCCTAGAAAGCTGTTGAGAATCTAGCCTCTGTCTTTTGTAATAATGTGTAGTCCCAAGGGGAATCACATTCACATTCCATGCTCATTGCTGCTGTCTTTGGGCTGGCAGAGACTAGATGTTTCTAGGAGAAGAAATATCTCAGTTTTACTTGTAAACTGTTCGTTTTGCTTGTAGGGCTGTCGCTGCAAAGCAGCTTGGGTTCTTAGTGCAAGTATCAACAAGCCTTACTGAGCCTAAATGAAAGATGCTCCTTGACTGGCTCTCCTTTTGTTGAGAGCCCAAATCCCTTTTTAACTGGGTTTCCTAAGCCTGTATTGCATTGAATTTGTGATGTTTGAAGGAAATTRTTTTGGAAAGAAATTCACAGTGCTTATTAGTTCCTGGAAGCTGTAGCTCTCTCCAGCAGCTCTATCTTGGGTACGAGTTTTTTTTTCCTAGTCACTCTTCATTCTGCCCTCTCCCTCTTGCTGTTCCTACAACGGAAACTGATTCCACCCTATCTCCAGCTCACACTGCCTGTGCAAAATAGATGAATAGATGAACAGATGGATAACATTAAATTTGTGGTAGAGAGAGAGCAAGCTTGGTTTACCAGATTGCCATATACAGAAAACTTTTTTGCTCTATATGATTTTGATGGTATTTTAACATGAAGAAATAGCCATACTTTTTACATTCATAGCAGATGCATGGTGAGAGTGTAAATCTTGCTTCTGTGAGGCATCTTGTTATGATGATTCTTTCTTTTTTTTTTTTTTTTTTTTTTTTTTATCCCTGTTTTTTTTACTTTTTATCAGCTGGCCATTCTCTTGTGTGACAAGTTATAGAAACAACGTGGAGGGAGGAACCAAAGAATTACTGATCTGTTACTATTTGAGACAGCAGAACAGTAAAGAAATGGTTTACAAGTGTTGTCAGGAAAAAGATCCAAGTGAGAATCTGTTAATTGCTAGGTTTCGATATTTAGGCATTGTGTGAGGATCTAAAAAAGGTCATGGATTTTGTTACAAATGTTGGGGGGTTTTATACGTTTATGTGATCAGACAAGATAGATAAATGGCATGTGAATCAACACAACACAAATAGCAAATATTACAACCTTTTACCGTAGGCGTTTCAAGGAATATGTTATTTGAAAATTGTTCGTGCAAATTATTTGAATATTTACAAGGGTGACAACTATATTTAAAGAAAATCATGAATGTTTCATAAGTATATTGTTAATATAAACAAGGGCTTTGTTTATATTAACATGCTGTGTCAGTACTAAGATGCCTCTGTAGTTTCACTTTCGATATTGACAATTTATGCCCTTTTATTAAAATAATTTTGTGTTTCATAGTAAGGAATGCTGGAAAAATAAAAAATTTCTAAAGAGACATGTTATGTGTTTTGTTCCTCACACTTTAAAACCCAAAAGGTGTTTCTTGCAGTCATTTAAGAATCACTACTAGATTTACTTCCCACTGCAAATGCTGTAGAACGTCCATCTTGTGGTAGTGTCCTAGATATAACACACTAGAGCAGCTCTGCAGTAAGGAAGAAACGTTAAGGAGTCAAAGAATCATAATTCACTCCTCCTGCAGTACAAATGGCCTGCCAGGTGATTTAAGGACTTGGGACTGTATAGTTCAACTTGGTCTGGGTAGTAAGGTAAAACCCACACCTCTGCACATTCACTGGCATTTGCTGTCACTGACTTCATAAGTGGTATTGGATATGCTTAATATTTTGTGACAAGTTGTATATACACCTTTATTGCACCAAAATATCATTGGCTTTCCCAACAGTTTGGCTTGATAAAGGATTGAATAAATTGGTCTCCTATGCCACTTTGCCTGTTAGTAAAACTGATAACAGTATTTGTGTCCTTCATGGGTGAATTTATGAATTTGTAAGTTAAGCACTTAAACGTTTTGAAATACACCTGTTGGGAGATACTAATGTCTAAATGTAATTGCCAGTTGCTTCAGTGACTTTACCTCTCATCTAGGTTCTGTGAGAGGTAGAGCCGAGGGACTAGAATAAGAAGGAAAAGCTGTTTGTGGCCAGATACATGTATAGCGGTTAAAAGGTTCATTCTACTTACTGAATTTGATTTCTTGGTTGAAATTTTTTTATGCTTAGATTGTATAATAATTATAATAGCTTGATACTAGGTAGTTATTGGGACTGTACTCATGAAAGGGATAAAATCGGTAAGAGGCTGTTTCCTATTGTCCATACAGACATCCACTTGCGAGTGGAGCGTTGAGATGGATGCCCTCTTAGATGGGCATAAGAATCCTTGACTTGCATACTTATTTATAAATATCTGGAACAGTGGGGAGGAAAATTTTCTGATGCCCCAGTTTGTGGGGCATTGCCAGTATGTCTATTAGTTTTATGGTTTTTTGGTTTGTTACTCTGTTTTCTGCAAATACAATATGTATTTCCATATTCCTTTTAAGTATTACTGGAAGTTTCTCAATGGGTTTGATGATCTGCAGAGGTGTTCAGAGATATTTTATACAATCTTTTTAAAGCCACAAATACATGCAAAGGACTGGATTGTAGAATGAAGGCATAATACTTTTTTGGGTTTTTTTGTTTGTTTGTGGGTTTTTTTTGTTTTGTTTGTTTGTGTTGGGTTTTTTGTTTTTTGTGTGTGTGTGGTGTTTTTTTTGGTGTTTTTTTGTTTTGTTTTGTTTTGTTTTTTGTTTGTTTGTTTTTTTTTAAGGGAAGTACACCTAAGTAGATTGAGTACTGCTTTTCCAGACAGTATTGGCACTCAGCACCCGAGTGCCGAGTGCTTAAGAGAGTGGTGGGTCTTCATTTTTGTTCATTCCAGCTACACTGCAGACTTGAGGGAAGAGGTGGAAACTTTAGACTCTTTCCCCAGATTCCATAAAGTGACATTTGATGCTTAGTGCACAATTCCCTCCCCCC
>JAYKAV010001134.1:1613-52505 GCA_035582835.1 Phoebastria nigripes | reverse complement strand
CCCCCCCCCGGTCTCTTTCATCTGTCTGTTTCTTAAGACAGAATTACTAAGAAGAGAGTTTTGTGTCAGGAAGGTCAACGTATTGAACTTTAAGGGGTATCAATTGCAATTGGATGGCAGCCCAGTAGGAGGATCTCTTAATGGGGTGGAATAAGAAACTTACTTTTTAGTCTGCTTAAAGGTAATACGTTAAAATGTATGCTCCAAGGAATCAGTCTTTGATTTAGAATATTTTGTCTCTTGCTTTCCTGAACATGCAGGCCTTAGATCTTTCTATGATTAAACTATTTTTAGCAGAGGAGAATTCCTCTGAACTTGATTACAGTTTCTTTTGCATTTAACCCTACCTCAGCTGAAGAGGGGTACAACTCGGGATTTTTCTTCTGTTAGCTTTTTGGTGTGTTTGCTGGATCTGTGTCAATTTCTCCTTTGTTCATCTTTATTTCATACTTACTGATAGCTAGAAATTATCTCTGAAAGTCAGAAGCATGGAAATGGTCCTCGTTCACTTGACTAACCAGCTGGGTAGCTGTTGAAGCAGGAACTCCTCAGTCACAGCAGAACTGACCAATAGAACAAAAAGTGGAACTGTTGGTCTCTTGAAAGGAAAAAAGCAAGCTTTCTTAAGAAAACTTTCTCCATTGTTTTCTTCTCTCATAGATGTTCATGGTCCATATTTTAGTTGCATCTTTAATTTTCTGTGATCGTATGGACACTTGCTGAAAGGAATTGAATTTGTAGAAGATGCAGGTGTGGATAAAAACAACTACGCAGAARCAACTAAAAATTATAAAAAATTATCTGAAGGCTAATATTCTCTTACAAAAGTTCATCTGTTGTAGCCCCTAAAAAACCCCACAAATCTCCCAAATAAAAAGAAGCTTAGGTGAAGTGAAGCTAGTAAATTTTAAAGGAATATAGTCAATATAAAACGTAACATAGAATCATAGAATAGTTTGGATTGGAAGCGACCTTTTAAAGGTCATCTAGTCCAACCTCCCTGCCATGGGCAGGGACAATCTTCAACTAGATCAGGTTGCTCAGAGCCCCGTCCAACCTGACCTTGAATGTTTCCAGGGATGGGGCATCTACCACCTCTTTGGGCAACCTGTGCCAGTGTTTCACCACCCTTATTGTAAAAAATTTCTTCCTTATATCTAGTCTAAATCTACCCTCTTTTAGTTTAAAACCATTCCCACTTGTCCTGTCACAACATGCCCTGCTGAGAAGTTGGTCCCCATCTTTCTTATAAGCCCCCTTTAAGTACTGAAAGGCTGCCATAAGGTCTCCCCGAAGCCTTCTCTTCTCCCGGCTGAATAACCCCAACTCTCTCAGCCTTTCTTCATAGGAGAGGCGTTCCATCCCTCTGATCATTTTCGTGGCCCTCCTCTGGACCTGCTCCAACAGGTCCATGTCYKTCYTGTGCTGAGGVCTCCAGAGCTGGACGCAGTACTCCAGGTGGGGTCTCACCAGAGCAGAGTAGAGGGGCAGAATCACCTCCCTCGACCTGCTGGCCATGCTTCTTTTGATGCAGCCCAGGATACGGTTGGCCTTCTGGGCTGCGAGTGCACATTGCCGGCTCACGTCCAGCTTTTCATCCACCAGTACCCCCAAGTCCTTCTCGGCAGGGCTGCTCTCAATCCCTTCATTGCCCAGCCTGTATTGATACTGGGGGTCGCCCCAACCCAGGTGCAGGACCCTGCACTTGGCCTTGTTGAACCTCATGAGGTTCACATGGGCCCACTTTTCGAGCTTGTCCAGGTCCGTCTTTAGACAAGGGCTGATTTGTATTTTGTATATAACCAAGCTGGTTAATTGAAGCTGGCATCCCACAATCCCAAGGAAAGATGGACAGCTCAGTAGTGGATGTGTCTGCTGCTGCTCAACTCTAGACTTTACTGCACAATCACCCTTTTATGCCTAAAGCTCTGGGGGGAGGTATCGTTGCTGTCTTTCTATGTCAGGAAATAAAAGCTAGGAAGGAAAAAAGAGCAACATTGGTATAAGAATAAATGGGTATAAACCAGCCATAAATTCATTAGGATGGAAATTAGAAGGAAGTTTCTGTTCTGTTCGAGAAATGAGGTTCTGGAACATCTCTCTGATGGGAAGAGTGGGAGTGGGGGGAAAAAACAAACAAAAAAACCCCCCAAAACCCAAAACAACAACAACAAAAAAACAACCCACAAAAACCCAAAACCCTCTAACTCCTTTAATGATTGAACATTAAAAATTTATGATAGCATTAATGTAATGCCCATGCCTGGGCTTCAGTTTTCTGGCTTAGGAGCTGGGGTTGGCCTTGGTGGCCTAGAAGATGTCATCCAGTCCAGTGCTCCTATGACTCATTCCAGTGAAATTACTGAAAATGTTGGCATTCACTGGGATCTCCATGTTGTCAGCGAGAGGTAAGCAATGTACAGAATCTAGAAGCTGCTCTATTGAAAATAGTTATGTAGATTGAATGATAAAAATAAATGAAAGAAATTTTCCAATTTCAAGCCTTACAAATCACAGAGTGGTTTTTTTCACTTTTCTCTCCAGAATTTAGAATATTACAGGGGAGAGGGAGGCGGGGAACCCAAACTCTGAAGCTGTGACCTGCATATGTGTGTGAGTGTTAATACAATCCTAAGATATCAGACATGAAATGGTGATTATCTTCTTAACATCTATTCATTTAAAGGAATACAAAATGCTGTAATTTGAGTGGCAGCTCTTATCCATGAAGCATTATTCTCTCTCTTAAGCTTTGATTAGGTACATCATGTGCTATTAGATTCCACTACATTACATTTAATTTCTCTTCCACAAAGTAATAATGCCATACATTAAAGTTAAACCTTAAAAACATTAAAGAGAAGATACTTTAACCTGCATTAAGAGTGTATTTAGCTAGCCATAAAGCTTTTCTCTCCCCTTAAGATAAATACTCAAACACTTAAAAAGGCACAATAGTTATGCTAAAACAAATAGATTCCTATAATGAACTACATCTTCCTTTTTTTTGATTGAATGCCAGGCTTGATACAATAATACTGTAAAGAAAGTTTCTTGCTATAGGAAAACAGAGAAATTTTAAGCACACCCCTGTCATCTGACAATCCCCAGGAACCCCTCTGCTGCTCTTAAGTCTTTTTCTCTTTGGCCAACTGCCAAAATCCACTTTAATCCAAAATAGTTTAAAGACTTAGGGTTTGATCCAAAGTCCATTGAAGTCAGTGGAGATTTTCAGTGCCTTCAACGGGATGAACAGGCTGTCGAAACAAGCTGAAGGCTGACATCTCATTTACTTCGGGGATACTGTTATCTTATTTATGTAGGTTAAGAGTAATTATAGGTAACATAGTAAGACAAACCCTGCAATCCTTAGATAATTCCTATTTAGGCTGAACTCCTGTTCAAGTCATGGATAAAGATGGAAATATGCTACTTTGTGCTTTAATTAGCAACAATAACCAAAGGCATAGATCTTTAATTTCTCATTAGCTATTGGTATGTTAGACCAGGTAAGAAGCAGATATGGAGGAAATGTTTTGGTTTTAAGTGTTTGTCCCCAAGAAGCGGTGTTCAGAGGATTATAGCATTCATTTCCTTGCCTAATAAGGTTTTATGCCACACCCTTAAGCACATTTCTGAAGTTTCTTTAGGAACAGTTCATAACAACAACAACAGCAGCCAATAGCCTAATTTTCCTTTCTTTCCCCCTTGAGGCAGTTGGTACTCTTTGGTTTTTTTATAATATTTATTTTCTTGCTTACCCAGTTTTCTCTTCTGCCAGTGGGTTGGCACACTGAAACTGGTGTCGAGCCTCTTGTTGCCCTTGCTGCACTTTTGACAGCAGGGAAGGTAAGAGGGTGTCCAATGGTCCTGGGGCAGGATGGACAGGAAGGGCTGTCCTTTATTTCTACTCCCCTAATCCCAAGTTCCCAAGTCTCTCCAGTGCTCCACCCCTTTCAGTCCTTCACTGTGAATGGAAAATTCACAGAACTCTTTTTTTTTTTTTTTTTTTTTTTTAAAAAAAAAAAAAGAAAAAAAAAAGGTCTGTAAAGGAAATATCCTGAAAACCTTCCCTTCCCTTCAAACAAGGTTGTGTTTTGACAATTTGCCATTTTGCAAAGATGTTAAAAAAAAAAAAAAGTTTGTACTGGAAAACTTCTGATCAGATTCTAGTTGAAATCCTAGTCTCTCCTAAATCATTCTTTCACCTACTCTACTCATGACAGTGTCCACCTTAACAGCTTTGGTTTGATAGTCTGACTAAACTATGCTGTCTATCTGCTGTAGCTTGTCTGCAAGTGAAATCAGGTTTATGTGATTTTGTTGATATTTTAAAAAAGTACATATTTGAACCTGTCCTACCAGCAGCTCAGTACCTTCCCAAAGCCCCTCAGAGACTTGTCTATTACTGACTGATTCTATTCTTCTGTTTAGAAACATCATCCTTTAATTGCACAGAAGTATCTGAAATGAGAAGAGTTGCTCAATTTGATGCTGACTTTCTGACTATGGCATACAAGAAAGAGTCTTCAACAGTTTCTCATAATTTAAAATATAACCTTTTAGTCTTTCATGTTTATTCATTCTCTGCTGTAGATGATAACATCAATACCACTGTTCTTGTCACTAAAATCTATATCAAAGACATAAATTGTGAGGGTACAACTAAAGGCAGCTTTCCAGAGGGATTCCTAACTGTATTTGCTTCTGAAAGTGAGATGTAATAATGTTGATACGTGTATATGTACAATAAGAAAAAAAAAAATATGAAAAGGCTGCCATTTTTTAAACTGTAGCTCTTCATATTCAGTAGCCATGGTTAAAGTGACAGTTTCTGATACTTATCAGCCAATGTTATTTACAGTATAGCCAGGCTAAAAAGGGCAAAGGAAAGGACAATCATTACTGTCATGACCACCAAGTATTTTTCAAATAAGGCCCTTGGCAAAAGGGTACAGGTTCTTGATGGGTAAAAGTATTTAACGTTTTGTGAATTGCTTTTGCATTGTGTCTACTGGTGACTTTGTGGTATTTTTAGGCAAGTGTTAACTCTTTTGTTATTGCTACTGTTGCAGTAATGTCCACAGGAGAGAATGACTTTAACAAAGCCAGTGTCAGTAGCAGCTGGAAAAATGTTGCTTAGATAGATTATGCATTATATTACCTCTGCTGCATCATGACTGCTCACAATATTGTGCAACATAGTGCTAGGGATGATTTGTGATTTGATGGCTTCAGTGTGGATGATTGCCATCAGTGTAACTGTGGAAAGATACTCTGACCAAAAAATTGTATCTATCCTCCTCAAGAGGAGATTGTCCCCTAGAATTAGTCACTCTTAATACTGGTTTTGTGGACATTCCAGATCAAATGTGGAGTCTTGATCCTAATTTTTGAGGGCTACCAAGTTCCCTGAGAAAAAACCTCCATATAGTATGGCCTTACGTAGTCCCACAGGCAGCTGTAGTCTGAAGAGAATTATTAGCTAAAAGTTAGAGCTTACCAAGGTGTTTCAGAATTTACTCTTAGAGTTCATATGGATTAACCAAACACTTAAGAGTGACGTGATGAAGGAACTCAACATATCTGTATTATTTGTTAGTTTACTGTAAGATTTAACTGCATTAAGCACATGTTCAGCAATATGCATTGTTGGTGACTGTATAGAAATCTTCTTCCAGTTGTAGAAGCGCTGGTCTCTGAATGTACCCAATGCCTTGTAGGGGTGATATTCCAGTGAAAAAAGATGTAGGTGATAGAATTTTGGCCAAGCTTAGACCTCTTCCTGAGCAACATAAACCAAACCATAAAAGGTGATATTTGTTGTGCTCAGAGTAAATGTGTTAGACCAGTATGGTGCGAGACCAATATATTACTTTTTTTTAAATTCGTGCTTTGCCTTTTTATGTAGAGGAGGTATCAGCAGCAAGTACAGCCAAAATTTACCAGAGTAGACTGGTCAATATCAGCCAGTTGATACGGCATTGAATTGGAGTGGAGAATGGAGGAATCATGTTTTCCCTGTCTTCTAGCATACTAAAGGAATCCTATTTGGTGACATTTGTTCAGTATATGTTCCTCAAGAGGATATATGCCTCCAAAGAGCTCATTAGGGTACCTTATTACAGTATGTGTAACAAAACTAAAAACTTTAAAAAAAAAAAAAAAAAAAAAATCGATGCTAGTTTATTTCTACAGTGTCCATCAACAGTTACCAGGATGACTCCTCTTATTTTTGGGAGTGGAAGTGTAGAGAGGAAACTACCATTATCTAGTCTAACCTTACTCAGAGAAGTTTCTATGACACTGGGGTAAAACCTGAGACTACATGCTGCTGATACAACTGTGCTGATGGATACCAGAACGAGGAACATTTTATCCAAAACAGCCAACTCTATGGAAGGCTTTTCAGAGTAGGAAGGCTTGATTCTGCTGGAGTCAAAAATGAAAAAAAACCAAACCGAACCCCAAAAAACCCAAACAAAAAACCAACAAACCACCCTACTCTAATATAAACTCTTTCCTCTGGCTAGTACCATTTTATCTTGAAAAATGACAAAGAGAATTGTAAACCTAACCACAAAGTATACAGAGAGATTACTTCACACATCATTGAAGTATATCCTGTCTCTGGGGCAAAAACTAGCAGTGGTTTAAGAGCATACAGTGATGCTGTGCAGGAATTTCTTTTTGATACAGTTCCAGCTTCTAGATGTAATTTCCCACTATCAAGTTCAGTGATGGTGATGAAGCTAATGTTGCTGTTCTTATTTTAAATGTGCCAGAAGGCTCTTTGATAATCCAAAATATTCTGGGGATCTTGACTGTATCTTAAAATTGTAGGAATCTCTCTTCAGTGAGAGTAATTTCTGTAGAGTTCAATGGGGCTAGGTGGATACAGATAAAATATATTGGCCTATGACATCTGTGCCAGTACTGTAGGAGATTCGTTTGCCTCTTTATAGCTGTGCAGATAATTCAGATCAGCAAGTGCTTAATTAGTGATGTTTTCTTTGCAGCAGGAGGGTGTTCCTAAGATGGCTAAGTACTGATTCACTTTAGTTGTGAGAGAAAGAAATCAGCACAAAGTAATATAGCTGTGGTTTTGGTGGATTTATAGATGTTGAACTGGGGAAGGTTGTAGTGTTTGATGGGTTGTTGGTTAGAATGAGGGGTTAGAGTTCTCCAGGACCCAGCCTGCACTTGGTGTACAGTGATATAGGTAGTAAAAGACAAAAAGCTGTAAGAGAGAAAGTAAAAAAACCTGTCATGACCTGTAATAAAAAATGAATCCCACAAGAATTTTGGAGTATTCACTTAATACATTCCATGTGTTGTAACTATGGCAAAACTTTTTGAGCCATGAGCTAGCATTCCTAAGTAATTCCCCAAATTGGACTAACTGGCAGGGATAATTTTTTTTTAAGTCAACATAACTGTATTTATAATGTTTGACAAACTAACTGTAGTTTACTTCAGGCTGTTGTATCTGGTTTCTTATGGTATGTTTCACCAGTTCACTTGATAGCTCTGTTGTGCAGAACTAGCCAAATCTAATTTACATACTGGAGGCTCTGTGGTCAACTGGAATTATGTTTTTGCCTTGTAATTCTGTGAACCTGGATTCACATGTGATGGGAGTTCAATAGAATAATGTGTTTGGTGGTCTCAATTACCAGCATGTCACCAGAAGAAATTTGTCTGTATTAGACAAACTACCCAGATTGATGGAGTCCAGGCCAATTCGCATCCTCTGATCCAGAGAAGTCGAGTGGTGGAAGAAAATGGCATGAGTTCAAACTAGATTAGTTCTGCTCTGGGTATCTAATGTTCACAACTGGTACTTGTATAGTAGACACTGCAAGCTTCGTTGACCTTGAAAATACTGCGAGGGTAATATTTTCATAAGAAAGGACAGTTGTTGAAATGGTTTAATATGCATATCACACAGATTCTTTTTCCATCTTCTAGATTTACTGAATGTCCATCTCTGTAGCTGCTTTGATTGTGTTTTCTAAGGTATTTACAGAGCAATATCCTGTCCAAGGCCAATGTAGATTTTTCTTAGTTCTGCATCAAGACATAATTGCTGTACACCAGACAGTAGAAATAATTTACTTTCTTGAAGGTTTGTCAGTTTGTCTTTTTGGCTGATTTTCTTCAATTTTCTCAGTGACGGTAGAGCTTGTACCCTGTACCAGTGACAGTACCCAGTGACCTTTGTACCAGTGACTCTAGACCCTGTAACCATGTACCCCTACTATCACCCTTCCTCTGAGAGCGTGTAGACATGGAATAGAAGAATCGTAGAAAAATTTAGATTGGAGGGAATCTCTGGAGGTTGTCCAGTCTTGCTTCCTGCTCGAGGTTGCTCAGCTTGCCCTGTTTGAAGTTGGATAAGGATGTTCAGGCACTTGCACAAGGATCTGGAAATTCTGAAAGCRGGCATTTGTCTGCCTCTCTGGGCAACTGTTCCAGTGCTTAGCCATGCTTATTGTGAGGAAATGTTTTCTTATGCTCAACTGGAATTTCCCTTGTTGCTGTTTGTAACTGTTGCTTTTTGTCCTTTCATTGTGCTTTTATTGAAGGAGTTTGCTTCTGTCCATCAGCACATTTCTGGAAAGTCACAACCAATTAGTCTCTGCTCCTTTCCTTTATCTCCTTGCTCCTCCCATTCTTTTGTAAACCAGTGCTACAGGGATGCTTAGCAAGTCTTTTAGGTTTGGCCTGAGACTTTTCTACTGTCAAATTTTCTTCTGGAGGGGAAAAAATAGCAGACTCAAAATTGTCTTGGTTTTTTTCACTCTTTTCAGGGTTTTCTTTAGATAAAAGATGCAAAATTCCCTGTCTTGTGCCTGTCCCTCATCAAAATTATTCAAGGGATGGAGGAGTGCACTAGACAAGTGCTTTTAGGAAATCTTCAAAGGCGAACGAAACTGACAAAGTCCCGTCTGCTGGACAGCTCAAGGTAAAGGAGGCAGCTGCACTTTGTTGGGGTGAGAGGGAACGTGGATCCAATATCTCTTTGGTACCAGTGCAAATCTTATGCTGAAGTTTGTGAAAGTGTTCCACTTAAGAAAAATTTTCAAAGTAACACAGAGACTGATTGGATGTTCTTTTATATATTCAGGGAAAATCTTGATTTTTTTAATGCAATTAGAATGTTTGTGTATGTAAGTATAATCATAAAAAAATGTAGAAAGTTGAGATATGTTTTTGAATACTCCTCTGTAAGCTGAGAGTCTTTTCATCTATGTGATTGTTAATATACTCAGACACAGAATCATATTATGAGATCAGCAACAGGTTATCATATGCAGAGATTCCATTAATTGCCCTGGAAGGAGTGCTCTCTTCTGCCAAAGTGTCGGTTTAAGACTAAATGACAGTGTAGAGGCCAAGTGGATTTGGGTACCAAGACACTTTGATCAAAGATGGATACAATTTTACAATTTACAGGACTTCCTTGGGTTTTTTGGGGAGAGATGCTGTAGTCCAGGAGAGAAACTGGGTGTGTCAGCGTAGAGGCTTTTTACAGGACCTCCCTGTCCTGAGGGAGAGAGGCCGTGGCCTGGTGGCGAGGTTGAGCGGTTGCGTGTAGTGGTTCCAGCCGTGCTATGCATAGTCCTCCTGCAGGGCTGTGAGGACTCCTGGGTTCTCCTCCCTCCCCAGAGGCTGGGGGGATGGTCCTGGTGCAAGTCTGTAGGGTTCCCTCCCCAGAGGCATTCTGGGGAGTACTGGGGAACTCTGGGTTACAGCGGTACTCTTGGGTGTCCTTAGTTAGAGGATTGGGTAGAGAATACCTCACTGCTGAGTGGTCTGCATAAACTGTGCTCTCATTTTCTGAGTTACTGTCGCCATTGGTGGCGCTCACAGTCTGCTTGTTCCAGACACCCCTGGACTCTTTTGCACGTCTTGATGATCAACAGGCTGTTTGCATGGTTTGGCTATCTATTTCCTTGAGCACATCAAAACTGTTTGGTTGTTTGGGACAGGTGGGTGGTCGTATTTCATCTACTTCTTTTACAGCAAAAAGTAGGTTAAAATTCACAGACTTATGCCAAGAGCCATGCTAGCTGCGCCTAACTCATGCTAGCTGCTACATAAAGTCACCATGTTCATTAGCTGACACAGTCTGTGTGTGGTCTCAGAACTCTGACATGGCTTTCCTTTTCTATAGAATGATCAGGATACTTGTCCTAGTAATATTTCTCATATTAGTATTTCTACATGCAATAGATTTGGCAAATGTTTCTGACTTGTGTTGGACAAAACCGATTCCTTTTTTTGATGAAAATGTGTGGACATCA
Source organism: Phoebastria nigripes (assembly GCA_035582835.1). NCBI lineage: Eukaryota > Metazoa > Chordata > Aves > Procellariiformes > Diomedeidae > Phoebastria > Phoebastria nigripes. Next base: position 42,195 of record JAYKAV010001134.1, on the reverse strand, counting down.
CTTGTTCACAAAATGCATGTTATCTGGACCAGCTCTCATCTTAAGAATATATCAACAGGACAAAGAATGCAAATAATAACTGAAGTTATATGAAAAAATAATGTAGTTAAAAGGAAGCAAAGCAAAAAAACACAGAAAACACACAAAAAAACCAAAACAAAAAAACCCGCAACCAGCAAACACCCCAAAAACCAAACCCGCTCCCAGGCCAAACTGGGAACACTGAAAATTACAGAAGAGTCCCCAAACAGAGATTGGAGCCCTGCAGTAGTGGCCTCACTATGGTAAACTAAATCATCTGTACAAGCTGGTTCCAATAAACCATTCAACGTGATAAAGGGGTGCTATTATATTACAAAGCCCAGAAGGCTCTGGTACTTCCACTATCGTGAACTGAATAGGTTAAAAGTATTTTAATGCAACTGGCATAGCTTTCTACAGTGAAAACAGAGCTACAGGCAGAAAAAATATCCCTTTATTAACGTATACAGTAGGTCACCAGGACAAATTAGAAGGAAGTAATCTGGTTTGTTCCGATCATTCAATACTATGAAAACAGTTTAAGAAACTATGTAAAAGCAGCTGGGAAGCAAATAAGTTTTATAAGAAGTCTTGTAATAAAAAGTTTCTCTTGAAAAATGAATTGCATGTTGTAGTTGAAGGGGGTCTCTCAAGATGCAGTCATGTTTTCTACTAGAGGGAAAGTTAGCCCAGAATCAGCCTCTGAAGGGAAGACTCCTTGCCACCTTGCAGTTACTGTTTTATTCTTTCCTTCCTGGCTTCGGTACTAGTGGTGTGACAGAAGAGAGAGACTGTTGCCTGCGAACAATAAATCCCATTTTGAAACATCCGCTGCTCTTGGAGTTCTGTATTGCCTCTGTGGTCATCTGACATTCAGTAAAATAGGATAAAGACAAAACAATGTCTGTGAGCCAAATGCCAGAATCCTTACTCAGGCTCCGTTCCCTGCTTGTTGATGAAAAATGTGCGAGAATGGGCTGCAAGGGAGAGGAAATAACTGTGAATTTCAATTCCCCACAGTTTCCTCTTGAATTCTCTGGTCAGAATGGTTTTTAAATCGCAGGAACCTCAGGTCTTAAAATTTGAAATGCATATTTTGGGGAATCTGAAGGCATCAGGCAATCAAATATGCATGATATAGCATTTGATGATAGCTCTGCGGCAGCATAGTTCTACTGAATTTGCCTGATAGTGTTTGTGTATGGTGTATGCATAGGGGGACTGCTGGGCTGGGCAAGTTTCTTGGGAGTGTGGCTCCAGTGGATGGGGTTACATAGGTTCTTTGAATAAGGATCAGCAGGGTGTGATTTGTCTGCCAGTCTACACAGGCAAAAATCCCAGTGGGCCAAAAACCTTGAACCCTTCATTGTTTTCTGTTGACAGTAATTTGTGCAAACCAGATGGACTGGGAGAAGGAAGGAGTTGCATAGATAGGGTGTCTTAGCCATATCAGGTGATCTGGGGGGGCAAGCTCCCCTTACCAGTAAAACCTTCTGAATTTTTGGTGTGTCAGTTGTTGAAGTCACAGGATGCTTGGAAGGAAAGACTGTGAAGACAAGTGAGGGAAACCCTCTGCTGAGTCAATACTTTCCATGCAAAGGGGAGCCCTGAGTTTCTGCAGCTCTGCTGTCAGTGCAGCCGCCTTCGTGTGGTGGTCTAGATTCTCAGCAGGTGTAAATAGGCACGACTCCTCCAAAAGCCCACCCAGCCTTGCCTGGCTACCTTGGTTGAGGATCTAGCCTTTAAACACCATGAAGCTTCGTGGAGTACCTGTGGTTTGGGTCAGGTCTTCAGGAGATTAAAATCAGTATAGCTCAATACATCTCTGGGGAGTTGCTCCGACAGACATAGGCTGCACATTTAGCTCTCACACGTTACTCCGATTCACAGTATCAGAGCCACAAATAGAGCCCTAAGTGCATCATTGGGTCAGTCATATATGCCTATGTTCAGACATCACCGGCCTCCACCACAGATGTCCCAACGCAATCACGGCAATTAGTTATTTCATGATTAACATGAGAAAATATGACATACTGAGAGCTATCTCCCCCACCCCTCCTTCCTGCAAACCCTTGATCCTGCAGTATTTGAGAAAGAAAAACGAATTCAAATATTAAGTAAAACTTCTTGTCACAACAAATATGGAATAAAAAAATGATCTGAAATACTCAGTATCATTTATGATGTAATCTCCTGGCAATAGAAAGCTGGCAATGTGCTACAGTCATGCTTTCAATTACATTACTAAGTAATCACACATTAAAGTCTAATGGCAAATGATTCTTTATTCCCAGGGTGCCCTGTCCAATTGTTTTCTAAATTGGTTTCAGGAATAAGGATGCAAGCATGACTGCAAAAATATTATTTATGGTTTGGGAGTCATCTTTTGTATCCTTTTTTTACCCTGTGTGCTTTCTGGCAGATATTTCAGAATGTAGTTTATTATTTCTAGGTTCATGTTTTAGTTTGACAGTTAAGAAATGCTTAAACCTCATGATAAACTTGGTTGGAGTGATAGATAGAGTTGTCAGATTTCCACTGCCACCAAATACGTTGCTTGTCCTCTAGGAAATTAATATTCTCTGAGGAAAGACCTGTGCCGGAATTCAGTATTTTTGCCTTTCTCATGCACTTGCATCTCCCCTTCTCAGTGCCTGCAGCAACTGGTATACAGTAAAAAGAATGTACAGGCTTTGTGTCTTGACAATACTAGAGTCTTCAAATATGACAAAATGTAGGACTTATGGTCCTTCTCTTTATAAAACAAAAAAAGAATATAAAGAAATTAAATTAACTCCCTGAAGAATGGAGAACCTCAAAGTGCAAGATAATTCTTGAAGCTTTAAGAAGGTAAGAATTCAAATTGTGGGGGAAATTAATGCTAAAGGTTTGAAGTTTGCCTTGATATTGCACTTTGCATGTTGGAAAAGTATATTTATACAGCTGATGCTTTCCTTTTTTCAGTATCGCTGTGTTGTTTAAATATCTTGGATGTCTTTAATCTCATGTTAGTGCTTAATGAACAGGGTTTATACATTCAACTGCATTTTTGCGTAGTGCAGAAAAATAAAACACTTCGTAAAGTCTAATTAATCAAGCCATCACACATTAAGTTCATCAAAAGGATACTGTACCTCTGGTGGTTACTTGAGTACTACTTGGGTGCCACTCAGATACAAATGAGGAAGAAATGCAAAGCAGGCTTGTGTGAAGAGTATATGCTATGAAAAGATCATGAAAAAAAATGAGGGTATAGTTGCATAGGTCTGCCCCAGACCCAGCTGAAGCAGCCAGCACCATGAGCAGCAGCTGTCTGTACATAGAAGCATTCTATGCTCTGTTCCTGAGCATAGAACTTAGGTCCTGAAAAATCTAGATACTTTGGACGGCCCAAATCTAAGTCTCTCTGGTTTCCTATTGACACCACTCCTAATTATGGGAAACTTTTCCATGGTCTGTGGTACCTTCAGAGAAACAAAGCTTTATGCTGCTATTAAAATTATTATTAATGTGTRTATATATAGAGAGAAAGAAAGCTACATTCAGAACTTACTTGTATTACACAGAAAGGTATTTAACAAAGACACAACTACTGTTGGGTTAGGATTTATGGAGCAAACTTGCAAGGGCAATTTACATTTGTTGGCTCCTGCTGCTCCCAGGATTTCTGCCTCCTGTCCTCCTTGTACTCCCTGTGCTGTGTGGTTTGTTGCGTGATGCGGAGATATTGTGAAACTGATTTTTTATTTTTTTTTTTTAAGTTTCATTCTTCTTTTGCTTTCACACCAAGTGTGTCATCTGGTGGAATAACACTGCTACCGGATACATAGACCCAGCAGGAGCCCAATGTGAGCACTGCCAAGCTGCCCCAGAGCCCAGTATGAGCCCTGCAAGGTTTGATGAATTCTAAATGTTAATTAAGTCAGATGGCTAGTTTTAGTTAAGACCATAAGTGGGTCTGATCCCTGTGAGATTTTGCTATAGTGAAAATTCAAGTACTAGAAATTACATTACCGTAATGACTTTTACAGGGTCTATATGCTGAAACTGGTAACTGAGCTAGTAAAAGAGGTTGCTTGCTGTGTAGGAGGTGTATTATGAAGACAGCATTAGACCATAGTAAAGATAATGTTTAGCATAGAAGTGGAGTTCAAATTAGTGGTGTTGTGGTAGATGGATCTGGTTGGTTGATTTGACAACCTCAGTCTCTGCTTTGTACTGCAGCATGTGATATTGTTGTGGATGTTAGTGCAGACGACCTCTGAGTTTTATGAAGGAAGCCACAATAACCAGTTCTGGGAGAAGCGTTTGTCTTGGTGGTGTTTTTCTTAATGGTATTACCTGAAGATTAGATGAGGTCATTTTTCAGAAGGGGCCTAGCACTGCCCCTTAGCTCTCAAATCTGCAAATAGTATGGGTCATTTGAGAAAACTGTCATGTTTGGGACCCACACCAGGACAACACTGGCCTTACTCCCGGCAGCACTGTGCAAGGAGATGTCTTGCTCCATGTGAGCTGCAGAATGTGGACTTTGAATGAGACTCTTACCCAGACCTTTGACCTAAGTGCTGAATTAAACTTGACAGACCTAAGCAGGATTATGACTCAGTGTGAGTAGATATTCTGAAATAGTCCTGCATTATTTATTTGATTGGTTTGCTTTCAATGTAAAATTTTATAGGTACCATGGATTTTATTTTATGTGGTGAAGTGCTCATTTTAAGGGTAATGCTGTAAATACTAAAGTAAAAAAGTATATGAATAATTTCTTTAAGTGTTTCTCTCTCCCTATCTCTAAGTGCTCTTGAGAGACTTTAGCATTAAAGTGCCTTGTATTCAACTATACTTACAAAGGAAGTCTAGAGTATCTGCTTCTTGCATTTATCGGGTCACTTCTTGACCTGAAACAAGATCAGCTGAGGACAAACCCTGAGCATGAAAGAATAAGGTTTATAAAAATGGCAATTGCTGTAAGTGTTCTTTAAAGAAGGGTTTTTTTGTTTTGGTGGTTTTTTTTTGTTTGTTTGGTTTTTTTTGTGAGATTTTAGCTGTATCTGCCTCTTCTAGTAAAAGAAGAGGGAGCAGGGAAGAAAATGAGGTTGGAAGTGTTCCAAATACTCTAAGCATAATTTGCTGATGTTTGGTTTGTGCTACAAATGCTCAGAAATTAATTAGAAAACGGTCCAAATTCCCTGAGAGTACACTGACATGTTGCCTTTTACGAAAGGTTGTTGCTAACAGTAAGAAATGGTTCTGGCATAGAGTGTACGCAGTGTGTGCTAAGTACTTACTGTTATATCACTTTATTTAAAGGTCTCCAGGCCTTACAATAATCTAGCCTTTTTGTGCTAGGTGATGTACAAAGAAAGTGGGGGACAAGGGAATAAGGAAGGGCCCTTGCTCTGAAATGTGGGCAATCCAAAGAGGAAAAGGTGCATACAGGATGCCTTTATTCCCATTTTATGCTGTAGGATTGGAGACAGAGTAAGGTTTGCTTTAAGCACCTGCCTAACATAAGCATCTAATTAATCTCTTGTGAATGTGTATGTTAGTATTTAACTGAACTAAGATTTTGGTGGCTCATCTAAAATCACATTTCATGTCTATGACACAGGCAGCAGTGAAACCCAAATCTCCTGAATCCCAATGCTGTGGTTTAGCAGCAGTGTCAGCCTAACTTTAAATATGAATCCACTACCATTTATTGAAGATTATAAAGCGTCTGTATGTCCCGTCCCCCCCCCCCCCCCCATCATTCTAGAGAGTTCAACGAGTTTTAACTTTCTTATAGTTAACGTCAGGGGTTTTTTAAACCTTTTTATTTTCAGTTATTCTCTGTGGTGGTATGAGCAAGGTATGATCTAGTTCCAGTACAAAAGCAGTGTGATTAGGACCAATCTGCACAGGTGGCTGTGTTCTGCAACTCAGTTCAGGTTAATAATTTAACCTCATTGCTGCAGAAATGCTTTGAGTCACAGAACTTTGGGTCAGTTTGGACTACAGGGATGTTTTCATGGGTGTTTGGGAGATATGAGTTTACAAGTTACGCATTAAAATACCCATCAACATTTTAGTCAATATTTGTTCTTCCAGCCTAAGCAGGTCCTAATTCCTCCTTTTGGTATTTATTTGAAGCATCAAGATTTCATTTTGGATTGCATTCAGAGATGTTAAGACTTTAATTTGGCTTCATTATATATAGTTTTCTTTTATCAATTTTGTGCTATTATGACTTCTAAAATCATTTAAAGAAATAACAATACAACACATTAAGATGGAATATGTTTGAGATTTCAAATTATTTTTGCTGTTATTATGGAATAGATTTTTTTTTTGTTCTTTCCAAGAAGGAATTTTGAGAGGAAAGTCATAGCAAATGAATGAACTCGTGATCTTGGAATAATATAACTTTATGATGGGCCATGACCTCAGTAGACTGTGGACTAGTCTCTATATGCATCTTGTATTTTGGATTTCAGGATTCTTCTTGTGATTATTGTGTACTGTACTTGAAGTAAGTGAGATACTCTATGTTCAGTAATTTTGGATTTCAGCTCCATAAAGATTAACATCTATGACATTGAGAAATGGTAAAAGCCTCCAGGGATATTTCAGATATAAGAAAGTGCAGTGAGCCTGTCTATATAACTGATCACACCTTGACTTAGAAGCTTATTCTGAAATCAATGCCACACAACTACACACACAACATCAGTGGAAGTCTTCAGATGAGAATATAAAGTATGAGCAATGTTCAAAATCATAAATGCATGATCCTTTCTTCAACTGAAAACCCAGTTATGGAATTTTTTGTTTCTTTTAATTTAAGGAACATGACCAAAGATAACTAGAAATTGATTCAGTTTAATTGTTTCCAAGGAATCAAATAACTTATTTCCATGGACTTGCAATTTAAGCCTATGGATAGGGGAGCTAGCTGGTGAACACACACTTTCACATGAAGCATAAGCTCTTATCAAACTTGAGGGGTTGTGCACTCAAAATTCTCATGAACAACTTCTGCTTCTTTCTAAATTCAGTTCAATATATCTTCTTTTGTATTGCTATTCTCCAGATTATAAATTGAAGCATAAAAAAAAAAAGAGAGACAAGAAAAAAAGAGACTATTTAGTCCTGTTTTAGATAAAGGAAATTCTGAAGCCTTGAAAGGAGGCTGATGTTTATAGATGTCTATTCTAGTTTTGGAGCTCAGACACTGAGGATATGCATTCAGACTTCTGAGCTGAACTGAATTTTCAAGTTTACCTTTTACAGCTGCAGACAACAATAAATTTATTCATATAATGTGCATATATATATGTACAAACATTCTGATGAAGCCATAACCAAGAATTGTGTACTGGAAATGCAAAGGATGGCAAGGAATAGTAACACATGAAATGATTCATCAGAGGGTCTGAAAGTGTTTCCCTAGTAGTAGTTAATTATTCCTGAAAATGCCCTTTATGATAAAGCTTTTCATTAAAAAAGTATTAAAAGCTAAAAAGTGTTTGTGACCATTTTAACTTATTCCTAAATTCAGCAGAATTTGTTTCTTATTCCCAAATGCATTCAAGCTAATGGTTAGTTGTAAACATGTGCTAAAGTTATATGGGCATGAATACATAATTCATTTTTAAGGGCCCTTGCTGAATAGGTTTGCTTTTCTGGTTCAGGCTCTGACTGTGGAAACCCATGATGCATTTTTATTCCACAATGAGTATCAAAGTCTGTTAAGTTCACCAGAAACCATTGCCTTTTTTTCATTAATGTGAACTAGTTCTTTCATTTAGGTTCTGATTCTACTCCCTGCTTATGTATTGCTGTAAATCTGGAGTAACGTGAGCGAGTTACATTAGATCATTCATAAAAATATAAAAAAGGATTATGCTGACTTCATCATATATACTGTATCTTTTCCTTGATGTATGTGAGCTACATTAATTGATTAATTACTGTATATTTATACCTAGGGATTGAAGTAGTTATCATGTTTTTGTAGTAACCAGTTCCTCTTCTTGCTGATTCTTTTACTCTATACAATAAAAGAAATTCAAAGTAAAAGCCAATGACTGTATATCCTGTGCATTAATGTTGCCATTTGGTGCTCTAATTAAAAAATTCTGCCAATTAGTAACATAATTTCAACCAAAGTTTGTATGGAGACCACTAAAAAGGCATTGTCCTAAAGCCTGAAGGCAGAGATCATGTTCAGAAACAATCCCTTTTGTCTGTGAATGAGTATATTGTTCATTCTTTGGAAAGCTGACAAAGATACTTGTTTCTGACGTTTACATTTCTGTCGAGCTGCATGAAAATATTCAGCATAATTGCATCCCATGCAGGCAGACCTGTCAGCATCCTGGAGTCCCAACATGTGCAACGGCCTGTCTTGGATCACATGAAGGGAAGAAAGGGGTGCAGGCGTCTGATCACACAGTGAGCACAGACATGCATGATGGTGTGCCAAGAGGGAGACCCTCCCCTTGGATGTACCCRGGTGATATGACAGAGGAGGAGCTGTGCTGGTGCTGGTTGGGAATCTTGGGATGCAGGAGTGTTCCTGAGGGCAAGTCTCTGCTATAAGGCATGGGTGACCTAGCTGCTGTGTGGCACCTCTATGTCTCTTGCACATGGGACCTGGGCAGCTGGTGAAGGTGACTGGCAGATGTCTGATTGTCAATGTCTGGTGCATGGTATCTGGGGAGAGGCAAAGATGCTGTTCTACCAACATGTGAAATACTGTCATTGTGGTGAGGCCAAATGAATAAGAAGAGGACTTGAGATGCGATGCTCTGTGTGCATGTTTTTTCAGCCTGGGAGCACCCTTCATTCATTTAAGTGTTTCTTCAAAAGCATGACATTCTGTCCTTTTCAAAAAAAATAGCCTAGGACCCATTTGTACTGTGTCAAGGCCCTTAGTGCACTAGTAGGTCTTAATGGCCCTGACCATCCTCATCTGGGGTTTCAAGCCATAACCTCTACCCATGGGCTCTGGAGGTCTATTTAAACTCAGCCCTGGATCTTCAGTTTCTGCCTGAGCTATGTTGTAGCTGTGCCTGTCCCCAGCTCAGCTACAGCTATGCCTGTGCCTAGCCAAGGGCCCCATTGATCTGGGCCATGACCCATGGACTGACTTCTTGGCTTGACCTTGGGCCTGCCTTGTCACCATGGACCTTCCCAGTGACCACTGGGCTGTGTCTAGCCCCAGCTACTGCCACTGGACCTGATCCTGACCTGTGGGTTGACTCCCTGGCTTGACTTTGGACCTGCCTCATCACCTCAAACTTGCCTGATGATCTCTTCGTTGAACCTGGCCACCAACCCTGGGCCTGCCCTGCTTGCCTTGCTTGAGGACAATGGGACATGTCACCTGTCTGGTGAAGCTCTGCCCTGCCAGCTATGTTACCGCCCTCAGCTTCTGGCCCTTTGTGCCAGGAGCTTGCAGCTTCCTGACATACTGTTTGCTGCTGCTTTTAATCAAGTCTCTCTTGCGTGGATGAAATGATCTGGAAAGGTGCTGTATAACACCAAGCTGAAGTTTACTTGCCTTCTTGCAATGTTTTTGTCAGGTTGTAGGAGTTGAACCAACAGAAGTAGGAAAAGACATGCTACTGGGGTGGGGAAGAAACAGGCAAATCCCAACTGTGCATTCATACCTCTTCTTGAAGTACAGTTGTGTCTTTTACTGGATGCAACATATGCAGCTATTACTCGTTTCTATCACAGCAAGAGCTTCTGCCATTTTATTTTTATATGTAGTGTCTAAATTGGCACGTGGAGGTGCATGAGTCCTTTCAGTGACCTTTGAGAAAGTGGCGGTGGCTCTGCTAAGTGCCCCAAGTTAGACAAGAAGAGTCTGGGTTTGAGCACTTTGTGTCATCACCCATTGCACGTTTGAAACGTCACATGAAATGGATAGGCAGATTTTAAAAATCCATTTTTTAATCATTTCTGTTCTGCCCATATGCTTTTTGTGCACAAAAACCCCCAGCTGTATTTAAGAGTTGGCTGAAAACCTGGCATAAAGGGGTTGGCTTACAGTGACTGCTGCTCTCATTTTGTATTTTGAGAGGATGTTTGCAACACAGGAAAATCAGAGTTGTCTGAGTTCCTGTGAGTTCTCATGACAGAGGAAACTAGATGTTTAAAGTGTTGCCAGTGGAATAAAAAAGTCACTGCAAGATGTAGACACAACAGAGTTTTTAACCACTGGTTAAAAGCCTTGCCTAGAGTTGTCCATAGTTGTGAAACAGTGACAAATCGCTATTAATAGCTTTTCATCTGTGCGTCCTGTAAAATACTGTAATGCCACTTTACATAATTGAACTGGAAGGTTATCTAAAATTCATCTTCATGCTGTTCTTACTAAACAATATAGACATAAATTTTATATCTTCACAGTGTTCAGATTGCATAGGGCATGTTTGGAATTTCTCTCCTAAATCATGGGTTTTTTTCTGTTTATATTGTAACTTATCTGCAAATTTCTTTCAAAATAAAGTCTTCCCAAATAGCCTATCAAAATCATACCTTTAGGTATTCAGTCCATAGTGAAAATCTGTGTTAGATCCTAAAAGCACTGTATGAGAAGTAACCATACTCATGATAGTAGCTTTTTCATTAGAAGTCTACAGAAGTAGAACAATGTATTGGACATTGCATTTAACAGAGTTAATTAGTGTACAATGGTTATTTAATATGTTAATCAAGTTTTAATCATGATAAAATAGACTAATCTTGCCATTATTCTGCCATTATAAAAGTGTAATTGAAATAGATTGGAGAAAAATACAGTACATTCTTGTCAGTGTCTTAGAAACTCTGAGCTCAGAAGCATTGCCGTGCTCAGACGCACATTTCAAAATAGGTTGTATTTTATCAAAGTAGATTTAATTCAGTTGGTGTTTTTTGCTAATAACAAGAGCCACCCACTTGAAAGAAACAAGTTCAGAACATAGTTCTGCAAACATGTTATCTCTTTTAGCTTGATTTCCTAGGGAAGAGGCTAATGCAGTCATGATGTCTGTCTCTGACCATGTTTATCTGTCCTTCTGGACAGCCTTATGAAGTCCAAACTCTTGGAAAACTTCAGCCAAATTTTTCAGAGGAGTAGCAGTTCTGAAGGAATGAAGTGTCCACAAGCTTCAGAAAAGTATGGAAGATGGAAGAGGAGAGAGTTGTTACTAGTAGCTACACTGACCAAGTGGCTGCAAGCTGAGCTTGCGCATTAGACTTTCAGGAATCTGAGCAAGAGAGAGGCATCATGAATGCACCACAGAGTTCTTTTGCATTTCATTAGACATTAGAGAATCCAACCACAAGTACAAGTTTCTAGGAATCCAGGCCCTGTTAGTTTTACTCAATTACTTACAGAAAAAGTTGTGTAAACTTTGCAGCAGAGACTGTGGTGTGGTGTGGCTTTAATCTTGGTATCTTGATTAAGCAGACCAGCAGATTTACCACAGCTTGCAACGGTCTGTCTTCAGCTACYACTTGGGTTATCTTCTAAAGGAAATCCATGCAAGGATGTCTCACACCTGAGGTCCAGTTAGAGTATGCCAAGGATGCATACCTGGGAACCAGGCCATGGGGAGCAAAGGGAGACGATCTGCAGTTTAGGCACAGCCACAGGGCATCATATTTCAATAGGGTGGGAGAGGATCCCTTCTCACTTAGGTGTGTGGTAGCCCAATTGTACCAGCAGCCGCAGCCTATAAGTAACAGTAACAATTATAAATTTGTGATTAAAATCAATTATTTTCATTTCCCTCTAGCTTTTGGGGCAGTCTTCAGAGTTCATGGTTTTGGTCTAGCCTCTGCAACCAAGGGGTTATCAATATTTTAACTATCTTTTAAAATAATTAAGTCTGATGCATTCATGACTTCAGGGTTGAATCTCTAAGAAATCTGTAAAGAAAGTACCTGGTCTTGTGATGCTCCAGATAACATCGTAAGATTTAGAAGCATAGATAACTGTATTGATTTTGGATCTTTCACTAGTGTAAATGAGTAAATCAGATTGGTTACAACTATTTAGAGGCCTGACTTTGTATTTTGTGCATAAGCCAAAATCTTTTTGATTTCCAAGGGGTGCCACACTTTCATATATCTGTGAATGTTGTTAGTGTCTGCATACTGTGAATTTGGTGTCTAATTACATCTGCAGAAATATTGTTCTTCCAAGTTCATGAAACTTACTCTTCTTTTTTTCTATTAACTGTGTTTCTACAAGCTATGGGCTTGATTTTTTTGATCTAAAAGCAACAGTGTGGATAAAATCATACCCCTTTTAAATTTTAGTACTGGAGAATAATTTCATGCAGACCTTTCTGTTAGCAGGCTTTCAGGAGTACATTGTAGGGAAGTTTACAGTGCTGTATCTCTTAGCAAAGAAATGTCAGATTTGGTGAGGCAGTAYACACTGTCTACCCATTTCCTGACTGATCACATTTGATATGAGTTGTGGTTTGGATTATTTTCTATATTCAATTTCATTAAGAATCAGTTAAAGAGAATCATTCACAGTGATGAGATTAAAATAATTGCTGCTAATTTTTACAGTGCCCTTTTTATAGGAGGATCAAAAAAGAGCAATCAAAGATCTTTGATGTGGGGTCCAATTTGACCTAATAGTGACCAAAACAAGCACCTGAGCCAAATTAAGTTCTGACACAAGTAGTGGTGCAAATGACGTGAACACCTTTCTTTTAGTAGTCGGGAGCCTTTTCTTGGAACGCTTAGTAGTAACACTGGAGAGCCCTGTATTCTTGTTTCCTTCATCTCTGCAGTTCTGGCAGTCAGGGGAGGTAAGCTGAAGAACAGAGAAATCTCAAGATGACCTCCCTTCCCCTGCAATGGTGCTCAGCAGCCAGAGCAGGAGCTCTGCCCCAAACAGACTGCGTCATCCACTGTTTAGGTGTGTATTGCAGTGATCTGGGTAAGTTATGGCAAGTTTTGGCCTTGAAAAGTAACTGGCATGCAACATTCCCTTTATACCAATCATTTTGAGCCTGTTGTCTGCAGGGATTGAGGGTTACTTCTGAGGACGCCTGTCTCCCGTGCAGGAATCAGTGCTGCCCATGTAATGCTTTAGTATTTTGCAACTTGAAAATGTTTGTTTGCTGATTTCTGCAGTGAGAAGAACTTGGTGAAATTTTAAATGAACAGTGTAGGAATACATATTGCCCAAACATTTTATGGAACGTTAAGTACAAAGGTTTTGTTCAATGAACTGAAATATGGGGTCATTTCAGATGATCAGGGAAATTCGCAGGATATAGGGGTATCCAGTTAAATGTTGGCAAAATAGTACATTTTCTGATGTATAATTTTTTCCTCTACTGAAGCTGTCAGAAGAAAAAAACCTAATTGGTAAATTTAGTTGGTAAACTCATTGTTCCCTTTTTTTTAATAAAGTTATTTTTGTTCTCCAGGTTTCAAAAATGACCCATATTCTTTTTTCATTAAAATGTTCACTGATTATTTTCACTTAAAATTTAATTAAGAATGGATGTAGATCAGTTGCTAAATAGCCCATTTTCCAAAACATTACAGTCTTGCAAGGGGCAGTATATAGCTCTGGTAAATTTAAAATGTTGCTAACCTTTTCTTCCCCTAAAACATATAGCACGGAAGTGAAATTTTTTGTTTCAAATACTCTAGACAGTTTTGTAGAAAAGAAAAAAAATTTGAAATGCTAAAAACAGTTTGTGAAAATCTCCTATGGAAAAAAAAATTCCATGTAGTTTTATTGTTGTTGTTAAGCCAGCTCAGGGAAGGAATAGTTTGTAATATTGTGTAACCGAAATTGGTTTGACTTTCAGAGCGTGCACATGACTGAGAGCAAAGTATTTGCCTACCATTTATTAGGGACTTTCTTATATAGTGCTCTTCAAAAGACCTCTGTATTTATTACATTCTGTTTGCACACCCGCTCACTTTCAAGATGGTGAAACTCCCAGAATATTGCTATTATAAATATAAGAAATTACTTATCTTCTCTACCCTAGTTATTTCTTTTCCTATCAGTGGTTCAGAATCACAGGCGATAGCCCCTGAAATTGAAGAGCAGCATGTTAAAAGCTAATAAGAAATATTGATTACCCCCTAGGGATTTAACCAGTGGAACTCACAGTGGTAATTTTTGAAGTGAGAATTCAAGTTTGGACATTTATGGTGGTGGTGATAACTTTGAGTTGCACTTCAGCATTTTTTTTTTTTAGTGACTTTGAAGGAACATAAGTTCACATGATCACAGTAGGGAGATACTTCGTCTGGTCTGCTTGCTTGGCTCTAGAGGATGTGCAATGGCTGTGAGGGCAGTAAATGCTACCTTAGTAGCTATGTCCCCTCTAGTCTGCATGTGACCAGTTGTAGGAGCTGCTGTGGCCGAGGCTGCTACTTTGATGTGACCGTACAGGTGTTCCAAAACTTGTGAGGATGCAGAGAGGACCACCCTGGATAAATACATCACCACTCAGCAAGCAGGACAAGTGAGAAATTACTGCCTTTTTTTTTTTTTTTTTTTTTTTTTTTTTAAAAAAAAAAAATCTTGCTGAGCTGACCTCACTCAGAAACAGGATAAAACCAGGCTAGGTGGACCACTGTAGTGAGCCTAATAGAATAACATAGGGATTTCCAGACTGGGTTGGAGCTGAAATTCCTCTAGCTTAATATCCTCGGATTCCAGTTCTGGAGGTGCTGAGTTCAGGGGACGGTGTAAAGAAATCTGGAGCTGATAAGGACAGGGCAATCTGTCTTTGTGTGTGGGTAGTTCCGGTGTCCCTGTGACTAGGACAGTAGACTGGTGTCAGTGTGTGTTTGATGGATGGAGGTGTTTTAACTTAATAAAAATTAGTTGAAGAATCACTATCATTGCTTTCTCTCATAGGAACAGCCACAGAGATCATAGCTAAGGCTGGGTGAAGAATGTTTTCCTTGCAATTTTTTTTTTTTTTTTTTTTTGTGGTGCTACTTGAAGTCTAGATAGGACAAGTTTTAGCCCGTGAATCATTGCCCGATTCTTCCCTGTTGTCATTCTATTAAATGCTAAGGTACTTAGGCTGTACGATTGGTCACCTAAATTACATGTTATCGGTGCTATTTTTTTATCTGACAGCTTAAATTTAATGAGTTATATATTCTGTGAGCCTTGAAGTTCTACTGGACCTGTCAGAATAATTTGATTCTGATTTTTTTGGGGGCTTTTGTTTGTTGTGGGTTTTTTTACCAGAAACATAGTATTATTCAGTGGTATTCACCCCAAAAGGAAGGTAGAATGTTAAAGCTTTCTTTTCCCTACAAAGAGAATTTAATTCACTGTGGAATACAGTTCTATTTTGTGATCAGCCAAATAGACTAGTGGGCCCCAAATTTGTTTTCTGTAAACACTTGCATGAAGGAAACTTTCCTCACACAAATGTTCACAAAAAGCAAGGTCTGTTAACATGTTTAAAACCAAATTCTATTCAGAAGTCATGGCTATTTCTTCAGTGCTAATTCAAATGCTCTGTTTAAATTATGGTTCTTCAACTCTGTGCAAAAGTCTTGAATATGACCATGGCAATGATGTGGTGAAAGATAATCTGATTTTTTTGTTATGCCTCATGGCTTTATTCATGTATTATTATTCTGAGATCAGGAGCTAAGGTATGCTTACCTCTGAACTTCTGGTGTCTGAGGACACAGCACTGACTTTAGAAGAGTGCTAGGATCAAGCAGGTTTTGCAGTAGTATCAGTAAGTCATGGTGAGGGAAGGGCAACGTGGCAGCAGACGAGTTAAAGTAACTCACGTGGACCTGGCAATTGCCCAAATGATCTAATTCCATTAAACTGGGAACTTGTGACACTGTTCTTAGGGGCATAGGGGATAAATGAAATGGATGGCTACTGTGCAACAGCAGATCAATAATTGTCTTTAAAAAGTAAATACGGTCTCCAACCATGTTTGACAATAACTGGAAATGATTCTTTGGCAACCATCTATTTACTAAACCCAATGTGAACTGTCAGAGCTTATTAGGGCTAGATATAAGGCAGGGTGCTATGCTATCTCCATTAGATACAGTCAGCAAGTTTTTGCTATGGTTTCCATGCTTAACACCGTCCAGCAAAAACTCCTGGCCAGGTGTGCAGAGATAGTTGCCTCTCTTCTGGGTACTATTACGAGACTTTACTCCTTTCAAAACAACAACGGTAACTTTGCTTCCCCCCCACCCCCACCCCCACCCCCACCCCCATGAGGTCGAACAACATGATTTAGTTCTTTATGAATTGCAAATGAGGTCGCAGAGAAAGTGTGTTCACCTTGGCCTTGATCAAGCATGCGGCCATCAGCCCTTATTAATAGGAGAGGAGCGGGGCGCGATGTCCTTGGCCGGAACGGGCCAGCCCCCGCGCCCCCTCGGCCCGCGCCGGCTGGGCGCCGTGCCGGTGCCCGGCGCAGCCGCTAGGTGGCAGTGTTAGCGTGCGGATCGAGCCCCGGCCCCGCCGTGCGGGAACGAGCCGAGTGAAAATGGCTTTCTGACTCAGAAGCGGTTATTAAGTGAGCCCTTGGCCGTGGGATTGTCAGGCCGCCAGGTCTCTTGAAAGATCCAGCAAACCGCAGGTGCTGCCCTGCAAGTGCATGCTCCGAAACAAGACTGAAACCCTCTCGGAAGAGAGAGAAAGGAAAAGAAAAGAGAACATATGCACGCTATTCATTTATTCAGAGCCACGCAATCTGCCAATCATCCTTTACATCACTCGGTGCCTCGGGAAAAGCTGCTCAGAAGCAATCTTTGTTACTCGAGAGAACCAGGCTTGTGCTTTTGTGCCACTTGGAGAAAGCATGAAACATTTTTTCCCTTATGAAACTCAGCATGCGTAAATCCATTAGGAGAAGATCTGAAACCTCTGACCCTTGCAGATTCAGACCCATCCACACTAAACCCTCCCCTTACTTCCTCACTCTTCCCCTCATAAATAAGTTAAAATAAAATAAAATCAAGAGGAGGGAAAGGAAAGAATTCTGAAATGACAGCCCAGGCACTGGAGAAGGTTAGTTTGTCTCGACTGTATGGTTATGCTGTCTGGCTGTAGAGACGCTGTGTGTGTAACATGCCTTAAACAAAATCGGAACAGGAGAAACTTTTTTTTGGTGGTTTTTTTTTTTTTTTTTTTAAAACTAATGAAAGCTTGGCTTTAACATAAATTACATTGTCAGCAGTAACAATAGACAGGGATGCAAGATCTTCCTTCCCACCCTGCCAGAAGAGACCAAGAGCTCCGTGTCATGGGATGCCAGTAGGCACTTGGATCTGCAGCAAGATCCACACCTCGGGACAACAGGACAGTACTGAATGCCACTTTGGCATAATGAATCATGAACATCAGTCAATTCAGACTTCTTTTTAGTAGAGGAGCTGGGTGAAGGTTGTTAAAGGATGATATAGAGACCCATACAAAGGAAGCAATTTACAACACCACTAGAAGAAGGAGATACATTGATCCTACAAAATCTAAGAGCTATGCTACATATTTTTGATTATCATATATTGACATCTTATATGTTAGTTTGCTTAAAAAATGCCATTGCTTATAACTTGGGTGGGGTATATTTTCATCCAATTACTCAAGTAATTAGATTCATAGCTACTCTTACGCTATGCCTTTCATGCTTCAGTGATCTTTATTCTCCAGTTCAATACATATTGAGCTGGGACAGCTGCCTTTCAACTTGGTTTGCCTAAAAGCCACACTAGCCCTTATCTCCAGATTATCTAATCTTGGGATAAAACATAGGTCTTATTTAATTAGTTGTGATACAAGATTTTCTCCTTGTATATTTCTGAGAGACCAAACCTTTTACCTCTGCTAACAGGCATCCATGTGACACTTTGCACTCCCTCTAGCTCCAATTGATTGCTGTCTTTGTGGAGGTATAAAAGCATGAATGGACCTTCAGAGATCATCTAGACCTTTCCCCTGGCCCAGCCCAGGATCATATACCAAAACTGCTCACAGCACAAAACTGTGTTCGTTGGGCCTCTTGAAGCTTTCATCAGCCCCATGCCTAGAGGGAAAGAATTTGCCCCTTGAGGGAGAATTCTCTCTGCCGTGGCTGTGTTGTGGATTTGTTTTTTGTGAAGCTTGTCAGTGAAGCTCACCTGTCAGTGAGCTCGTGATGAGGGTAGGGTGGGCCAGGATTTATCCTGTGGTGTGTTGCATACCGGTCCCTAATAAGCTTTTTCTCGCTCTCTTTTTTTTTTCCTTTCTTCTTTTTCTCTTTTTTYATTGAATCTTTTATAGCTCTTCCCAGCTTATACTTTTTGAAATGTCAGGTTTCCATTGAGCAGCTATTGCAGGAATCAGAACTAAAAAATGTCTTTGGCTAGATTCAGTGTCACATGTATGATCTGGGAGTCATTGAGAGTAGCCCAGAAGGTCTAGCGGATTGTGGAAAAATAATCCTGGGCTTGAATCTTAGCAGCATTCTCTATTTAAAATGAAAAAGGTTATTGAGGATGGGGAGGGGTGCTAGAGGAAAAAAAAAATTACTTTTAAATGCTGGATATCCTTAAAATCAATAGCCTTCACTATCCACATGTACTTAGAGAATCAGAGTCAGTTAATAAGTTTTGCATATATGCTTCTGAAACTCACTGTTTTGTGTGGTGTTTTTTGTTGTGTGGTTTTTTTTTTTTTTTTTTTTTTTTTTTTTTTTTTTTTTTTTTTTTTTTTTTTTTCTGGAGTATCTTACTTCTGCCTTTGACAGGAATAGACTGCACAGGAGGTTCTTAACCAGCAGCCAAAATATGGGCTCACATGTTTTTGTAAGGTTAGTTATACATCTGTTTTGGGTAAAATTGTTGCAGGAATGGAATTTGACCTATAGTGTTAGGCTCTTTGTGTGATTTGTTTGGGCTGTGCTTATAAATTGTTTGGTTTTGTTTATGTTCATCTGTGTAAATTCTAAAAGGAAAAGTCACCTGAATCAAACAGTGTACTTGTCTGCTTTTCTGTCTGCTGGATGAAATCTTGAAAATAAGAGAGGAAAAAAAAAGCTATTTGATCACGTCCGTGAAGGAGACAAAAGCTTTCCGATTCCGGGTATGGAAAGTTTTTCTTATTCCTTTAAGTGATGGGCTAGTCTCCAAAAACCTGTGAAGTGTTCAGTTTGAATAAACAATCAAAGATCTGGATGTTAATCTGAGGCTTTTCTATAGCCCTTTGGGGTGGAAATGGGTTTGGGAGGCTTGAGAGAATGAGCTCTTTGTACTCGTTGCATTTGGTGTGGTCAGGAGTACCACAAGCATAGCCTTTCTTCCAGTCATTTGGCATTTCAGCTTCCTGTTCTGGTCCCACATCAAGGTGTATGATACTGAAACAAAAGAAAGGGTCTTAAAGGGACACTGTGAAGAGAGAAACTACAAATATAGATTAGATTTCTGTTTCTACTTTCCTTAACTCAAAAGATCCATCTTCAAAATCACCTCTCTGAAGGGACTTTTTATGCAGAAGTGGATTTTCCCTGTCTGGGATTAAGTGAGCAGTCACTCCGGCACAGGGGACAAGCTAGCCAGGTCAGGATTTCAGTGGTAGATGTGTCCATGATTTTAATCTCTTTTTTTTTTTCTGTTAGTGCAATGTGGCTACATTCCAACTTTTACTCGGTTCCATCTTTACTGATATCTTTATCTTTAAAGATAAAGGGGGGTTTGAGTCTTTAAAAACACATTGGGATGTCCGTTTCAAGCTGGATGGGATATTTGGGAAGATTCTTGTTTTACCCCAGGTGGTTTGCTGACTCCTGCTTCTGTTTGCTYGTTTTAAACTAAAATAAAAACTCTGTCAAAAAACCCCTTATAAATCCCCCTGCTTCCTCATGGGTTGGATCGTCTAAGCTGCAGAACATTGTAGGGGGATCTTTACACCACCTGACTTTTGGTTTGACTATTCAAAAGTTGTGCTGCTGCTCTGAATCTCTGAGCTCCAGCTCTGCGCAGAGAGGTGCTTGATTCAGAGAGCTTGTCTGGCTGGCTGTGAAAAGCTGGCTGAGGTAAGTTGTCTTTCACTCACAGGTGGAGAGCACCTTCAGGTGTACAGGAAGGACTGTTGGCTAAGGCACTACTGAAGGATTGCGGAGCTTGCTTAAGCAGGGTGAGCGCCTTACAGGGCAGGTCAGAAGTCCCCCTCAGAAAGCTTTGGAGGAATTGTGTAAACCACTCCTCTGCATACAAGCCACTCTGAACTGCTTCTCATTAAAGCAGTCTGTGTTGGCATAGATATTTTTCCCATGAAGGGCAGCTTCTAGGTATTAGGGGATGGTCCATGATTTAAATTTACAGCAGTGAACRCCAGTCTACCACTACAGGCCAGAGTACGGCCAGCCTGTTTCAAATCAGTTTGCAGTATCAGTGAAAATCTATTTGGCACTTGTTCATTACCCTTTTTAAGCCAAAGCAGATTATTCATTGTTTCCTTTAATGTCGTCTGTTTGGTTTATGAGGAATGACTCAAGGAAGTTTTTCTCTAATTCAAAACAAACAGCCTGCTTACACACCAATTGTCTAAGCTTCAGCTGTCCTAGGGAGTCTGTGCACATGTCAGGTGTTACAAGACTGGAAATGATTTTCAGGGTCAAGCAGAAGACAAGAGAGAGAGAGAAACATCTCCTAGGAAGCCATGGCTGTTGATAGSTTTTTATCTCTAACCTGTTGTAAAGATCTGACTGAAAATTAGACCCATTGTGTGGTATACTGAGGTAGTACACTACTAGTTACTTACCCCTGGGTTCCTCTCTAATTGGTAGAAAAAGATACGTTACCCTGGAGGACAGTTCAGAGCACCTTGGGCAGGATCCTGCTTCATGGCCCTATGAAGGGAATGATTTCTCTCTGCTGACAACTGGCCTAGCTGACTAAGATCAGACTGTGCGTACTCCCCTCATGTCTCCCTGTTGTATGCAGTAAACAACAGTCCGAGCTTGTTTGTACTGACTTGACTCTTCATCACAAATTTCAGTTGTGGCTAGACCATACTTATAAAATGCAATGTATGAGTTTTCCAACTCTTACTGTCATGTAAAAATTACAAATAAATGCATAAGTGGTAAGAAAATGTATAGCTTAGGGATGAGGAGGGTAGGAACAGCCATTATAATAATGATGCCAACCAGTTCAAATTCAGTCTGGCTCAGTCATACCTGTAAGGTGCTTGTCTTCCAGGGGGTGTTTGTTGGCCCACATGAAGGGGGTTGAATATAACTGGTAAAGATTATTTGTTAAGCGTTGATATTATAGTTGATGCTCCATCAGGTACAAAATGTACCTAATCCCTGTAAAATTTACAAAAGGAGACACCATGCTCCAGAAGACCCAGGGGAAAAAAAAAAATTAAAACAGGTTACAGAATATTATAAATAGTTACTGACAAACCTCAGGCATTTTCAGAAGCACAGACAACCTAACTGCACTGTAATAAACTCCCATGGGACCTAGACAAAAGTTTATCAGGGTGCTTGTTAAAATAAGAGGTCTTTGCAACCTGGGAATAATGAGGACACATCTAGTTTGAAATGAACATCTGTACATCATATTCTTAAGGACATTACCTCACATGGATCAATATTTAAAGCATATTTTAAAAATAAAATAGCAGACAAATGAACAATGAATAAGTGTATACTTACATGCTGAATGCAGCATGGTGGATTGGAAGAATCAAGAAAATCAACATCAAATCTGGGGCAAGCTTTTATATGGACTGGACAGGTCAGGGAGAGGACAGGGTTCCTGCTGTTAGGAGTATTATAAGTGCGGAGAGGCGGGTGGATAAGAGTTGCTACAGTGTCGTTATGGTGTGCTTTCTGCAAGTGTGTATAATGCAGAGAGATATTTCTATATGCACACTGTATAGTGCTCACACACTTCTAAAATCTTGTATCAGTGACAAGATCAAACTCCCAGTAAACTCAAACTGTTACCATTTGGAGGCTGGTTGACAGGCTTAAAAAATGTTGGAACATTTTTTAGTGTGTGTGTCAATGTATGCTTCTGTCCGTGCCCAACAAGAGGTCTGCGACACCGCTAGCATTGAAGGAGTGATTTGTTGCTGTGTGTGATGTTCTCGTGTGCGTCTCCATTGAGCTCTCAAGAATCTTCTTTTCCATGTGCCTTTTCTCTATTTTTCTGTTTTGTCATTCCTCCATGCTTTCTGAAAGGAAAAAGTTACCGTGTAATTGTGATCTTTGTGCTAACCAATACTCCAACTGAAACTAGTGGATTAGATTCTTTTCTGCTATAGTGTTCTAACTCCTATCAGTGGAGTTATTCTATATTTTGGCAGTTGCAACTAATCAGATCACTAAAAGATAGATATAGATATATATATATAGTCAAATTTATCAATGGTTCTGGAGTGATATATGTGAGATAATACCATATCTGAAGGCACCATAAAAGATATTTCCTGAGAAGCAGTCACTGTCTGACCCTTTGAATGTTAAAAATATTTGGTATTTGTACAAAAATATTTGTATCAGCCCTGTGGTATTAGGATACCGTAAGTTACGTGTTCCACAACTCACAAATTAAAGTCTTCTGCACATGAGGGTTATGTGCAGAAGTGAATGATGTGTGATCAAAGACTGCCTAGTGTTGAGGTTATAGAAATGTGTGTTTAATATATAATCGATAAGATGACCACTTCTAGACTTCTGAATTGCCTGGTTTTAGAGGCAGTTAAAAATGTATAAAAGGAAATTAGTGAAGTACAAATTTTTTTCATTCTGCAGCATTAAAGTTTTCATATGTTATGTTTAAATGTAAAATACAATTCTAATAATGATTTTAAAAAGCAGTTCATGGATGTTTCATAGAATAATGGAAAATAAGGCTGAGAAGTAGTATCAAGAAGTAGAATCAACTTTATCTGTATTGTTCTTGACAGATATTTGTCTAGTATCCCAATGAAAACCTCCAACTGGAGATTCCACAATCTCTCTAGGCAATCTATTTTAAGGCTTAACTGTTCCTACTGTTAGAAAGTTTTCACTGTTGTCTAAATCTCACTTGCTGAAATGTAAATATCTTACTACTTACTCTGCCAAAGTGCATGAGTAGAATAGATTATTCCCCTCCTCTTTGCAAAAGTCTTTCTTTCTTTCTCCCTTAGGAGTATAAAATACCTTTTTTTTTTTTTTAATAAATTCTAGGCACTTTATGTATATGTTCCTGTTGAATATGTTTGCTACAAGAACTGCAGTGCATTTGGTTCAGTTATGTTATCCCAAATGCTCATTTATGTCCCCCTTATATTTTTTGTGTTGTTGCTTTTTTCACCCTATGCGCAGACCGATCCACAGTCAGTTTCTGCAGTGATTTTGCTCACAGTTCCATTCTAAACTGCCATAATACCATATTCCCAGGACATCAATAAATCTGATGTATTTTGACTATTTATCTTGCAGGCAATAAATATCTGTTTACAAAGTGCGTTTCGTGTATTCACTCAAATTACATTTGGGCTGCTGCAATCCTGGAAAAAAAGAGGTGCTAAAGGTTTGATACGGGAGAACATTGCATTTAACTTCAGGGGAGAACTAAACTTGTGATTCTGTCATCAAAGGTGAAACAGCAAAGCCCTATTTCTTGCTAACGTTAAACCATTTATTCTTATTTAGCTGTCATTTTTATTACAGGCATTCAGTCTGATGCTCATGACAAAAAAGTTCAGACATGTTTCAAAATGAATTCGTTGCATACCTAGTGTAGAAAACTGTACTTTATGGATGGTAGCTGGAGGTGGCTTGTGGTTTACCACTGATTATAAATCATTTTAAAAAAAAATATAAAATTGATATTCAGAGCTGATAGCATCAATTTTTATTGGAACATACTCTCGTCCCTGTTTTATTTGTGGTTATAGGCATGTAGATGAACCCAGGCATATAGCACTTAATACTTGGTGGGCCCAACAGCTCTTCATTTACACTTGATCTGTCAAACTGCTGTTTATGCAAGTATTTTTAGAAAAAAATATTAAGTTATAATTGGGAGTATACTTGTGTGAAGTTGGCATAATGAAGAACAAGTTCTTACTGTCTGATAATGTAGTATTTCCTCTAAGGAAAAGGGTAGTTCCTTAAACAATTCATGTAAATAGAACTTACTCAAGTGAATAACCCACATATATAAGAAGCCAGATTTCTGAACCTGTCTGAAGTCTCAGCATAGATTCCACCCTCTTTTGCATTCATCTACAGTAGCAAAGATCATTGCTATTCACAGGTATTCCTAAACGTAACCTGCTTTGGTCCTTTTGAATCTAATTCCCTAGATTCTTTTGGCAGATACTAGACTTCACTTTTTTTACTAGTCTGCCAACCACAGTCCTTCCATCTCCTCAGCTGAGCAAGTGCAGCAACTTGCAGTTGTGTACCTTGCCAAAGCTGTGAAAAGAAAAGACGGTATTTGCAATGTGGACTTGAGCTGTGGCCCTCGTTCTGGGAGGCCACTGCAGARGGTCCTGTCTTCCTGTTTGCCCCTGGTTTCTGTGGTCGTGAGGAGAGACTTGGGGTTTTTTCCCACTGTACAAGTTACATTAATGATAAATGTTAGATGTCTAACTTCCCTTAGACTTCATGGCAATAAGCAAATAAAGTAAAAGCAAGTAATTTTACTGCGTAGCAACAAAATGAGTGTCCAGTGGGCTTTTGAATACTGTACTCCTATGCAGCTCTGCCAACCATCAGTCCTATGATGTTCAGCTACTAAGATCAGATGATTTTTAAAGCATAAACTTACATTTTGAGCACCCAGTGGCATTTTATTATTTCAAACTTTGAATTTATAGGCAAAATACATGGGGATCAAAGTGGGAAGATGTGCTTTAGCCACAGTTCAAAATGCCTCTGTTAGCTCAGAAATAAGAGAAGAGTTGATATTTGCAGCCTGCAGTTTTTGTATTTAAAAGCTAAAGTGAATGGTGTGTGATCAAAGACTGCCTAGTGTGGAGGTTATAGAAATGTGTGTTTAATATATAAATTCATTCTGTTTAACTGTGAAATCTGAACTTCAAGCAGAAACTAAAGAAAAACTCTGAGGAGGTGCTGAATAGTTCATGCAGTGTGGTGCATGGTCCAGCTTGTGAACTTCTTTTCTGAGGATATGGGGAATGGCTGTTTAGGCAGTACATGATATCTGAATAGGCAAATGCTTCCTTCTCTGCTTGGTGTTTAAGGTCCATGCTGCTGTCTGCAAGATAAGACAAAGTGGGTCTGGAGGGTTTGGTCTGGTACATTTAAGGTTGCCCAGGCTGGATTTGGAAGAGAAGAGAGGATTTTGCTCTGGTGATTGAGACTTGCATGTCTGTCATAGAATAAACATATATGGTAATTTTTTCTTTGCCTTGCACATTCCCCTTCTTTTAAATTATGTGTTTCCTGAAAATAATGGCTGAAAAGATGGACTGCAGAGTTTATAGTGGAAGATGGATGCTCAAGTGCAGAGGAGGAGAGTTGTGTGGGGAGGGCCCTTTCCCTTTTGTTTTTGGCTCACACACTCGTTTTCTCTCTGAGCAGGTTTCCTGTCAGATTCGCAAGAGCAGCAGCTGAGCATGGACCTCATCCAAAACCCTCTGAAGCAAGCAAGAGGTTTACCAGTGATTTCAGTGGAAGATCAATTGTGCATTACAGTTTATTACCCTTTTGCAATGCCAGAGTGGTGGGCGTCAACTGAGCATGTGGCTTCTCTCTGGATACACAGGGAAGGTGACAGATCCTGCCCAACCAGCTTGTTACCTGAGCAGGCGAGGCTGACGCAGATCAAACAATGAAGCCAGGAGGTGAAATGACACACCTCAGGTTACAAAGCAGAATGATAGGGCTGAGAAAAGTACGATGCCCAACACATACTCAAGATACTGCTTAACAGATAATATCCTTATGACTCATCACTGCTCCCCTGTTTCTGCCAGAAAACATGCATGACACTTTACATAAATCAACCAGGTTGCCAGATATCTAGCTAATGTACTAACAAAACAAGTGAAACATTCAGTGTAGTGGTCTTCTTGCTTACAGTGCTCATTTTAAGTGCTTTAGGTTTTGGCACTCCAGTGTGACACACTTATAAATCACCTGGCTTTTATAACCTGATTGTCAGGGTCACCGAAAGTTATTTTAATRAGCCACTGTGTGTCACTAGTCACTATGGAAAGTTTTGTGAACATATGTACAAAACAGGGATCTGGGCAAATAATTTTGGAACAAATTACTGGTAACTTCTAAATCCACTTAAGTGTTCAATCTGAATAAGCAACCGCTAGGTTGGTTGCTGCTGTTCTGGGATGGACTTTGGGAAGTTTAGCATGCAACTACATCTAAATTATGTAGGATATAAATTAGTCTGCTCTGTGTTTTCCAAGTTCCAGCACAATAATGGGATCCCATTACTTCAGAAGTTCTAACGTAATAGCAATAAAAAGTAATCAATAGCATAAGGATATCTGCTAAATAAATAAAGTACAGAACATCTGTGAATATCCAGATAACTTTTTGGCCACATGTTCTCAAAAATGAATTATAACTGTTAGAGAAAATATCTGCTAAGAAAAAAGAAAAAAAAAAAAAAAAAAAAGGAGGGGAGTAGTTTACAGAAAATGGACATATGCTGAGAGCTGTTCTGAGTCCTGTAATGAGTTAGGTTCAAAACATGGCTGGTGAGCCATGGTATTTCCCAGACAGGTACTCAGCAGTCACAGGCCACACATCATCTTAGGTGTATTTTTAGAAAAGTAAATGGACCCATCTTGACAATTGCTTCAAGTATTCAGAAATGAGATTTTGGCAYTTTTTCCCCAACATTAGACCTTCCTACTTTGTAAGAACTAGGTGTCTTCCCATGAGATGCAGATGTAACTAGGTAGAGATTCTCACTCATATCATAGTGGATTATACCTTACCCAGGTTGACTGTTATGTCACTGAGAATGCTGTGTTATATCATGCCCAGATGTGCATGTGCTAATAGCAGTAGTAACAGCTGGTAACAGGGTCACTTGCCACATATCACGGTGTATATGAAAAACTAGCAATCAGTCAATATAGTGTCAATGTTGCCATGCTTCATAGTATGCTTTTATTTTATTTTTTGGAGCAAGAGGAAGAAGAGTGAAAGTAATACAAAATTTGAACAGTCTGATGTTGTTTGGGTGAAGGAGAAATAAGACAGTGTCTGAGGGTCTCTGTGAGCTGCCTCTGTTTGGGGGCCTTTCACTGAGGGCGTATTCAGGAAAAACTGCCTCATAAAACTCTTAGGCAAATCATAGCTATAAATCATAGGCAGCAAAACAATTTCCCCCAAGCCAATGGCAAATCGTTGCTATATCTTGAGTGTAAATTACTAACAATCAGCAACACACCTAGGAAATGGAGCAAGTCTACAGTATATTTACGATTTATCAGAGGTGAATATACTTTTGACAGAATTTAAGGTCTCCAGAAAAGCATAAAGAAATAGGTTTGTTCCTCAGGTTGTACTTACCTCCCTTTCCTGGGGACCTTACAGCTGGTGCAGAAGCTGCTCAGTGCTACCTTTTTTATAGCCCAATCCCAAGTCTGAGGTAGTTTGGGGGTTGTTTTTTTTCTTTCATCAAGGGACATAATCTGTTAGACAAGATAATTAAATGCATATGGGCTAGATTCTGATCTTATTTACAGAGTCTGCAGTAAATCTGAACTCACTCCAGTGACTGCAAGGGAGTCATTCTAGATTTATGTTATTATAAATGGGATCAGAATTTGACTTGTATAAATGAATACTAAAGAGGGAAAAGAGCTGTTCACGTTCACACTCCTAGCCCCTGGCAAAGCTTAACTTAACTTCCTTAGCCTTCTTCACTGAGCATGGAGAGGTTCAGTCACCACTGATCTTTAGCAAGGATTGAACCTGGTTTTAGAGCTTTCAGAGAACCAACCATAATTATTAATTAATAGTAGTATTAATTATAAATGCTGGACATGTTACTGCCAAAGGAAGTCCAAAGTCATTCTGATTATATATCTGTTTGTTTCTGCATTCACCGTTGATAAAACTAAGGATCGTTTTTGCACTTTAAACACCTTTTCTCCTTCTTAAATTATACTTTCTTTTCCTGTCAATATTCTTGTGAGAGGCACACTATTAACCAGGTGACGTGGGTACATCTTATTATGCAAGAAGTCTGTATTTTTTGACGATAGTGATGAGCGAAGTATGTTGCACAAGGTTTCATACCACTCTGTTGCCTTGGTGTCTCCAAAAAAGTCCTGACTTCACTCTTAAACATGAAGCTTCCACTGGGATTGGCCAATGGCTGGATGTACAACATGGAAGAGTGCTGAATTGTTTCATACTTAAGGTTATGTGTTCCCCATAGAGAGATATATTTTTGTTTTCTTTCCTCTAGTATGGTGGAGAGCCAGAAGAGTGAGTGTAACATGCATTTTTGGTAAACGTTTTTCTGAAAATTAATTTTCTTTTAGACTGTGGTAAGTCAGTCTCCACAACCACTCAAGTATGACCAGCAAATGATTCATTCTGAAGACTGGGGATTGTGGTTGAAGACTTTTTTTTTTCCCCATCCTGTGATTGCAGGAACATAAATCAAAAGCATTCTTTTTTTTTCCTCCCCCCGCCCCGTAAACAAAGCCTAGCTGTTAGAAAGCAGGGAAGCCAGATTTATCTCAGCTAACACTGAGTTTTGGAGAAAGATGGGTGTTTTTATAGAACTCAGACCTAAGTGGCTTCATTATTTTTGAAGACAATTCTTTTTCTCCCCTGACAAAGAAGGGATCCTGCCGTAGATACAGTCGGTGCATTATTTGTTAGTTGTTATGTGCAGTGACTCCAAAGTCAAATATTCCACCCCTTTCCAATTTGTAAATTTAAAATAACAGAATAAGTATGTAATATTGGATGTTTTTTTTTTTACTGTTTCCCATTTTTTTCCTCAAAAGACTGCAGTATGTCTCTTTTGTGATAGTATGTGAAGATATAAATTAGCTGCCTGCCAAGTAACATCCTATTCTGAACAGTGAATTGGTAGCTGGTTTGTTCAGAGGAAGACCTGAGGTGCTGCACTGGCACAGAGGATGTTCAGGCATGTGATTCTGGCATTGTCTTAGGTGGGGAAAGGTGAGGACTTACCTTTGTAAGTGGTACTTCCTCCCTTGGGTTTTCATCCTGTGACTTCCACATTGTGTGACTTAATGTAACCRTGATCATCTTCTAGCATCTGCCCAGCTGTGGATTTTCTTCTTTAGCTATAGATTTTTACCATTTTACTGTAGCTGTAGACGTGTACCATTTAGCTGTGAGCAGCCTAAAAATGAAACACTTTATCTGAACTTCCACAAACTCCATTTGATCTTGAATAAAATGGACTTGTGTCAGTAGAAACCCTGGTTAGCTTTTTTTTTTTTTTTAAAACAAACAGCAAGCATGATTTCCCTCTTCATTTTTCTCTCGAAGTAGTTTGATTAGTGCATTTATAACATGGAAGTTGCTAAGCATGGCACAAGCCAAACCATGAATAAAAACTGTAGATTGACAGAATAACT
Organism: Phoebastria nigripes; assembly: GCA_035582835.1. Classification (NCBI taxonomy): domain Eukaryota; kingdom Metazoa; phylum Chordata; class Aves; order Procellariiformes; family Diomedeidae; genus Phoebastria; species Phoebastria nigripes. Next base: position 12,587 of record JAYKAV010001134.1, on the reverse strand, counting down.
TCTTTTTGTAGAAAACAAATCCTAGCTAAYTGCAAGTGGTCACTAAATTTTCCCCCTTCCTTCCTGGTATGGTCTCCTCAGTCCATTCCCATGCCAGAAGTGCAGTTACCTCATGTACATCTGCAAGATTGTTTAAAAAGCTCTTCTTCATTTGCCTCTAGGACTTTTATCTAGGATTCCAAAACAATCTGAGACATGATAAACTGTTAAAGAAAATTGTAAAATTGAAATTATTAAAGTGTGGGGAAAAATGTCCCTACCATGTTGAAGGTGCCTTTACTTACAGTCAAACAGATACTCTTTCAYATTCTTGCAATAAGAGTAAGAAAGAAATCGATTTTTAAATTAAACCAGTAACAGGAAGACTGGCACTTTGTTGAAAGCTGTTAAGTGATTTGGAAAATAAATTCACCAATCCAAAAAACCTTTTTAGAGTTCAAATTCCTAATGTTTATTCTATTTGTCACTATCCCTTAATGTATTTCCTTATAGAGGCAGGACAGTCAACCTCTGATGTCATGTAAGGCAGTAATATGCCCAGTAGCTGTTCTGTAGCTTCAATGTACTGTGTGAACGTTGGAGGAGTTTTCATGTATTTCTTTTTTAAATCACTTAATCATTTTCTAGAGAAGTAATAAATATGGTGTATTTTATATGAGCAAATAAAATGAGTAATTGGCAGGGGGCAAAAATCAGCTGTCAGGTCCAATGTACTTCTAAAATTTAACTTTTAATTTAATTCTTATCTTTACTGGATTCTTCAAACTCTCTTTGGTATCAATGTGATTTTTGGGTAACTGACATTGAAGGGTCATTTTCAGTATATCAGTGCACACAAAAAGGTGATATTAGATATATAACTTTAGTTCTGAATTTGGTGGCTTGAGTCAATCTGATGCTATACTCAGGTTCCTCTGGGTTCGTTCGTTCTTTATTGGTCTTGCTTTCAAATTGATATACAGTTTTTTGGTATTTCGCATATGTATTTTCAAGGCAGTTGGTATTTCTTTTAAAGCTCCTTTTATATAAAGGACAACTAATGCTAGTTTTCTTCAGAGAAAAACTTCATGGAGTCCTGTAAGTGTGATTCTCTGTCATCTCAGAGACCATGAAATCAGTGCATCTTTTTGTGTCAGTGATTTTAAGTCTTGGATATTTCTCATACTTGATGGTTATGGAAATTCTATTCACATAAATGTGGAACACCAGCAAATCTAAGTAGTGATGTACTAAACATTTACATGACAGCTGATATTTGGAGATGCCAGGAGATTTTTCAAGAAATAAATACTAAAATCTTGTAGCACTCCTCAGAAGTCCAGTTAGTTGTAAAACCCATTATGCATCTGGCTCAGTAATACTATACTTGTTAAGAAAAATATATAGAGTTAAGTTGTTTCTTGGACTTTGCTCATAGCCATCTTCGGTGTGTTAGCATCTAATTTCTTCCCTTTCCTCTCCTCCTCTCAGGTAGCAAGGCTGCTGTCCTTGAAGAGGGCAGATCCTGGGAGAGAGACAAGAGTTGCCTGCCTGCCTGCAGTTCAAGAAGCACTCTGAACAAAATAGCATCTTTGGAAGTTGCTTYCACAATACAAACCATTCACTGGTGAAAAGTCAGATGCAGGTTACAAAATTAAACTGCTACACAGTCTCCCAGAAATCCCCCAGTATCTAAATCCTGAATATCTGTTGCTGAGATGAGAGGTTGGACAGCTTCTTTCAGGTGGAAGAGCAGGGCCAACAAGTGTTACTCTCAAAGGCAAGATTATTTGGGGAAGCTTTTGGGAAGGATGCACACTGATGTCTAACAAAGATTTTGCTATCAGAAGTTCTTACGTGTTCTTTTGGATGATCAGATGCAGACAGAAGGAATATTATGCTGAATCGAATGTTTCACATTATCCATCAACTCTAATATATTTACTTCAAGGCTATGCAGTTAGCAGGGCCATTATATGGACCTTACAAGCATTTTTCTACCTTATTTTATATCAGGTACTGGTAATCAAAGATGAAGGGTGATGATTCCAGATGACAGTTTGAATTACCAACTTCTGGAAAGAAATCAAATGCAAGACAACCTCCCCGACTTGCCCCTGCCCACGCCCCAGCCCCTGCACCCCCATTTTAATTAGCTTAGTTGTTTGTCCTTGGCTTTTTATGTTGGGTTTTTTTTTTGGTTTGGTTTTTTTTGGGGTTGGTTTTTTTTTTTTTGGAGTATTACTTGGAGTTGCCAGTGGGGTTAATTCCTTGGCTGTTCTGTCAAATGCTAGGTTCTAGTACAGATATTTGTGTATATATGAACAACTGTTTTTTAATAACCTGCCAAGAAGCTATAATCTTCCATTGCAATCCCCCGGGATTTAATTAGAATGGTTTTCCACAGCCTGACATGTTTATGGGGCATAGGTAAAGAGACAGTTCATAAAGCTGTCAATTTTCTGAGAAATTAAAGAAAAATTGGGCTGCTTAGTGCCTTGGCAATTCCATGCTGCTGATAGTAGCATTGCAAACAATGAAATCAAAGGCAATGTAACAAGATACTGATGCATTAGAGATGGGGAGGGTTTAAAATTATATACAAAGGCATTTGTCAATTTGAATTTGAATGCATAAGAGGAGAAATATGGAAAACAAAATATGAACTCCAGTAGCTGCACATTAAACTGCTCAGGTTTAAACAGTGCAAAGCTGAACAATAGTCTCTTCATTGCTTTAACAGTAGCTGTAACTTTCTCTCCTAGGGCAAGTGGGAAGGGATGAAAACCATGAAAGGAAATAAGCCTGGACTATGAAAACACTTGCTACTGATTTCTGTCTTCCTTGCTGACTGGAGTCTCGGGATGCTTTATCATATAATGAAAGGGTATGAGTAATTCTTGGAGGTACAGTTCACAGTATTTCCTCAGAGTTGATACAGTCCAGGTCTCTTTGAGACTCTGTTACACACTGGTGGGTGAAAACAATCTGTCCTGGTTTCAACTGGGATAGAGTTAATTTTCTTCCTAGTAGCTGGTATGGTGCTGTGTTTTGGATTTAGTATGAGAAGAATGTTGATAACACACTGATGTTTTAGTTGTTGCTAAGTAGTGCTTACGCTAGTCAAGGACTTCTCAGCTTCCCGTGCTCTGCCAGGTGCACAAGAAGCTGGGAGGAAGCATAGCCAGGACAGCTAATCCAACTGGCCAACGGGGTATTCCATACCATATGACGTCATGCTCAGTATATAAAGTAGGAGGTGTGGTCCGGGAAGTAGCGATTGCTGCTTGGGGATGGGATGGGCATTGGTCGGCGGTGGTGAGCAATTGCATCGTACATCACTCATTTTGTATATTCTACCATTATTATTATTATTATTATTATTATTATTATTATTATTTTCCCTTCTTTTTCTGTTCTATTAAACTGTCTTTATCTCAGTCCACAAGTTTTACTTTTTTTTCCCGATTCTCTCCCCCATCCCACTGTGGGGTGGGGGTGAGCAAGTGGCTGTGTGGTGTTTGGCTGCCTGCCGGGTTAAACCACAACACAATCCAACTGCCAAATTCTGTCCATTTTCTTTTTAGTAACTTTTCAGTCAAGCTATTTAGGTGTATCTGAGTTTGGCTACCTTCTTTAGTGTAAAATAGCAGGTATTTCCCCTTCTTTACAGCTCTTACGTATGATTGTTTTTAAAAAAGGAATTAGAGTTGCCATCTCTGCCCCTTGTGCAAATCATCTGTAACTTCACAGTAGAGTTAAACTGGTATTAAGAACAGTGAGCATGAGAGTCTGGGACATGGTTTCAATACCAGGTGAACTGTTGTTGAGGAAGCTCTGTAGTGGGTTTGGCATTTAAACAGAATTTAATAGGGATGGTTCATGCCTGTGTTCAGCATCAAGCGTGCACTTCTATAACACATTTTACATTAATATTACTGAATATAAAATCAGAGACCTGTATCATCTTTGTCATTCAGTTTGAGTAGTTTTTGTCCAATTCTGGGAATTACATTTTAGGAATAAATATGGACAGGCTGGTGAGCATTCAAGAGAAGGTTAACAGATAACACAAATAGAAAAGGTTCACGATGCACATCTCACTAAGGAAAACCTGAAAAAACCCCATGTGTTTCTCTTGTCTTCCAGATGAAAGAAGTTTGCAGAGGCACAAAGCAGTTTTCTTGATGTATCAAGGGCTCATCTCCAGATCCATTGAAGTCATGCCAGGAAGCAGTTTGCTTAATTATCAACAAAAGTGACTGACATTAGGAGGAACTTTCTAGCTGTAACTAAGTTAATCCCTGGAAAAGCAGGTTATGGAGTCTTTGCCAGTGGAGATTTTTAAGAAGGTTGGCTAAATTCTTGCTTGTATTTTCTACCTGCTGTAGTACAAAACAGAGGACCATTCTAGTTCTGATGTTTTGCATTGTACTATTCTGAGAATCTGAGACATAAGAGGACACATCCCAAACCAATAAATTGTCTTAGCTTCAGGTAATCAAGGGAAAACCATATCAGGGTGTATACTCCATAGCAGTGACTGTGCTCTGCTACCACAGATGAGGCAGTTGAAAACATGGGTGTTACAGAAGTGTGTTTAGGAACTGATAAGGGAAAGTACATTTGCTTTATCCAGATTTCAGGCTGCACGTTAAGCTGCTCAGGTGTAAAGAGTGCAAAGCTGAATAGCAGTCTGTTCTGGACGTATGGACTAGACTCCATATTTCTCCTCAAAGTAAACGGAAGAGTGTGACATTTCAGGCTGATGGTGTCATGGCCTACGGACAAGTCTGTCTTCGCTGTTACCTTGTGTTCTCTCTCTTTATCTCTGCTTGTCCACATATTCATCTATTACACACTGCCAAGATAGTTGAACGTCTTCCATGTCTGGTGTTTGTTCATGCAGTGCAATGCAGTGCATAATGCAATGAGACCCTGCACTGCAGTCCCTAGGCACTATTCCAGTAGCAATCACAATTAATACTGTCAGCATTTACTGTGGATTCGTTTATTTTCCCTATGCCATTTCTGAATCCCCATCATTTCCTTTTCCTTTTGTCTTACTCTGTGGCTGTACTGTCTCCTCTTTTACTCTCATTTATTTATCTTCATTAATATTTCTATTCCTTTTTTTTTTTTTTTCCCCTGCTTGAATCTCCTCTCTGCCCAGCTTTTTAAGTTATAGTCATTATTCTTATAAAATATATTGTAGGAGCCACCAGATACAGAGTTCATGTGATGTGTCTCTTATAATCATAAAACACCTTAGGGAGAATACTTTCTCAGCCCAAAACATCATATTTTTGCTTCTTGCAAGATTATTTAACTTCCTGTCTTTTTCTCATTTCTTTTTAGGTTTCTACCACACTTACTAGTTTGGTGGGTTTTTTTTTCAAGCAACTATAAAATAAAAGTCACCAAGCCATTGGATCTATGGTTTTTTATATTCCTACACGTACATGATAAAAAATGGAGAATAAAAGTTTATGAGCAGAGAGACTGAAAAAGAAAGGAGTGGAAGTCAAGGAGAGTCTGTGCTATAGGTCAGCAAAGAACACAAAGATTGAGTGCAGATCAAAGAAAGTTAAAAATTATTTGACAGCATTTGATTTAGAACAGCCATGCTGAGAAGTCTCCTGTAATAATTTATCCTACCTTCTACTTGTAGATTGCTGAGCTGTCTTGAAAGAATTCAGAGACTGTGGAATGCAGCCACTCTTTTCATTTATGATTTGAGAAGATGGGATGCAATGTAATATGTCAATGTGTGATCAAGATGTCACCCTCTATCAGGACGGCTCTAGATGATTTTCTACAAAAGTCTGTGAACTGAATATTCATCGAAAAGAAGCAGTTTCTCCTATGCTTTATGAGGCTGATGGAAGAAAGCTTAGAGTAGAAGAACACTATGTAGAATTGTGCTTCCTTCTGAGATTGTTTCATTTTGTAGACTCTCTCTTCCATTGTGAGTGCTTCTGCTGTAGTGGGGAGGTATCATAAAAGTGGAATGCAATAGGCTGTGCTTAAGGTTAGTATGATTCAGTATCTGGTATATCCTGTGTCTTAGAGATTTTCTTCTCATCTCATATGTATGTTAGAACAGTGATATCCCATTGAATGCAATCATGTTCTTCCTGAATTGGACCCAATGATTCACTGCAGAGGCAAAGAATGTAAATTCTTAATTAAGGCATAGAAGAAGACAAGCTAAAATAGCACTCATCAAGATTGAACTGTACTATCTCAACTACAAAAATGTTTTAGGAGAATTTTCTTAGGGTCCTAAAAACTGCTTACATGGACTTCTCTCACTTATTAGTTATTCAGGGCTGCCTTGACATACGTAGTGTCTACTGCAGTGCAACGTCCCTGTCAATGCTACACATTCTGAATTAGCATGCCAGCCCATATCCTCCAAAACCATGAGGTTGGCTTAAAAATGAGAAAAGTTCATACAATGCTCCAAGATTTGGGGCTTTTAGAATTATACCAAATGGTACATGGCTATGTGGCAAAACAATGTAAAGGTGTGTCATCAAAAAGAATAGTACAGAATGCCCAAACGTGCCCGAACTATTCATGCTCTCACCATGCTTGGTAGTGGCCATCTGCCAAATGACAATAAATATATACAGAATGCCCTGGGGAGTGTATTTTGGTTGCAGTAAATGCTCTGAAGTATTCTGTGACAGCTCCATTTTGATTTAGACAACAGTAGAACTAGTGCTGTTGTTTTCACAGATGGATGTGGTCTGATTGGCAGTGGAACACAATTCAAATATAGAACGTTTCTGCTGCTTATCGCAAGAAATCATATCAAATAAGCCACAGCAGATCTTTAACATTTTTCATCAAACAGTATAGGAAACATCTTATTTCTGTAATGTTCCTTTATAAGGAAAATGACCTGTAGGAATTAAATTTGTGAGCACAAATTAGATGCCAACAATATGGTTTAAGGGATGCAATTTAGTTTTAAGCCAGAACTCATTGAAGCTTCATCTAGAAAAAAGAATGTGTTTAAAAAAAAAAAGAAAAAAAAAACCACACACACAAAAAAAACCCCAAACCAGAATGATTGTGAGTACTCATGTCTGACCAACAGATTTCATATGGGAGAAAGAAGTCTGAGTAAGAAATTTTCAGAAAAGGGTGACTGACATCAACTTCTAGACTTACATTTTATTCAGTGTAGATGGTGTTTAGCATGTCTTGAAGAAGATAAGTAGAGGTATGAAAGCCACTTTTCAACACAGTTTTTTTTGTTACAACTGTGTGCTGGGCACCTCTTTTCTACTATATTTTGTAAGCAGCAGAAATTACAGTAAGAACCATGACAAGATGTGTTTTTCTGGAATTGTACTGCTACTTCATGGCTAGATGTCCACTGTCTATAAGAGGATCCTTGGATGATGAGCTCGGATGTACAGGTCTACATCATCCACATCTACTTTTATTCAGATGTATCTGATCCTTAATCTCTGGTTTGCCTTTAAGTTTTCATATTACTTCATTAGCAAGTCTCTTACAATCTTATTCCATTCCATTTAAAGACCATACATAATTTATTAATACCACACATTGCTGCTAAATCTGCCTTGCTTTTTATTAGACTGTTTTGTCTATTTGCCTCCCCACCACATCGTGTGTCTTCCTGTTGGGGCTTCCTCTGTTGCAAGCGTCCATTGGTGTATAGTGGTTTCAATGACCTTCCACTTCAAAGCTTTACTAAATTTTGTGAAGTTTAAGTGATAAATATGTCTGAGCTGCTCACTGTTTTACTATATATATGATCCAATCCCACTTACTTTAATTAAATATCTACTTCACAGGTGGGATTCATCTCTTTCTTTAACAAGAAATCTGAAATTATTGGCTAGCCTAACCAGTCATGGTGGTTCTCACTAAGGCCAGTTGGTAAAGAACTTTATCAGGGTAGCCAATAATAAGTGTCTAAAATATGTGGGTTTAGTCATTCTTTGGGGGGAGTAGCAATCTTTAATGATGTCAGGCCATGAAAACTGAGATTCCTGTCAGAAAAATGTAGAATCTGAAACTTAGGTTTTTAATCTAAGCGCTTCAGATTTCAATGGGACTTGTCAAAGTATGTTAGTTTAAGCAGAGGTGTAAGATTTTCCATAGGCTTGTGTAAGCCTGTCTGACCAATCCTCACTTTTGCTGCTTTGAATTAAGACTACTTTGATTAAAAAGTTTATATTAAATTCAGCACCCCACTGAATTTTTCCTAGCTTTGTGGAAAAGTCTTTTGTGGCTTTTAATATCAGATGTACTTACTATTTCTAATTGAAATCAGAGTATATGCAAAGCATGTATTTCCAAGATTATTAGAGTAAATGCTGTAACACTACAGCACTAGATCAAAGGAATCATCAGTTACAATGTGGATTTTACCATCCTTACTTTAAATTTGACTTCAAATGCAATATCCATTGGTAATATTTTTGGTTTTCTGATTTCTAAATTGCAATCTTGAAAGATCTACTTAACATCCTACTTACTAATTATTTGCATAAAGGTTTGTAACACAGAAAGAAGGCTTGCCTTTTGGCCTTGCTTTAGCCTGTTAATGCAGAGTTCATTTCAGTTCATTGACTTCTGCGTACCTGATGTTAGATGATGTTCCATTGACCACCTTTTGTTCTACAGTGAAGAATGTGGATGCATCTTCTCATTCTTCAGAGCAACATTTGAGCAGCACTTCAGAATAATTGTTCGAGTTGCTTATTGATATGTGTGAGCCAGACTTGTGATTAAGTATTTTGGTATAGGTTCAGGCCATGCACTAAAGACAGAGTCCCATGGTTCCTGTATTTAGTGCAATTTTCCAAACACTACATTTTGATGTGTGACTTACGATCCCCGTTTATGTATTTTTTTAACATAGATTCACTGTCTATTTCACAGGCAGTTAGTGAAGTGGGAATTCCAGTTTCCCAGATAACCAGAAATCTTACTAGGATATGTCTGTATCTGTCTTTATATCTGTATTTAGACACCTGTGTCTAAAGTCAGAATAAAGTTATCCTCTTGAATGATATATACAATGGACCCCACTCCTTATAATCTATATTCCTTAGCCTTCTAGAGTTGCAGCAACTGCAAGTGGATCTCCATGTATTAGTCATGTGGATTATCTGAGCTGAGATCTGCTGTGCTTCTTAGAGAGTATTTTCCTAACTGAAGGATTTTGATTTAGTGGTGGTATTATTTATTATTTTTGATTTTATTTTTCCAAACCATGGTTACCTTGACTTTCCTAGGCAGTGTTTCTCTATAATGTTCTTCCCCAAAACTGTAGTGGTGATCTAACTAAAGTGATCAAGTGTGTTTTCTTGTGTCAGACACTACATGCAAAGTCCAGTAGACACGAAATTCAGAAGTCTGCTACAGTCACGGGCACTGTGATGTACTGCCTTGCACAGAATGTTTTCTTGTTGACCTGTTCCCATAAATCCCAGTAAGAAGGAGAAGCTGAAGGAGAAGTCACCGTCACAGCGACAGTTGCCTATGGTACTATAAGCGAGGTAGAAAGCCAGCCCTGGCAGTCACCCTTCTCTCCCTTTGCCATCTTTTTCAGTTGGGAGCTTATACTATGACTTTCCACCTTTTAGTCATAAACTCTTTCTAATGTAATTGCTTCAAGCAAGCTACAAATCACCTTAAGATTGTAGGTCATGTTTTGGCTTGCATTGTCACTGCGGAGCCTCTGGAGTCTCAGGTTCTGACCCCGTGTGTACTCCTAAAGTCGTCTTTTGGTAGCTTTAGATCAATACATCTGGCAGTCTTGAATGCACAAATACAGACAGCTTCCGTATCATTTTTTTCCCATGGTCCCCTGCACAACACCTTGCTTACACATTCAGCACTTGAGGAAAAGTTGGTGGCTAACCAAACCCAGAAATGAGAGAGTTGCTGTCTTCCTAAAAATTGGATCATATTCCCTGTCTTCTGTGCAGTAGGATGTGCAGACAGTGTCCAGTGTAAGCAGTCACCCTGCCTTTGATTAAGGGTTAGGTGTTGAGATAATTGTGTGATTTTTAAATGTACTGTTCTGGTAAATGCAGCAGGGAAGTGTGTTTTTTCATCTGCTGTACATAAATGTAGCTATCACTGGCTCAAATGAATGAAATCAATTTTATGCTCGACACTTGACTGTGGCTGGAATGGTGGGGGCATGTCAACAACTACAACAGGTCATGTGACTCTCAGATCAGGAAAGGATTTTAAGATCTAAAGCTGAAGATTAGGTGTATTTGTGAAGGGGAATGCAATAAAAGAATACATTTTTTCAGTGCATCAGAGGAAGGGGCTCTAAACACCCTCTCCTGAGGAATTCAGCTGCATATCAGTGAAGGTAAAGTGGATATAAGAAAAATGCCGTGTGTATGGAGAGCATTAGGAAAGGTCCTATATTTCAAGAAAGAATATTGTTTACAAGGAGTGTTAATAGGTTTCAAGGGAAATGTTAATTTTTTTTTCCTGGCTGAAATAGCTACTGTAAGTTTTTAATGGTTAATCATTCATTCTTGAATTTTTATATTAAGCATTTCATATTACTTTATTGACTTAACTTTTATGCTCTTCTTCATTTTGACAGTAAAGAATGACCAGGCAATACTCTTTGAAAATTGGAGACCATTTGCAGCTGCTCTCTGCTGAGGAAAGTGAATAATAGGGTGCCCTCAAGGAATTTCAAAGGTATCACTCAACAGAAACTTTTGTGTCTGAAGAAAACTAGATCATTTTATCATGGTAGGCATACTGATATGTTTGCTTTAATAAAATGCCATATTTCTGCCTTTAATCTCTTGTCAACCAGCTATTAAAACCCCAAAGTGTATGCGTGCAGCACATGTAAACACTTGTGGTTTCAAGTTTGCCACACAACATACAAACAAAGCATGTAATTTTTGTTTCGTGAACAATCTGTAATAAACTTACTGAGTAATGGCAATAAGGTTCTTTTTCTCC
>JAYKAV010001122.1:0-14158 GCA_035582835.1 Phoebastria nigripes | reverse complement strand
TGACTAGCAGACTACTTAGCAACAACTAAAAACATCAGTGTCTTATCAACATTCTTTTCATACTAAATCCAAAACACAGCACTAGGAAGAAAATTAACTCTATCCCAGCCGAAACCAGGACAGAGTATTTCCCAACCTCTCCTGGGTATCTTGAGGATGATAACATTAATGATTGTGAGGTGATTACTTTTTTCTGTAACAAGAACAGTATAAATACCACATATAGATTTCCTAGTATTACATTTCAAGAAAAGACAAGCTCATTCCAGATAATTGCAGCACAGATAATCTGGGTCACCACAAGTATAACTGCTGAAGTGAGCAGTATTTTATCATTTTGTCATGAAACTTTCTGGACCATGTCCACACTTGGGCTTACTATGTCCTTTCATGAATTATGGGGCAGATGCACAGTTGTTGGACTAGAGACAGTACTTTTCAAAGTGCAGTCAAGGTCAAAATGAGCAAATTGAAACAGAAGTATGTTTCTAACACATATCTCCTTCCAGAATGAATAAAGAAAGCCTAGTCCCTCAGCATGGAATAACAAACTGGCAAAACTTCAACCTTTAAAAAGAAGGAAAAAATCAGTCACGTGAAAAATATTTTCCATAGTTATAAGAAAGGACTGTCCAAAACCAAAAGATGAATTATTTGAATTTGGAAAATATATGCCATATAAATGCTAAAATTATGGAAGGAATTCAAGTTTGCTGATATCTTTAGCATTATTCAGAGTTCTGGTCGCTACATCTCTATAAATATATAGTACATATTTTAAAAAAATCCAGGTAGAGGAGACAATGATGATGAAATTTACAGAATGTCTTCCAGTCAAGGATGTAGATTAGGATGGTTTAGTATGGAGAAGACATGAATGAGGAGGAATGGTGTAGGGAAGTTCAATAGAGAGTTCAGCATTGTTCATTATGCAAAAATTAGTGTTAGCCTAAATTAGCAAGATTATAATTAATAAAAGGGAGTAACCTACAGCATCGAGATTAAAACAAAAAAGGAAGTACTGTGTTCTCATACACAGCACTTGTAGGTTATCTGTAAACTCTTTCCCCTGCCTTCCTTTTTCTATCTTTCCTTTTCTCTCAGTTCAGCAGCATTGTGAGTTTCATACCTGCATGAGTGACAGAARGGAAGTTTACTCCCTGTCTCCCCCTTAAAAGCTCCCCTGTATCTTTGCCTCTGCAAGCAAAGAGTTTCTGCAAGTTATGGACGGGATTGGTTTTCTTTGAAAACAGTGCAAATTAGATAATAAAGTATGTAAAATATACATTTTTATATAGTATTCCATTAAATTATTGTAGATGAATGTGTGTGTGTACATATATATATGTAAATTATATACCGCATTATATATAGAAAGCATATATAACACATATGCAATTGGTTCAAAAAGGACACTACAGAATGCTCAAACATTGATGGCTATTAAAGGAAAAGGCTAGATATTACTTCTACCTTTGGAAGCTAGTAACCTGCTGACTTCCAGAGGCTAGGACAGTATGACAGGGAAAGATCATTCTATACTGTTCTTTCTCTACAAATCATCTACTGGCCACTGTCAAAAGAACACTGTGGAGTCTTAGATTCTTAGTTTGACTTAATACCAACAGAATAATTTTATGATATTAAACAATGTGTTTTTAAGCTTAAGATCAGACCGAGGTTCAAGTCCAAAAAGTCTGTTTTCCCTGAAACTTTTTGATGGTTTATGTAATATGTCAGTAATGGTATATAGAACTAGATGGACCTTCAGATCTCATCCAGAATAACAACTTCTGGTGTCCCTATTTGACTTAAATAACATTGATGCAGTAGATTTTAAGGTAATAACTTTTTTGTTTGCAAAACTGAAGAACCAAAGTCTTTCTAAAAGATGGAAATCAAGAAACAGATCCTCCTAGAAGCTATGCTAAGGCACATGGAGGACAGGGAGGTGATTCGAGACAGCCAGTATGGCTTCACCAAGGGCAAGTCCTGCCTGACCAACCTAGTGGCCTTCTGTGATGGAGTGACTACATCAGTGGACAAGGGAAGAGCCATGAGTGTTGTCTATCTGGAACTCTGTAAGGCCTTTCACACAGTCCCCCACAACATCCTTCTCTCTAAACTGGAGAGGTATGGATTTGATGGGTGGACTGTTCAATGGATGAGGAATTGGTTGGATTGTCGCATCCAGTGGTCAATGGCTCAATGTCCAGATGGAGATCAGTGATGAGTGGTGCCCCCCAGGGGTCTGTACTGGAACCARTACTGTTTAGTATCTTCATCAATGACAGAGACAGTGGGATCGAGTGCACCCTCAGCAAGTTTGCAGATGGCACCAAGCTGAGTGGTGCAGTTGACACGCCTGAGGGACGGGATGCCATCCAGAGGGACCTGGACAAGCTCAAGAAGTGGGCCCGTGTGAACCTCATGAGGTTTAACAAGGCCAAGTGCAAGGTCCTGCACCTGGGTCGGGGCAACCCTCAGTATCAATACAGGCTGGGGGATGAAGGCATTGAGAGCAGCCCTGCCGAAAAGGACCTGGGGGTACTGGTGGATGAAAAGTTGGACATGAGCTGAAAATGTGCGCTCGCAGCCCAGAAGGCCAACCRTATCCTGGKCTGCATCAAAAGAAGCATGGCCAGCAGGTCGAGGGAGGTGATTCTGCCCCTCTACTCTGCTCTGGTGAGACCCCACCTGGAGTACTGCCTCCAGCTCTGGAGCCCTCAGCACAAGAAAGACATGGACCTGTTGGACCAGGTCCAGAGGAGGGCCATGAAAATGATCAGGGGGATGGAACGCTTCTCCTATGAAGAAAGGCTGAGATAGTTGGGGTTATTCAGCCTGGAGAAGAGAAGGCTTCGGGGAGACCTTATTGCAGCCTATCAGTACTTAAAGGGGGCTTATAAGAAAGATGGCGGCAAACTTTTGAGCAGGGCCTGTTGCGACAGGACAAGGGGGAATGGTTTTAAACTAAAAGAGGGTAGATTTAGACTAGATATAAGGAAGAAATTTTTTATGCTGAGGGTGGTGAAATGCTGGCAAAGGTTGCCGAGAGAGGTGGTAGATGCCCCATCCCTGGAAACACTCAAGGTCAGGTTGGACGGGGCTCTGAGCAACCTGATCTGGTTGAAGATTTCCCTGCCCACAGCAAGGGGGTTGGAATAGATGACCTTTAAAGGTTCCTTCCAACCCAAACTATTCTATGATTCTATGATTCTAAGAAAAAATCCAAAGGAATACAGACTTCTAGACTGCAGTTTCAAAAGACTAAGGAAAACAAACAAGTGAAACATATTGTGATTTAAGTTGCTAACTCTTTTTGAATCGTCTGTAGAAGACTAGATTATTGTCCCTGTATTTTAATGAAACTTCGGGAATAAAAATACATTCTGCTAAAATTGTCTGAGTAAACCATGATTTAATTTGTTGAAAAAAAATGAAGCCCTCAGTATAACATTTTGACATTCATAAAAGGGGAAAGAACAACAGATTTACTACAAAATGAAAAAGATTTTAGCCCCCTGGTTTTTTGAGTTCAAATTTTCAGGGAAAAGCAGATAGTTTAAAACATCTTACATAGTTTAAAGCAGTGCTTTCCATTGAAAAGTGTGTGTGTGTATTTTCAATAAACTTTAGTTTGGTGCCTTTGAAATTCTCGACATAATGACTATAGCTGTGTATCTTAGGATTAAATGGTAAAAAAATTAAACAAACAAAACCGCTTTGATACCTGTTTTATCTGAGGTTAAAAAAATAGGTAGGGCAACCTAGGTAACAGAACTCTTACTATGTGAAATATGTGTAAAAGAACTGTATTTCTCAGAGAAACATCTACATTTCCTGGCAAATACTCAATTCTCAAAAAGAAATGGTTACCAGACAAGATCACATAAATAAGCAAATCTGCATAACCAATATCACAAATGTTTGTTTAGAAACTCTGGAGAAAGATATAACAGCTCACATTTGCTTAGCAAGAGGTCATCATTCTGCATTATGTATAAATGTAGCCACTTTGAAAAGGAATGAAGAACTGATCTAAAAGCCAAGCGTACTATTCATCGTTCAGTGACAAAACAATGTTTCTCATCACAGCAAATTTTCTCTTGATGTAGGCTGTGCTAATGATGCACAAAAAAACCCAAACATGTCATGGGCAAGCTAAAGATTTGCTGATTTCTTATAAGCTCACTTATATTGTAAGGCATAAATTTGACACTAGAGCTCCAGTCAATACTATATGAAAAAAATACCATAGGCATTTGAAACACATCTCTTCCTATAGTATATGGTATATCCATTAAAGCAGCTAAGAGCAGATTGAGAGTCAGCATACTTCAGCTTCCTTCTTACAGTATGGGCATCCAGCTCACTGATTCCCAACTTAAGTTTTAAGCTGGAGAGTAGCCTCCTCCAGCCTTAATTGACCCAAAGGGTTATTGTTATACAGTGACTACTAAGTTGGTTGGACCTTTACTACATATTTCTGATGAATAAACATCAATTATGAGCTTAACTTTATATGTAAGTATTTTATTTATAGTCTGGTTGTATATACAGACAAGAAACGTGATACACTGAGTTTGAAGTAAGTAGTTTTCACTTCAAAGCCAGCAGTTATAGTGCAAGTAGAGAACACCATAAAAACTACTAAGGCATTCTCAGAAGAGGAAGGAGGAATGAAGAGAGATTTTGCAGAGAATGAAATTTCCTTCCTGCAGAATTCTTTCTTTCAGGAACTAGAATTCATAGTATCTCATTTCAGTGATATTATTGAGTTGTCTTAGCTTTGAATTTGCAGTTGTGGCTTCCATTTTCTCTGTCAAGGGATTCTGAACAGCAGAACACTATGGCTTATAAATACTACACACCCTTCATCTTTTAGCATCACTTTATATTTCTTCCTGAATTATAGCACTATTTGTGTAAGAGAAATAAAATTCAGCACTATAATAGAATCAAACTGACTCTACCTCACAGAGCAGCTGTTTTCCATGTTTTTGCAAAGCTTTATGACTATAGATTAATCAGAAATTGTTTTATCTAGCTACAATAGTATTCAGTATAGCATTTCTCCACTGTTATGTAAGTAAAAGTCACCTGCTTTCTCCCAAACTACAGACCTTTTTATTCTTATTAGTATATTCATGGTTTTGTGTTCATGATGCTACATTTTCCAGTCTCAGGATGCAACCAGACGTGATGCAGCTGACTGATTTCACCACAGAAAAACAAGATGAAGGACAGGGAAGGAAATAAGGAAACCGTAAATGCTTGAGATTTTATCTTTAGTGAGCATTACTCAAATAATATCATTATAAATTCTTGAATAACTTGGGGAAATTTGTGGATAATGTTGCAAAAATCTGCTAAGTAATATAGTGACCAATAAATTAATTGTGCGCTGATAGATTCTTTTGGGTAGTGCTCAGCATACCACTCTGACAGAACATGAGTGATTATCAGTGACTACACTGTAGTTTATTACAGAGGTTTCCATTATCCTTACCAGGTGGTTGTTGCCAGAAGTACTGAACATATTATATTTGTTTACACCTTCCAGATCCCCTGTGAAGTAGCTTCCAAGCAAACAATACCAAAAAAAACCTGTGCCTGGGGGTTTTTAACAAAACTTTGTAGATTTTCTTATATGAAACCAATAGGGTTTCCAGAAAGCAAGAAAAATCTGTTATGCAAGTCTTACTGAACTTCTAGAAGGTTGATTTTTTTGTTGTTTTTCCCAAAGAAAGTACTCTGATCTCATAAATCTCCTGTGTCAAAACAGATGTCTATTCTTGTGAAGATCCTGTCCCTCTCTATGAATTCTAATCACCCATAATCATGGGGTTAAAGCATTGTGGTGTTTTGGTTTTTTTTTAAGAGAACAGATCCCACYGCTCAGGTAGATCACAGAAATAAGATGATGCTTTGTGACATACTCAGTAATATGATTTTGTCAGTACTAATAAAAGGCCACAGGTTTTATACTGACCTGGCATTGCAGGGTCTTAGGACCAKTTGGGGCCTCCCTTGGCTCAAGATGATTTTAGCTGGTTTAACTTGACAGGTGGCCTAGTGACCAGTGCCTCACCTGTTTCAGAAGAAACTCTGTGAGTACCTCCTCCCAACAAAAAACTTGAGATGCTGATAACTTGCTGTGACCTCCCACCACCTCCCTGTCTGAGGAATACTGGTGCTATCAACCTTAGGACCTAGAAGGACAGTGGAGGGGTGAGTATAGTGCCAGAGGAAAAGGGCAAATATTAACAGGTATTTTTGTACAGCAGTTTCAAGGATACTGAGGCTTTTCTGTATGAATTTAGACTATGAGTGCTGGTATTTTTTGCTGTATTTTGATGAGACTTTTAAGATTTACATCAGGTTAACGACAAATTTTTTGCACCATGTATTTGGTGTATTCCCAGAATTCTGGGTGTAGGAGTGTGGCTTTACACTGACTGAGAAATTAAGTAGCTGGCTTCCATAACTTCATGAAAAAACCCTCCATCTTAATTTCAGTGGGACAGTCTGTATGAGTTTTAAAAGCGTTATTAGTTTGTGGGAATCATCTAAGACAAAAATACAGATTAGATATATAAAATAAAACACAGACCTTTTGGCTTTGTGTCTCTGTTGGGATGCTCACACCATCAAGTTTACACATTTCATTTGGTTTTAAGTAAATGGCTTATTTTCTGTAGATACCTTATGTGATTAATGAAGAAAGGAAGCATTCACCGCTCCTAAAAGAGTTAAAGAGACTCCTGAATACCTGTAGGTGGATTATCTGGGTGGTCACTTAAGCCGAGCTTGCCTTTCCTGGTGCCCTAGCTGCTGGCCCAGCACAGGTGTCCTGTGCAGTCCATGGCTGTTATCCAACAGCCTTCCTTGCTTAGAGTGCATGTCCTTATAACCTAATTTACATAGGTTTTGTTTGATTTCTTTTTTTACTTTATCCTGATAGTGCTTCTTACCTAGGTTAACCATGATGACTGYGTAGAGAGAATTTAGGAAGACTAAGCCTCTAATTTAGGCAACTAACTAAAATAGTGGCTGTGAATACCCTCTCTCTCTCCCTATTATATACACAAGCATATTAAAAGAAACGTTTGACAATCTTGTATTATATATAACAATTTTCAACTTGCCCTCTAACATGGGTAACATGCTGAATACTAGATTACAAAACTAGATTGGGAAAAAATAGCAAAAGATTACTCTGTCAATGAAAAGTTGTCCAAGGGAAAGTGGAAATTCCTGATTCTAGACAGCACTGTAGTTTAGCAGTCTCCTGAAACAGCAAAATGATGGGACAAATTTATTCCATTTAGTCTGATAGCAGAACATGAATTATAAATCACACTGTATTAGTTGTTTTCTTGATAAACCAATTATATGAGAATAGCATTTACATCTTAGTGGTGATCAGAACGTTGAAAAAGGTTTTATTCTCTTCAGTGACCATAAATTGGTCAACATGTATTTACACTAATTTACAGAAGAAGTAGAATCATAGAATCATAGAATCCTTAAGGTTGGAAAAGACCTCTAAGATCATTGAGTCCAACCGTCAACCAAACACCTCCATGCCCACTAAACCATGTCCCCAAGCGCCTCATCTACACGTCTTTTAAATACTTCCAGGGATGGTGACTCAACCACTTCCCTGGGCAGCCTGTTCCAATGTTTAACTACTCTTTCAGTAAAGAAATTTTTCCTAATATCCAATCTAAATCTCCCCTGGCGCAACTTGAGGCCATTTCCTCTCGTCCTATCGCTAGTTACTTGGGAGAAGAGGCTGACACCCACCTCACTACAACCTCCTTTCAGGTAGTTGTAGAGCACGATAAGGTCTCCCCTCAGCCTTCTCTTCTCCAGACTAAACAGTCCCAGTTCCCTCAGCCGCTCCTCATAAGACTTGCTCTCCAGATCCTTCACCAGCTTCGTTGCCCTTCTCTGGACACGCTCCAAAGTAAATAGGAGCCTGTCTACTCTAAGCAAATGCTTTTCTTTTTTTTTTTTTAATTTTTTAAACTCATCTGGAAATGTGTTAGGGTTTTTTCTTTACATAAAAAATGCATTTACCAAAAATTATTTTTTGGTATAATTTTCCWTTTTTTTAATTAAGGATTTGAATTTCAAAGAACTACTCAAATGGGGGAAAACGGAGTCACAGTCATATAGGTTCTTATCTCTGTTTTCAGAAAGAAATTAAACTTTCAAAAGGAGATTTATATATCACAACAGATTTGATGAGCCCTTTAGCTATACACCATGTATACTGCTGCTGCCGTCCTAAGTGCTGTGATAGCATATTGGAGCAGTGAGAAATTTAAAATTATTTAATACAATAATCTGAAATAATTTAATGGCCATAACAATCCAAGGTGGTTTTTGTTTTTGTTCTTTTTTTTCCTGCAGATGAAGCCCCTCAGAATGGCTTTTGAAAAAAATTTAATTTTACCTCGGTCTCTCATATTTTCTCTGGCAAAAGAAGAAATTCAGTTCTTACCTAAAAAATATAACTATTCATTTATTTTTGGCATCTTTATAAACCTGAGAAAATAATGCAGAAAATACAAGGAAGGCAAGTCTGATTAATGTTATATCATTTGGAACTGCAAACATAATTTTGGTATTCATGAGGCCAAAACCACAGACTTTTCATGAATCTGTGTGCTTGTGTTGAAAGATACATTTGTTCCTAATAAATATTTCAGTAAAAGCAGTGAGAAAGAAAGAGGGAGAAATTAGAAGCAAAACAAAATGCTTCCAGAGTTTGTTGTAGATTTTTATTTTAATTGATCCCTTATTAATTTACAGAAAACAAAATTACTGCCTTGTGGTATATTGGCCTTTGGAACAAGGTCTCATACAAATCACTGAAGTACAAAGGTAACTCACATTTTTTCCCYCAGTCTTCCAAAGACTAGTGATGTCTTTCCATGGAGGCAGCAATTTTTGCATTTTAGTCAATATCTAATTTCCTCCAGACTAATCAGTTTGATTTTTGGGATGAAATTATTGCAGAAGAAGGAATGTCACTTTTGCAGATTCACAGAGGGAAAGAGATGTTCATGCAGCTTTGGAAATATGTGGGAATAATTTCATTGAATGTTTTCATCAGTCTTTACACAAAAAAATAAGGATTGCACTAAGAAAATCTGCTAGTGACACAGAGCTGGGAGGTTTTATACAGAAGGAAATAAAAATGTCGTACAGGAAGAATGAGATTATCTCAGAGACTTGAATAATAGAAACAGGAAGAAGTATATTAGTGCAGTGTACTTATGGAGTAATCATAAGCATTAACAGTCCCAAATATTCAGAAAGTATGAATCATGCCTTTGAACAAGTCTTATGGAACTGACTTAAAAAATTTAAATTCTATGTTTAAGATTAATGTTCCTTGCTATTTCTTGAGTCTTCGAGCCTAGATTCTTATCTTCGAGTGTAGTTCTACAACCATAATAGGTGAGAAAGTACTAAAAAAGGAAGGAAAAAGTAAGATTGTCACTATATGGCAGGTTATAGGGTCCCTAAGGGAGAAAAAAACAACAACAACAAAAACCTAAATGGCAGTATTAATTTGTGACTTGTTGTAGATGAAAAATCATGTCAAGACAGCAGGTTGTAGAACTTAGATGAAAGTTTCAGATTCCCATTTAATTTTTTATTAGAAAACACAAACTATTTTTTTCTAGCTGTTTTAGAATTTATTATAGTAGTTGTTTTGATAGGAGAGAGGATATTTTCCCCTCCTGTTGTTTTGTGGGGAATACAAGTTTTAAACACTTTCCTTCCCCTTGGTCGTGATAATTTGAACAGCCTTATACCTTTGGGGAATCTGGTCAAAGACAAAAGATGAAGCTCAGTTTTGATTTTTTTTTTTTTTTCGGGGTGCATATTTTTTTGCGGGGGAGAGGGTGGGTTTCTTCTTTTGTTATTTTGATTCCTTTGATTTTTGGTTTGTTTCCCCTGCAGTATATCTAGAGAAAGTGACACTTGAATCCCAAGGAACACTAGAAGAGCAAAACTTGAGGAACCCAAATTTACTGAAGAAGTGTTAAAAAATCTAGTAAATGGCTGCTGCATATGAATTCATGGCAATATATCCCACTAAAACTCCCAGAATCCACAAAAAAATAAATCAAGAATTTTTTTGTCCAGACTTTAATTTAGCCTGTGTTGGTGTTTCATCTGTATGTCTGACTGTGTGCAGATATGCTTTATTGTGCTTCCGGATTCACTGATCACACAGCAGCATTAGATTCTAGTTTGCTATGCTTTCCAGTCAGCCCACTACCTAGGGTTTTTTTGGTGGAACCATGAGACAGAGAAGAGATTAATGTGGCTTTCCTGACCTTGGTGGTTTTTTTTTTTTCCCTTTTTTTTTTGTTTTTATTGCTGTCAGGACACAATCATCTGAATCTAAGAGTTAGGGAATGTTTACAATCCTTTCTATGTGTGTAACCAATGTATATACAGTTACATAAGTCTCCAAATCCTTCACATTTTCTGCAGAACTGACTTTTCCAGGAGGGAAATTCGGGGGGGATTGTTTCACACTTGACACCTGCAGCTGTTTGCAGTGTGGATACAAAGGACTTGAGACAATGAACTCTTGATTTGAAGGCAGTGCATTTGTAGTAAGTGTTTACTCAGCTCCTATAGCAGAGAAGGTATTCCTGCAAAGTTTAATTGTTTACTTATTTATTTTTTAATTTGAGACCCTTAAGAGTTTTTCTGAGGAAAAACAAATGAACATATTTATTTTGTATTGATGCAGCTTTCGTTTCACTTAYAGAATAAGTAAGTGATTTGTCCTAGTGTAAACAAAGATTCATAGGTATGCCATATGCTTATGTAAGGCTGTGTTTACATGGCTTCTATACTTATTATAAGATGTTACAACTCTCTTCACAAATAGAGGAATTTAGATTTGCCTTGTGATCTTAATTACTTCTGGTTTTCATAAAATAAAACAAAAAATCAGTCTTTTGATTACTTGATTGAATTTCAAAGTCTATTGCAATGATGAACAGTCAGTAGCAAGTTGTAAGAAAGGGTGAGTATTATTTTTTCATTAAAATATATTTACAAAATTAAATATTTCTGCTCTCCAAAACAGTTCTATCAGAGATTTCTTAGATATCTCTAGTTCTTTTGTACTGGAGTGGTAACGAAAACTGTAAACCAGTGAAGTGATACAGAAGCCCATTGTTGACAAGAATTACTATAGCATTATATATGTGGCCTTTCAAAGCTTTTGTTACCTTCCATTGGATGATATTCTCTAAATAAATTACATTTGGGCCTCCAGTTGATTTCTCACACGGTTAATTTCATATCAACAAAAGTGGATTCTTTGAGCTCTGATAGTAAAATTATGGAAGAAATATTTGAATTTTATTTATTTGTTTAATATTTCTGTGGGTACTTGTTGTGGTTTAACCCGGCAGGCAGCCAAACACCACACAGCCGCTCGCTCACTCCCCCCTCCCCTCAGTGGGATGGGGGAGAGAAACGAAAAAAAAAGTAAAATTCGTGGGTTGAGATAAAGACAGTTTAATAAAAMARAAAAGGAAGGGAAAATAATGATGATGATGATGATGATGATGATGATGATAATAATAATAATAATGATAGAATATAAAAAATGAGTGATGCACAATGCAATTGCTCACCACCTGCTGAGCGATACCCAAGCAGCAATCGCTACTTCCCAGACCACGCCTCCTACTTATATATTGAGCATGASRTCACATGGTATGGAATACCCCATTGGCCAGTTGGGCTAGCTGTCCCGGCTATGCTCCCTCCCAGCTTCCTGTGCACCTGGCAGAGCATGGGAAGCTGAAAAGTCCTTGACTAGCAGACTACTTAGCAGCAACTAAAAACATCAGTGTGCTGTCAACATTCTTTTCATACTAAATCCAAAACACAGCACTAGGAAGAAAATTAACTCTATCCCAGCCGAAACCAGGACAGTATCCACCCCTTATTCTATACCATTTAAGTCATGCCTAGATTTCACGTTTTCCAATACAGTCTAATTAATCACCACCACTTTTCTTACATTTTGAGATATATAGATAGATATATATATACACACACACAGATATCATTCCCTTAGTCTATGGGCCATCCCTCTAAAATGTCCACTGAGTTCATTTAGTCCATGGTTTTGGGCTCCATCTGTCATAACAGTCTTTCAGGGCAGGAGAGATGGTGTGTGGTGTTGGGTTGTTGCATGCTGAAGCCAGTTCTGGTTCCATCCCCACTGCACTTTGTTTGGTTTCATCAAAGTTCATTCTTCATTAATCTCGGTGATTCWTACTGTAATACTGTTGATATGGCCTATAGCAATCATAGAAGTGATGACATACAGTATTATATAGCAATTAACATCATACAATTCAGTTCATTGGCTATTTTCTCCCAAAATCAAATCCCCTTGAAGTACACATCGGACTTCCCCATCCTTTCACATTRCCCACCAAGTGCACCCAGGTCCTTGAGCAAAAGAAATCCCACGAATGGGTTTTCCCTTGCCCAAGGCAGGAGTAACCCAKACTGTCTTCCCCAGCATATTTTTAATATGCACTACAGGGACTTTATCCCCATCTACAGTACGTAAAAGTTTTGATGGGGCAGGGCCAGCTCGATTGAAAGATCCCCTGGTGTTGACTAGCCAGGTGGCTTTTGCTAAATRTGTATCCCAATGCTTGAAYGTCCCACCACCCATTGCTCTCAGTGTAGTTTTCAGCAGTCCATTGTATCGTTCGATTTTCCTGGAGGCTGGTGCATGATAGGGGATGTGATACACCCACTCAATGCCATGCTCTTTGGCCCAGGTGTCTATGAGGGTGTTTCAGAAATGAGGCCCATTGTCTGACTCAGTTCTTTCTGGGGTGCCATGTTGCCATAGCACTTGCTTTTCAAGGCCCAGGATAGTGTTCCAGGCAGTGGCATGGGGCACGGGATATGTTTCCAGCCATCCKGTGRTTGCTTCCACCATGGTGAGCACATAGCGCTTGCCTTGGTGGGTTTGTGGGAGTGTGATATAATCAATCTGCCAGGCCTCCCCATATTTATATTTCAACCATTGTCCTCCATACCAAAGAGGCTTTTTTCGCTTGGCTTGCTTGATTGCAGCACATGTTTCACATTCATGGATAACCTGTGCAATAGCGTCCATGGTCAAGTCCACCCCTCGATCTCGAGCCCATCTATATGTTGCATCTCTTCCTTGATGGCCTGARGTGTCATGGGCCCACCAGGCTATAAATAATTCACCCTTCTGTTGCCAGTCCAGATCCACCTGAGCCACTGCAATCTTAGCAGCCTGATCCAACTGCTGGTTGTTTTGATGCTCTTCAGTGGCCCGACTCTTGGGTACATGAGCATCTACGTGACGCACTCTTACAACCAGGTTCTCTACCCGGGCAGTGATATCTTGCCACAATGCGGCAGCCCAGATGGGTTTRCCYCTGCGCTGCCAGTTGTTCTGCTTCCATTGCCGCAACCACCCCCACAGGGCATTTGCCACCATCCCTGCRTCAGTCTAGAGATAAAGTATTGGCCATTTTCCTCGTTCAGCAATATCCAAAGCCAGCTGGATGGCTTTCACCTCTGCACACTGGCTCAATTCACCTTCTCCTTCGGCAGTTTCAGCGACTTGTCGTATAGGACTCCATACAGCAGCCTTCCACCTCCGATGCTTTCCCACAAGACGACAGGACCCATCAGTGAACAGAAATGCTTCTCATTTTCTGGTAGTTTATTATACAGTGGGGCCTCTTCAGAACGCATCTCCTCCTCCTTTGGGGACATTCCAGAATCTTTACCTTCTGGCCAGTTCGTGATCACTTCCAAGATTCCTGGGCGAGTGGGGTTTCCTATTCGGGCCCATTGTGTGATCAGTGCGACCCACTTACTCCACGTAGCATCAGTTACATGATGTGTGAAGGGGACCCTCCCTTTGAACATCCAGCCCAGCACCGGCAGTCGGGGTGCCAGGAGGAGCTGTGCTTCAGTACCAACTACTTCTGAAGCAGCTCAAACTCCTTCATATGCTGCCAATATCTCTTTCTCAGTTGGAGTATAGCGGGCCTCGGATCCTCTGTATCCCCGACTCCAAAATGCCAGGGGT